>CM067507.1:6788746-7046246 GCA_034509495.1 Acestrorhynchus altus | reverse complement strand
TAAATTTTACACACTCTCTCAGTTCTCAAAAGGCTCTAATTAGACAAACAAACAGCTTAAAGTATAAGACGTATTTTTAATGTTTGGCTGCAAATTGTAACAAAGTTAAGCTTTGAGTATCACCAAAAGCTTAATTTCCTCTCTTGAAATGCTTTCCCAGGATTTGCAGCCAGCCTCATTTTCTGCTGGTTTGTGGGACATTTGTGAGACTGAAGCAATTTTGACTGTGTGTGGAAAAACCGCTCAGTGGATTCAGGTGACAGGCTCTGTCGTTTAATTAAACGACTTTGCCTAAAGATGCTATTGCAGTATGTTTGGCTTTTGCAGTATGTTTGGCTTTTGCAGTATGTTTTGGTTCATTTTCCATCTGTACTGCGATGTGTTGTCCTATCAGTTTTATAGTATATAGCTTTATTTACTTCACAAATCATCTTGCTAAGAAGATGACTCATCATCAGTAAACACTAGTGGCCCAATTTCACTGGCAGCCATATATAAATGTGCCATAACACACAAATATAAAGTACATAGGTATTTTTAGCCTTTGCTCAATCTGTTGTTGAAGCACCTTTGGCAAAAATTACAGCCTCGGTTATTTTTTTGTATGATGCTTGTAACAGACTTTTCTCACTTTGTCATTGTGGGGTATTGAATGTAGAATTTTGAGAGAGAAAATAATTGTATCCATTTTGGAATAAGACTGTAACATAACAAAATGTGCATAAAGTGAAGTGCTGTGAATAATTTCCAGATGCAGTGTAGCTAGTCGTCTTGAATTAATGAGGCAACAAGCCATGCTTGGATGTGAAACAACAGTCATTTGTCCAATTACTTTTAAGCCTAAAAAAATAACATCAAAATATTACATGACTGTTATTCCAGTAATGCAATATTTTGATAAAACCCTTATTAAAGTTTACCCAATTAAAGCTGAAATTCTATAGATCTAATCAAAACAGGTGTGTATAAGCAAGTACTGTTTTCTAGAGCAGTTGACAGTGTTAAGGTTTTTGTAAAAAAAAACAAAAAAAACAATCACATTGTTCTTTCATTGTGATTTATAATGAAAAACTTCAAGGAAAAGAGTAGACAGTGAAATCTCTTTCACTGCTGGCCTCATGGTTTGGCCGCTTTTGTGCTCAATGTGTATATTTATGTGCCATCATACTGAATTTACATTGTTGAAAGCATTGATTCCAAGCTTCTGAACACAGTTTGACTTGGGGTATACACTGAGATGTTTTCTTCTTGGTTTCTGATGGTTAAAAGCTCTAAATGCACACATACCATCTAATGTACATGTGTGTATTGTGTGTGTGTATGTGTGTGTGTGTGTGTGTGTGTGTGTGTGTGTTCTGTGTTGAGAGAGATTAAAAATGCAGTAGTGATTGTGGTTCGCGTGCAAACACTGTCGTTGGACTCTCAGTAGGGCGAGCCACTTCACTTAAGGTCCATATAGTCAGTGTGAGTGGATGTGGGTGTGTGTGAGTATTGTGGGGGCTTGTTGTTTTACTCCACATGCACTGAGTGTGTTTGTTCTATTCTTTCATTAATCATGAACTGCTGAAACACACACACATACACACACACATGCACACACACACACACACACACACACACACACACACACACACACACACACACACACACACACACACACACTAACCTTTCTAAGCCATCTGTGTCTGTATTCATGTGTTTCAGAACTGGGCTGGGATGAAGTGTCCATATAAACTGTTGCGGATGATCCTCGCACTGGTCTGCAGTATGTGTCAAATCCAAAAAGTTAATGGAATGTCAATGGAATAATACACTGAAAAAGTGCTACAATACTTTGTATCTTTTGAAATATATTCATATGAACGCATAAAATATAACGCATTAATATTGTTATTTTAATATGCATTGGTGATGGCCTTATTTCTGTGATGATTCTGGGCACTGTGCAGTACTTGCCATACTAGGTTGCATACACCCTGCATGAGCAGCTGCTTAATAGGAAATGGTAGCTGTAGATGGCAAACATGTTCATATAAAATAAACAAATGTCTCATTTTTTGTGGATTTCCTTTAGCAAGTTAGTGTAAAAATGTCTCTGTAATGTGGAATATACAAGTGTATACCAGCAAAAAGGTTAAGCTAATTCTATGTGAATATTATGTTTAGTGATTATATAGTCAGTTCTGTTCTGCATTACTGTAACTGTCTTTCACATTGTGGGAACAATTCATCCACAAACTAGTGGACAAAATTTCCAAACTGATTTCCATAACTGTGATTTATCAGTGTACTCATAATTTAACAGAGCTCAGTGAGATTACTGATCAGCACAATAATTAATCATCCTACTCATGACCTAGCAAAGCTTAGTACAGTGATTTATCAATCAATTCGTGCTTTTACAGGAACCATAATGTTCCTCTTTAGAGTCTGTTGAGTATGTTTGCAACTCAATAAGCTCTTGTTCTTTTAAATACGTGTGATTTGTGTTTAGTAAGTTCCTGCATTTTGAAAACTGTAATGTGGACTGAATTCTTCCCTTCATTTTTTTCTCCTGAATATATATTCCCAGTATTTATGTTCTATAATATTCCAAGTGAGTGATAGCCAAACGTGAGCACTGATGCTTTCAGAATCCCATACCTACAACCACATACAGTAATTTCAGTTTGCCTAGAGGGTTTTTTTCTACTGGGCAAATGCAAAATGTCTGTAACCACGGCTTCTAATGCACTGGCGCTTGTACGCTTGTTATTTATAGCTATATAAGTGCCCTTTTCCTTCACACTATGTCTTGTCCACAGCAGTCCTGTGGTAAGAAACAAATGATGAGTGGGGTTGAGAGTGACTGATAAATTGTGCATGAAGACATGAGCAACAGCCTGTAAATGCACTCCTGTATAGTGACCTGTAAGGTAGGGGGAGCTCACGAATTTACCTGGGAGTAGAAGTACAAGGTATCTTATATGTCCCTACGTAGGTGTACAATTACAGACCATAGCCCACCTGTTGTAATAAAATAGATGGCAAGTGTGTAGGAGTATCAGCAGAGACCTAGTAACCATGGTTGTGTCCCAATTGCATACTAATTGGTAATACTAACAAGCTTCTAAGCATATAATATTTAACAGAAAAAAAGTGTCACCACAGTTTATATTGGTCAGTTTTTGAGTGTGGTTATGCCTTAGTCCAATGCAAAATGGAAAGGGAGCAGCTGCTCACATCTGTACTCATATATGATGGGTTAGCAGTGCATATTTGTCCACTGTCTAGATCATCTAGTACGTTTCTCCCTATCTAACTATTATATACCTGCCAGAACAAACATGCTTTATCCACAAAACAGTGATTTGTCAGGTGTGGGAAAATGGTTGTGATGTGTAACTTTGGATTGTGCAACAAAAATCTATTGGTTCAATGATCTTGAAATGTTTGTACACTGTCAAACAAGTAGTACTGTGCTCTTAGTTTCGGTTTCTAGTGTGTCCACCTTTTCCCTTTATCACAGCTTCTGTTCTTTTCAGGAGACTCACTCTCAGTTCTTCTTAGAACTTCAGTCTTAGAAGTTGGAACATTTTCTGCTTCTTGCCATCCAAGTCATCCCAAACACATGTAATTAGGTTGAGGTTTGGACTCTGGGTTGGTCAGCCCATTGTTCTGAGAACAGTAGCATCTGCAGCAATTCCTCAGACATATGTTTTCTGTGTTCTTTTCTCAGATGTGGATTTTTTTTAGAAGTGGAAGTGGATCTTGATTTTCTCCTCTCTCAATATTGAAAGCTCTAAGTGCTGTTTATATGAATGGGGCAGTTTTGGTGCTCTGCCAGGTCTTTTGTGGTTGTAAGGAGTACCATTTCCATAATATGTTTTTGAAACTTCCTTCCTTATGCAAGTGCACAAGCCTTATATATAATATTTGGGACAAATATTAATTAGTTTGAACATTTTTCAGGTTTTATTATTTTAGTTTTAGCGCAGCACTTTTTTATAGTCCCAACCTTCCATTTCAGCACACCATACTGACTGAGATATAGGGCTTCACAGGTGTTTGTGATAACGTGAGGTATTTGCTTCATTAGTGCAGGTTTAAGAGCAATTCAACACTTGCGTCATGAAGGGCTGTACAGGGATTTTGGTTTGCGTGTAGTGGAGTCTTTTATATCGGTGTTTTAAGCCTTCGTTTTAATAACACTCAAAATTATTCAACCAGATGTTTGTGTCTTCTGTTCTTGTTCTGTTCCTGACTTTGTTTCATTGCTTTTAGTGGCACAACACTGGTCTTCATGTTGACAGTAGAAAGAGACTCTAAAGATAACCAAATGTCTAGAATTAAGATTCAGAAAGCTGTCTTATACATGCCCATGTGAAGCAATGAAACACGTTAAGCACTTAAGAAGCACTAAGAAGGAGGGCTGTGTATAAATGTGCTGTAATTTAAAAAATACTGTATATACAAATATCACCAGATGTAAACAGTCTAAGTGCAAATGTGAGACTGATTAGTAAAAGGAAGGAAAATAAAACATTCCAAACATTATGGACTGCATTATGGAGAGCTCCTGAAAAGTGAATAACCTAAACCTTATGGCTGCTTTGACTAGAAATTAAATAACTGATGGTCTGTATTTTTGTGCATATTATACTAATTATATTTATCATGATAGTAATGTTAATAGTAATGAAATAGTGCAAATATTATTCATGTGCCAATCCTCATCTGGCCTTCTCTCCCTTTCTGTGATTTAGTGAGTTCTGAGGTGGGTCGGGCAGTGTGGCTACGATTCTCACCACCATTACCGTCATCTGGACCTCAGCCCAGCTTCATGGCACACCTTTCGGGAGCTGTGGTGGGCATCAGCATGGGCCTACTGATCCTGAGGAGCTATGAGGAGTCCCTCCACAAGCAGTGCTCCTGGTGGGTCCTCATCTTCTCCTTCATCACCTTTCTCCTCTTCGCCATCTTCTGGAACATCTTTGCATACGAGCTGCTGGGTGTTCAAATCCCACCTCCACCCTGATGACACGCCCCCCTCACGCCTACCTGAAGCCCCGTCCCTGACTCTGAACACAGAGGTTCGTTCTCCCTCTGGCTGTCAATGGACACACCTATTCCGGAGCCAGATTGTTTTGTCCGCCACACCTTCCTTCTTTTGTTATAGCCACCCTCTTTTTCTCCACTTGACCAACAGTGGAGGGAGGGTCCAATCTGGATGAGGAGATGGAATACAATGACAACAGATACAGATATACTTTTCCAGATAGATACCTATCCAGATTTATTCACACACATCTTAACTTTATTAACACAATCCCAACTGTCTAAGGAGAAGACCGGATTGGACTTTCAGTGTTACTCACTACAGTATAAAGAAAAAGATTACTCCAGTTTGCGCTTTCTTTATTTTTGTTTCTATTTCCCGTTTCCAAAAGAACAAACAAACAATGATTTCAAATGGTGCATTATTATAAGTATCTGTTGGGTCTTACTCTGTTCTGTGACTTTGGAAAGTTAAATGGAAATTTAGACTGACAAGCTAACCGGCCCTCTTCTACACACCCACTCACAAACACACTACATCTGAGAGGCTTGATCTTGCCCCTTTGTGACCTTTCCACTGCTGGGGTCAGAAGGTTGAGTCCACAACGCCATTAGCGTCAACAGAGGCCACTGAAACCAGACCACATGCATCCCACGTTGACCGTTGCCTTGGTTACCTTTGTCCTGTTGCCATGGTAACCATTGCCTAGGTGTGAGGTTCACACCCCCGCCTCCCACTGCCCACCCCTCAGTGATCAGCTGATCAGATTACATGGTGGCCTTGGAGTTGAGAAGTTTCACCACTGTCCTATCTCTGTCTCCCTACTCTACAAGAAGAAACATCTACCTTCAAACGACTATTAAATGGGCATTTTTCTCCCCAGGGTTGCCAGATATACCTCCCCCATGTGAGAATCTCTGGATGGCAGTGTCCTTGAGACTCGCTGCCAGTCAGAGAGTAAGTCGGTTCAAAATTCTGCAGTGCCAAGTTACCATTCGATAAGCTGCTACATCAAATTATAAATTTAATATTGAATATCTTTATTTTTATTTATGTTCCTAGAGCTTTGCTAAGTGTGGGGATGTGTTATTGTGGACACTGTCACAGAGGGGTGGGTTGGCTTGGGGGTGGGGTTTCCTGAAAAGCACGATGACGTTTCAGACTGATGTGTGTGTTGTTGTGAATTTTCGTGCCATATATTTATATTTGTACTTCTATTTATTCAAATCATCGTTCTGTGCTTGCGGCTTCTGTAAGCTGGTCTCTTCAAACTGAATGGTGATGTGAAATGTGCTTTGGAACAAGGCAGCACCTAAAACAGCTCAAATGGATGCACACACACACACAAATCTTAAATCAACTGCAGTGAATGTTGGTGCATATCTGTTACATCTGGGCATTTTCTCCAAAAATGACCTTCCTTCCATATGGCTGCGTTCCAATTCAGATAAACTGCCTTAAGCCCTCTTTCTTATTTTCACTGACATATTCCTGTTATAAGTTGTAGTGGCTGGCCAAGGTGAAGTGCAGAAAGGTGAACAGTGCCTGTGCACAAACTTGCAATATAGAGTGGCATGCAGACGTTATATATCTGTCTATGGGACTTGTTTGCAAAATCCATCATTCTGACACTGAATTTTGTGGTGAGGATGCAGGAAAGATTTCCTTCAGATGACTCTTCCATGAAGGTCATATTTGTGCAGGTGTTTCTGCAGAGTAGAACAGCACTGGATTAGCAGTTTAATGAGCAGTCATCCTTGTATCTTTTCTTGGTCCTCCAGACATCAGTTTCTAGACCTCTATTGCTCCAGTTAATTGCAAGAAAGAAACTCTTGGAGTGAAACTCTTACAAGTGATCTCTTATAGAAGAAACTCTTAGAGGAGCTCATGGCTGCTGATTGAAGGAGGGTTGTGAACAAGCCAGAGCTCTAAAAATCTAATTAAGGGCTAAGACCTTGGTAAGCGTTATCTGACAGCTCGCAAACTTTTGGGGTTTCCCAAATGCGGTGTCCCTTTGTTTTTCACTCTAAAATTGACCAGGGGTTCCATGCATGCTAGTGTAGATATGCTTATTATACACTTGATACACAATTGGCTAACTTGGATTGAATGCTTAGATTTGACCAATGTTTCCTTAACTGATGGCATTTGATGGCATGATTATTGAACCGATTATTAACTGACATTTGAATCGTGTGAAGAGTCTTGCCTAAAGACTTATGGCTGTAACTTGGTGTGCTTGCCTGGTTGGGGAATTGAACTGGGCAATGTTACTCACTGGTCAACACCATCATTCCTATATTGATGCATCCCTGGCAATTTAGTTGGTAGGACATCTAGGTCGGTAGAACGGATACAATTACCATGGAGGTCAAAAAAACTAGGGATGCAACGTTTTGCCCTGACAGCAGCATTACTTTGCTCAATGTTCACTGCGGTTGATTAGTGGATGATGTGTTGTGATTTGCTCACATACACAATGTGTTTGTGTGTGGTCCTGCAAGGGCTCTTAGAGGGCAAAATCTTGATCACATTGGAAGAAGTGCAGAAAGAAGGGAAGAGGTGGCTGCAGAGACAAATAGAGGTAGAGGAGAAGAACAGTAAACAGACTTTTAACCATGCTTGAATCGTGCATTATAGAAACTAGTGTAGCTTGTCAGACTGTTACATGCAATGTGTGAATGTGTTACGGAGTGTGTGGTCACTTTATAAAGGAACAGGTCAGTGAAAAATCAAACATACTGGGTTTTACTCCAACCCCACAGTCAGTCAACAAAGACATGTTTGGTGAGTGAAGTCATCATAAATATGTAATTGGTTTGAGGCACTGTGACTGGATTTAAATCAAATCTGTTGGATCTCATTTCACTCTAAATCTCATAGGATCAAAATGTCTTAAAATGAGATTGTGTGAACAAGCTTCATGCTCAGTACTAGAGGAACTTGAGGCATGTGCTGTGCTAAACATATACATATTAGGAGGCCAAGTAAGCATAAATGGTCCTAAAAGGCTTTTTGGTGCCATCCCTCCCAGCACTGGTAGCACAACATGCTATGACATGGCAATGACAAAACTGCATTTTAAGAAGCCATGTATTTAGTAATAATTTATTCATTAATTGTTGACAGTAATTGTTCATTTTCATTTTGCTGTGGATAAAAACATTCTGTGCAGTGATGGGACCCACATACATGGGCCAATTTGAGGTAGCTTAATAACTCATTAACAAGGCGTGCTTTGATGCAAGTGTGATGATTTAGATCAGTTGCTCTCAACCCAGATCCTGACGACTGCCCTGCTTATTTTAACATTTCTGCTGTAACACACCCAGTTCAGCTCAGCAAGGGCTCATCTGTTGATTTGTTGGATCAGGTGTGTTGGAATTAGGGGAAACTCTAAAACCTGAGGGGCAGTGGTACTCCAGGACCAGGATTCAGGCAGTTGATGCTCTTTGGTGCTTAAGCTTGCAAAACTAGAAATGAAAAATTCAAACACCAAACATGTTTGATCAAGCACCTATTAATGTTAACACTGAATGATTTCTTACTGAACTACATCTTATGGAGTGGTGTGTGCGTGCGTGTGTATGTGCCAGGGTTGAAAATATATTCACTAATTGTACTTTGTTACTGTACTTAAGTATTGTTTTGGAATATTTGTATTTTACACAAGTATTTCTAAATTTGAAGTTGTACTTTTTCTGAATAACATTTCAATGACAGGCATTTCAATTTGTGAATGAATTAAAAAGTCCATCCAAATTCATATCATTGTAAAATGAAACTGCCCATAGCTTGTGCTAATGTGCAAAGACTAGTACCACCGATTAGTCCACTTTTTATAGACAATACTTTGAGATGTTTAAATGTACCATTGTATGCAAAAGTTTGTCCACCACTGTCCAAATGATACATTTAGTAGAATGTGTTAAAAGAATTATATACGACAGCAATTATGAATTTTTTCCCCTGTAAATATTAACAGATCGTTAGTTGCAACGTGTGTGTAAACACATTTCACCAGTTCTAAAATCTCAGAACACATTAAACTGTTACTGAATCATTAGGGCTGATAAGGCTGGTCAAGAATTGTTATTAGGAAAGGTTAGTTGATAATAGTTCTTGGATATAATGAATCTTGAAACCTTGTGTTAACGAAATCTTACTTTGTGACATCACAAAAAAACAAGTGAAGTTGGCAAATGAGTAGAAACAAGTGCTGAAGTAAAATTCTTTGGTCACACTAAATAAGGATAAGACCTTCTTGCCAACTGTTAACACTGGAGATGTGTGGCAGCCAGTAGCACAGAACATTGCATGGGTAGATAGAGGAATGGATTCTGCTCAATAAACATCAACTACAGATAAGTAAACATCACTAAAATATGTGGCTACAAAAACTATGGACAAGTTGTGACCTCTGCTATTGAGCATATAAGTAACTTGTAAGGGGGTCCAAAAATTTGCACATGCAATAATTATTTTATGCTATTGTATTTTAAGTTAGATATTGTTACTGTACATTTATATTTGAAGGAACATGTTGGTAGGATGTTTTTTTCTTTTCTCTTAAAAAAAATAACAAAATGTGTCCTGTGGTCTGGGGTGCTCAAACTTTTATCAGCAAGTTTCAGCTTTCAAGTTGTTTTTCTTCCGTGTTCATTTTAAATGGGTGATTTTTTGTTTTAACTCTGTCTCAATACTTTCTCTGAAGTACACTTTTATGTCGTTTTTCCATCCCTGGTCTTTGTAAAGAGAAGTTGTGAGTGAATGTGTGTATGTGGATCATGGAAGTAGCATCAGCCTCCCGTAGCAGTCGCTTTCTGCTCCTGGGACTAAACCGTTGGGCCTTGATTCACTCTCCCTGGAACTGCATTACTTTATCTGGACCTGCATTGAAAAGGCCAGGAGAATCAGATCATGGCCAATAACTGCCCTTTCTCCTCACAGCTGTGACTGGACCTCCCACCTCACAGCAGCACCCAAAAGCCAGCAGCGCTGCAGTCGCCAGTTCCGACATGCATGTTGCTATAAGGTCATCACTGTGCTCCGCTGGGATCATCTCATCCATGCTGCAACCATATTCATAGTCCTCATGAGTTTGTAGTCCAGACTTCGAAATGGTGCCAAAAATGAGAAGTAATGACTCGTTTCAGAGAAAAAACATGATGCTGTTTACAACCTAAAGCTTTGGGGGGGAGGGGGAGGGGCGGGATATTGCTAGGTTATTTTTTTCTCTGCTTCAGATGAAAAAAGAAATGTAAATATCTGTAGTTTATATCAAATTCCTCATCAACAGTTTCATGATGTACTTTGTACTAAATGTCCAAAGCATTTTCTATTGTTTTTTTTTTTTTTGTATGGTTTCCATTGTATCTGCTTTCATTTCCCAGCTGTAAGGAATAAACCAAGCTGTGATCAGTCCTCTACCCTGCACGTGAGCAGTGTGTGTATTGGGAAAAGGACTACATCCATGCATGGTAAAAAGACAGACAGTGTCCTTCATTAGGCATCACAAGAGCAGTGATACATTTCAACTGGTGCTATAAAAACCTTGCGTTAACCTTTCATATGAGTTGAAATGTTTAATTATCACTGACCTCAGATGTAGTCGGTCAACGTGTGCTTTACAACAAGAGAAGCTAGTTAACGAACACTGAACTTGGACTGTCACCTGTCCCAACAAATATATACCTGAAGTTTCTGTATGATTTTTTTTCTATAAAAACAAAAATCCTTTATTTTAATGAAGTTGATAAAGCAAAACACACACACACACACACACACAGCTAAATAAAGAAGGTTTTTGGGTGTATATTTAAAGTGACATTATTGGTGACAATCTTAGTTCAGTGTTTATTAGCAACAGTAACCTAGCATGACTTGTTCTAAAACAACAGATTACATTTTCAGAGCAATAGTCATCCGAAGAGGAAAACTATATATATAATATATTAATCAGCAGTAAATGAGCTATAAATCAGCTTTAATATAAACTGTGCATTGGTATCACTTTAACATATGAAATAGGAGGCATCTACATTCAAACAGACCCCTAGGACAAGACTTTACAACAAGAATATGTTTTCCAAAAAGTGCACTTAATTTCTGCTCAAATCCAACATGAAAATCTCTGTGCTACAATACCAGAGATTTAACAGAGCAAAACGTAAGACACAGAATGTGCAACAGAAGTGTCTGCTTTGAGTGGGAATTATGCAATAATTGAATACTGCAAACAATTTCTGCACAAATGAATCCTTTTGACAGATTCATAGATTCAGAGTGATCTAATATAAAATGGGAAGCAGAGAAACTTGCTGACTCTTGTTTGTTTATGAGGGTCATGATGTGACCCGGAAGCATGATTGGCCATTACTATTCAGTTTTACACATAATGATGACGATGGTAAAACAGTGCTTTTATTTACAGTCCTGTGCAGACCTTTTAGGCACTTTGTTTTTGGAGATCTTGTGAGCTAGTCTGAAGAAGAAAGCTTAGTTCCAGCTTTCTCCTGGACAGTGAATAATACTAGACTCCCATGAGGAGAGATTTGGAGATATTTTACTGAACACAGTGACATAATACCACTACTTTATGAATGAATGTTATTTGTAATTGTTCTATTTTTAGTGTTCTACTAAGTAAATAAACACCAACGCTATTTCATTGTAAATTTCACAGGTGCCTATAAACTTTCCACTGTACTGTATATTCTGCATGTACATCAGCCATGATTGGATTTTAAAAATATATATGTTTTAGGCCAAAACTTCCAAAAAACAGTGTCTTAGACTTGATGGAGCTTTTAGAGCACTGAACTCTCTGGAACTCGGCACATGTCCGTTTCCAATAACCACCGTCCAAAAGTCAGTGTGTTTCTCTGTAGAACCAAGACTTTAACATCAAACCACTCTCAATGATTGAACAGGCAAACAACAGACAATCCAACATCAAAAACATCTGTCAGGATAAATCTTAGGCTAGTCCATTTTCCGTCTCTTTGATGGCTTCTCATTGGTCACCTTTCTCTTCCCCAGCGTTCCTTTGGTCTCACTAGGTGGAGCATCATGCTGAGGAAACTCTTCCAACAGTGAGGGCTGAATCTGATTTGCTACAGCCCATGCCCATAAGCACAGCTCCACCTTATGAGGCGTCCAATCACTGTCCACTGTGAGAAAAGAAAGTTCATTACGCTTTTTACCAAAACCTGTTCAAGCACCTGACTTCATTTCCAGTCCCACAGTGTGATGGAGACCTGATGTCCGTAAATAGGACACTGGTGGTAAACCCAAACATCTCAAAGTTCTGGTTTTTCTTTTACTCTTCAGATTACATTCAGATTACTCAAACGGCGATAGTGAGAAAGGAATTGTGTCCACATTTAATACAAGTGTAAATGGTACGTGTTTCCTGTGATCGGATTCGTGATCATTAGGCAAGCAGAAATACATCTGTCAAAGAAAATGTTAATATGTAAAAATTACAAAGCAGAAATTACTATCCCACTCTTGATCTCCCTTGCTCTGGCTAGCTCTCTTGTCTCTGTGCATGATAGCAGTATTACAGATGTTTAAATAGTCTGTTGCATTTTCTGATCGAGCCATTATGGGAACAATCTATTAACTGTTTGCATGAGATTTGACAAGAAATCTTTGTGTACAGAAATTAAAATGGAAATGAAGTACGTGTAAAATCAGGTCAAAGGATACTATTCGGACACAAAATGCATGTTAATTCCAGGTGTAAATAGGCCCTCTGTAGAAGCGCAACCAAATTAACAAAGCTGATCTGAAGAGCTTGAAATTTCCATCTGAACCCTGACTGTTTGTGACACAGTGGAACAAGGCTTTAACAAGCTACATCAATGCTATTATAATGCATTCTTGTCATTACTAGGAAAAACAAAGTTCCTTGTTTCCAGGGAAAATGGAAATGGAAAAATCAAGCACCATTCTGGACCAAGAGAGTGCACCAAGCTAGACACCTAATTTATCTCATTTGGTGATTCACCCCTTGGAACAGGTCTTCAGTTTAACAATACTGTAGATTTTCAATTTGCGTGGGCCCCTATCCTAGCATGGCCCAATTATTAAGGCCATGTTTCAAGGACTTTTTGCATAGGCGCAATGCATGCATGACACAATGACCGTACTTTGGCCAAAAAATCCAACATTCTCACAATGCACATACACTTAGACATCTAGTGGCTTATCTTTGCTACACATGCAGTGTGTCTAATTGGCAGCTGGACAATGTCTGAAAACCACCTCATTACTGAGGCAGTGACAGCTGTGTAAATCAAACCTGAGGACTGGGACTGTGCTGGAGGAAAGATGTAACCTGACTTTACCTTAACAGCATACGATATTCCTTACTGAAATATTCATGAAATGCAACAACAGTTGTATAAGGTGGGTGGTTACCTTTGTTAAGCTGTTGAGCTTTGTGCAACATTTTCTGTAAAAAGAGCGAGTAATGCTTTGCTGTGTACTGAACTGGTCTGAGATCTGCAATGCTCTCCACTGCCTCATCAGCCATGAATGCAGCTTCTCCAGGGGCACCTGCTGCTAATACAGCTGAAGAAAAAAAGAGATTAAGCAATTTTTTAAAATAGTCTCTCTTCCCCTCCCCCAACTTTCTCCACAATTTTACAATTTCCAATTTCCACTCATTAGCTAGGACTCCCTGATTAAACAATATTGCCAGTTGTGGGAGGAAGAAGGTAAGCATGAATTATTTTCAAGCTGTTACAAACAAAATGTCACTGGACAGCTTGGAGGAGACTGCCCAAACTGGAGGATTTCACACAATCACACACCAGTTACACTCTTTGGAATTCCTGGCCACAGACAGCTGTGGCATCACCAAGCACTGAACCTAAGATCGTCTGATGATAGGGCCAAAAGAGGACTTCTGTGCCACTCTGGAACCACTATGTCTTTGATTATATATTTCATTACAGTTGAACTGTAATTTCAAACAGACGTTGTTATCTGACACTGTATGGTATAATGGTATACTGTTTTAGCTGATACACACTTTTGCCCATTTCTATAAATATATGTTAAACATGGAACGTCATATATGGTATGTCCTCTCAAGTTAGGCTAACCTTTCTTGAGGACCATTGTCTCAACAGAGTGGCAAACTGTCTTAAATAAATTAAAAACTGTATGACCCACAACTTTCTCTTACTAGTTTCTGATAAAACAGAGGTTTTACTACTAGGGCCCAAATATAACTAATACTGCTATAAATCTAGGTCAGTGGTTCTCAATCCTGGTCCTGGAGTATCATTTCCCTACAAAGTTTTAGAGTTTTAGAGTTTTCTCTAATTCTAGCACAGCTGATCCAACTAATGAACTAACTGATGAGCCCTTGCTGAGCCAAATTGGGTGTGCAACAGCAGGAAAACTCTAAAACAAGCAGGGCGGTGGTATCCCGTATTGTACCCAGCTCCAGTGTAAAAAACCTAGGGGTTGTGCTTGACATAGTTCTTTCATTTAATGTCCACATTAGTAAAAACTGGCTTCTTCCATTTACATAATATTGTCAACTAAATAAAGTACTTTCTCTTAAAGATGCTGAGAAACCAGTGCATGCTTTCATAACCTCAAGGCTGGACTATTGCATTGAACTTCTGGCTGGTAGCTCACGCTAATCCTTGCAGAAGCTCCAATTAATCTAAAATGCAACTGTTAAGAGTTCTCACCAGAGCTAGGAAATTTGTACACATTAGTCCTGTTCTCTCATCCCTTCATTGGTTAGCTGTTAAATTCCATATTGAATAAAAAATACTCCTTCAGACAGTATCTAAAAGACCTTCTTGAACTGTACAACCCATTGCCTACACTTTGTTTACCTTGTTCGCTGGATTACTAACAATTCCTCCAATAAAAAAATAAATAAAAAAATAATAAAAAAAAATAAAATACACTGCAGGGGGACAAACATTCTTCTAAAAAGCACCTCAACTCTGGAATACCCTTCCTGTTATTGTTCAGGACTCAGACACAAATGTCATTTGAAAACCTTTCTCTTCATGCAGGGTTTTGGTTAAACCCTTACAGGCTGTTTTCCTGTTGCTGCTCTGTGCTACACTGAGTACAGGTTCCTTTCATTACTGTAGTTCTTACTACACCACCTCCTTTACAGGCTTTTCACCACATTACCGATACTCCTAAACGTAATCATGCTTTTGTTTTTCTCTCTCTCCATCCCATGTCCTGAGCTGCCCCTGCTGCCTTGCTGATGTTGGTTCATGTCCGTTCATAATTGTTGCTACTAACTACTTCACCCCTCCCCAACATTTACTTAAACCTTTCTAACCCTTTGCTTTAGCCCTGCTTCTCTTTATATCTCTTTCGCATGTATCGAGATGCCCTGCCCTGATATCACCTGCCCAAGCTGCTCACTACCCCGCTGTCCTCTGTGATACTGCCCTCATTGGGATCTTCACACCACATTAGAGACCGCATTACCAACTTACACTCAGACAATCTCTCATAACTCATACTCGTCCACACACTGCTCACACTTTAGCTATAGCTCTTTATTTTTTTGTTTTTATTATTTTGTCCCATTCTCTTTGTTTTTTGCATTTTGTCTGTGATATCTGGTGTCAACCTGAGTCTTGGTTCCTCCGCTTAGTTTGAGTTGGAAATTTTCCTTGCCACTGTCACCCACTGGTCTGCTCATAAGCAGCCTTGACACAGATTTTTGTAAAGCTGATTTGAGACAATACCTTTGTTGTAAAAAGCTCTATATATATATAAAATATGATTGACAGATTGTTGGGTTTCATGAGGTTTCCTTTTTCCAAATATGGCTGATTTTATCTTGTACTAACCACTTGCTCAGCTTTTCTCCAAACTTCATTCAACCAATCTACTTTCATTAACTTAGACACTTTAAATCTGGCACACAGAAGTCATTCACTCCACCTGCTCACAGAATTTAACAGTGAACCACAGGCTTGTGAGAAAGTGGGTGTGTGATTATAATTTTGTGTTTTTGTATAATTTATTGCTTTAAATGTGTGTACATGCATTAACAGCTACCTGATGCCGTAGCAGGTCCAAGACCTTTGAGTGTGCTCAACTCTGTGATTGCTGATTGGACATTGGGAAGGAGACTGAAAGCCTTTGTGGTGCAGGTAAGCACCACCTCCTCACTGTTGGAGGCGACCAGCTGTTGCAAGCGGGGCCGGAACTTCCCCCTCTGAGTGAGAGGAATCATATTAGCATTGATTATTATTTGATCATCTAAACAGATGCACTTCTGACACCATCATAACACAATCATACACTAAGGCTTCGTTCAGTCAGGCAGCTCAAATCCAAGTTATAATATGTAAACATCTACCACTGACTTTTGTGGCACACATTTTGTGAAAAACTGTTGTGGCATGAATGAAAATGAACAATATCTGACATTGTTTAAGGCACATCTTGATGTCAGGATGTGCATCACAGCTGTACAACAAATTTTAACCTCCATATTTATCCCATCTATGGCAGTGAACACACACATGACTATGGGAAGTGAGTATACATATGGTGTGTGAATTGGTGAGCAGCCATCTCAGCCATCAGGGAGTAACAGAGGATAAGGTGTCTTCTTAATCAAGGTCACCTTAGTTGTGAATGTTGAAGGTGCTGGTCCAAGGGTTAAACCAGTGACCTTCTAGTCCAAGTTCAATTCTCTAACCATTACGCCACAGTTGAATTAGAGCTTTTTTACTATATTTAAACATAGAGTGTATAAAGAAGAAATAATGATCAAATTTCATTTTGTCATCTTAATGCCAGTGCTCTGTCTTAGCAAGGGAGGAGGAAAAAAGTTTTCTGCAAGACTGAAACAGACCATTATTTAAAAACTTTAAAACTCAAAATAAACAATATCGTCTCAGCTCATATCCCTCTCTGTTTATATCCCAATATTGATATTTCGCCCGGCCCTAAGTCGGATATATTGGCATATATTGTCAACTTAATAATACGTTTTAAAACATATTGGGTTTGCCCTGCAGTGTCAACAAAGCCTTTGAAGTTACAGCACCATGAGGTATTGGGTTCTTTATTGTGATTGCACATACTCACAGTGAGTTTCCATTCCATGAGTTTGACCAGTTCTGGGTGTGTCAGTGAGGGTTCTGTTCGAGTTGAAATGATGGCTGGAAGCTCCTCCTGATACCTAAACAGTAAGAAAGATTTTTAGGTTAGGTGTTCTGGATCTGCAACTGTAGTTGCATTTCATTTGTTGCCTGCTGTACCATTTGTCTAAAGCCAGTAGCTTCCTCGAAGTCTTCCCTTTTCCAGCAGACTTTGCTTCCACCACAGACCAGTATTTCCCATAAATACCTCTCCATACCGCCAGGTCTTCACAGTTGTACAGTCGTTCAGCCCCAGACATTCTAACAGACATAAAGACAAATACAGATAATTTAATCAGCAAAAAACAACCCAGCAAAATCTGAATCAGGTAAATGTATGAACGCATAATAATTAGAATCTACTTAATGTTCTATTTTAAGCATTATGACAGGAACTGTCAGATTGACAATTTGTTAACTCAAATGTAAGTTTGTATCCAGCTCTTGACAATTATGGAGAGTAATCTGAATCAACACCCTTAATTCAGTATTGAAGTAGTGTCTTAATAGAAATAAAAGCACATTAAATCCAGCTTGTGTAAGAAAGATGTACTAATGCATCTCAAAAAATGTGGATATTGTGAAGTTCTTTCAAAAGGTTAAACTGCCATCATATTAATTACATGTAAAGTGACATATTTCAAACCTTCAAAATGGGAAATCAGGTTTCCCACATTATTAGAATATTTCAATTGAAGTTTTAATAAATTAGTAATCAGGTAGCATTCACATTAAAACAAAAAAAAGTACTGAAATATCACTTTACATAAATGTAAAAAAGCTTCTTTTTGAATAAAATTACAAAGAGAACTTTCATGCAGACCCAGCATTTGGTAAACACTAAAAGTAAAGACTAAAATGGAACTGAATAAGTACTGAAACAGATGTGTTTTGAAACTGTGACTATAACAAGCTATAACCTAGACAGCCCTGTGACAGAGATACATTACCTTAAGACTGTCACACCTGTTTCCATTAACTTATGTCACAAGAGTGGCCATATTCAATACAAAGGTTAGAAGCACTGCTACTGTCCACTTTACATTACACTGAAGACTGAGGAGATGAATATTTGTGAAACGTTATGTTGTAAATATTGCATTTATGAGATGAGCACACAAACAGCACCACAAATCATAGCCCATAATACCAGCAGGAATCTAGAGTTGCAAAATAAAAATAAAAATAAAAATAAAAATAAAAATAGATCTGTTCCATGTCCACCATGCAGTAGAGAGCAGATGCAGAGACAGATTTGCCTACTCATTTGGTTAGAGCCACCCTGCCTTCAAACAAGTCTGAGACTGTCCTCATGGAGTGTCCTCATGGATTTGTGACAGCCTTGGCTGGAAATGACTTTATTTGTCAGCATAACACACCTTCTTACGATAACCCAGCCTTCTTACGATAGAGCAGAAAAACTCTTAAAACCCATACAAACATTTGTGCCAATATTTGCACTGGAAAACTGGAACAATCCACCATCCAGAGCAGATGCTTCTCATTGGGCATGAAACCGTTCTGACAACAAATGGAAGACGCTGATAGCATTGCTGCAATATGCCTGACAGTGGTGCAAAATAATAAACATTTCTGTAAAAACAGGGATTACAGAAATACAGAGGGGAAGGGAAAATGACCACCAATGCATGAGAGAGAGAACAAGGTGCAGTGCTGTGTGATTTCAGAGGAAACAAATAATGAGCACCAACACTTTGCTCCCTATAATGTAGGTGAAAGTGCAGAAAACTCATCCTCCACCTGCATTCCTTAGTTTAATTGGTGGATGATGGCAACTCTGGTGCATATTCTGCTCACAGGTTTTTAATCACACCTGCACAGAAAAATGTTACTGATGTCTGAAACTGGACTAAAACATGATCACGTGCTTCAGTGCTGTGAAGAAACATTCAGTCACCTTTAGCAACACAAAGCAGCAGTAAACAAAACCACGTGATCAACAAGTAAGGCTAATTTAGGAGAACCAGTAAGTGTAAGGAGGATTTCCCGCGGAGCACAGCGCCCGAGCTTCACATGGCAGGGGACAGTAAGGGGAAGTGAACGAGGGGGCTAACAGCAGAACTGAAACGCGCCCCAGCGGCTTTACATCCCAACAATAAAAGTCCCTTCCACTTTATTTTTAATAATTTCAACAGCGGTTTAAAAACAACTGAATACGAATTAAAATCGCAGTAAAGACCCGCAGTTCTGCTCCTCTGTTTTTATTCAGTATCACTGAGCACCATTTACAACCTTTATCGAGCGTCAACTACATTCACTCACATTAAACTGACTTCACTCTGTTTGGCCTCCACAGACCTAACGTTCCGTTTATCGGGCTCAGTCAACGTTAGGAGTCTGTCGTTATCAGTGTTTTAATCAGCGCAGCTACGAGCTCAGACAACAAACCCGCGCTGCAGCTCAGCGGAAGTGAGACGTCCACATCCGGGTCCCCTTCTTTCTGCAGGTGTGTTTCAAAAAGGTCAGTTCTGTGAAATTCTTACCGTTTTCATCTTAATCAGCGACATTACAGACTGTTATCACCGCAGACAGCAGCCGAGCGAGCACACTTTAACCCCTGCTGCAGCAGAGGACAGCGGCCGCACTCCACTGCTTTAGTCTTTATTTGACACTCTTCTATACACTCCACTCATCTGAACACTCATGTAAACACTCTTATAAACACTCCCCTAAACACTCTTCTACCATTCTAAACACTTCTCTGAACACTCATGTATACACCCCTTCTAAACACTCATTTAAACGCTCTTCTAAACACTCACTTAAACACTACTCAACACTCATTTACACACTGCTAAATACTCATCTAAACACTCACAGATAAAAATGCAGTTGGTGTTCAGAGATACTTATTCTCTGTGAGGAAGGGAGAAAATGCCCCCACTCCTTAACATTATCTCATTGTTTATGCCGTACTCGTATATACGAACATAAGGATCCCTTATCTGATGATCTGTGTAGAGCTGGGTCTCTGCTGACGGTGTGATAAGCACTTAAAGCCATCTCTCCCTCCCTCTCTCTCTCTCTCTCTCTCTCTCTCTCTCTCTCTCTCTCTCACAGATTGCTTTTTTGCATGGGGAACATTCAGGGGACTGTGGTGTCCT
This sequence comes from Acestrorhynchus altus, assembly GCA_034509495.1. Classification (NCBI taxonomy): domain Eukaryota; kingdom Metazoa; phylum Chordata; class Actinopteri; order Characiformes; family Acestrorhynchidae; genus Acestrorhynchus; species Acestrorhynchus altus. Next base: position 7,025,925 of record CM067507.1, on the reverse strand, counting down.
GTATTGACAGAAGGCAACATGGTGAACCAGATAAACCGAAAGTGTTGGATTGTATAGTAACTACAGATCACTAGTGGTCTGGTCATTAAAGCAGAGGTGGGTAATAGGGATTAAACTGACTGCTTTAAAAGTCTCCACTGATATGAACTCTGTGTAGAACAATATTGGGTGAAAAAATATGTCAGTTTTGTGAATGGTGAGGGACACAGCCATATACAACGCTAAGCCATGATATTATGTCTACCTCCTTGTTTCTACATCTAGTATGAGTAGATCAGACACATAAGTACTGCTGGAGTGTTTAAGCTCTTTAATGTCACTGCTGGACTGAGAATAGTACTCCAACCAGAAATATCCAACATCATTCTGTGGCCAACATCTTGAGCACTGATGAGCAACAGGTGGAGCAACTAGGTAGGAGTGTCTATTAGACTAGACAGCGAGTGGACACTATGTTTTTAACAACTCCAGCAGCACTGCTGTGTCTGATCCACTCATACTAGTGCAACACACACAACCACCATGTCAGGGTCACTACAGTGCTGAGAATGACCCACTGTGTGTGCTGTGGTGGTCTTTTGGGGTCTGACCTTTGAAGATCAATGTGAAAGGAGAGTCTGTAAAGTGCTCCTGTATGGAAAGATAAGCTGAAAAAGTGGACAGTGAATGTAGAAACAAGCAGGTGTTCATAATGTTATGATCGATTGGTGTATGTTTATATATATATATATATATATATATATATATATATATATATATATATATATATAACTAAAGTATTGGCACTTTTGTTTAGTTTATCCTGGGAAGGTAATTCTATTATTCTATTAGATTTTAAAGTACTGCTGTGGCAATATGATTGCATTCAAGAACAAGAGCATTAGTGATGTCTGGATGTTGGATGATCACCAACACACTTCATGATTAACTCCCGTACTCATTCCAGATGTATTGGATGGAGCACCATAAATCCAGAGAACACAGTCCCACTGCTCCATTCTTAAGTACTTGTAACTGAGTAAATCCATTCATTCTCTATTATTGTTATTACTGTTCACATAAGTGTTGTGATCATCTAACGCACGTCTGACATTGTTCCATGTGGTACGAACTACATATTTACATATTCAATTAACTGCACATCAGTGTTTTCACAGCTAGACTGAGATTATACAGGCCTTGTTTGAACAGCTGAACTTGTCCCCACCTTGTCCTGTGGTCCACCTGCATTGCCAGTTTCATATCTCCTGCTCCTGAGAATTATAATTAGCAAGACTTTTCTGCTGAGTCAGGTGTGTTAGTGCAGCAGAACATGAAACTGTGCAGCCTAGGTGCACTACAGGACTAGAATTGGGGGTATATCCAGCTGCCACGGACTGTATCTGTAGGCTCCCAGAAGGTCTGTGTCTGAGTTTTGGGTGAATGTATTTGCTTAGACTGGAAATTGGGTTACAGAAGCAGATTTTGATGTGACATGTGAGTGGCTGACCTAATAACAGTCCGTCATCTCCACACTCAGTTTCAAAGAGTGTTTTACAGCCATAATGTTTAAATTTAGCAGTCAGCTGCATGTGCCCTGGTTTTAAATTTAGTGTAAGATTGGCTGCAGTGTTCAGCATAAACTTGAACAAACCATTAATTTCTTTCTGTTAATTAAATCCACCTTAATTAGTAATTAGCCTAGCCTAACATTCCCAATGCCAGTCTATAACATTGTGTTTACATTCAGTAATGTTGCAGTAATAGGAACGTTAATAAAATGTGATTGATTGCCAAAGGAATTCTCCATTGTTTAACTGACAGGCTATATCTGACCTGGTCAGAGAGCATGTTTAGCTTCCTGTTGGTCATGAGCTAAACTGCAGCAATGTCAAAAAATTTCTTATGCTTCATCTATCATGCTAGTGTCTAAGTTTCATTCTCTCTCTTCTAGGCTGACATGGAGAAGATGGCCTGTGTTAGCACGGTCAGTGGCCGAACTATGTTCTGCCACCTGGATGCTCCCGCCAATGCCATCAGTGTGTGTCGGGATGCGACACAGGTGAAGATTTTTTTTTTGGCTTCACAGTCGTTCCATCTAACCTCATAATTAAATTTTAATTCGGAGGATAGTTTTTGAAATAAGGGTCATTAAATGGTTATGAATAAGTCCATCTGAGATGTTTGATGTGAAATTATCCATTGTAGAAAAATGTATTACCTCTGAATGTCTTATAATGCATCTTATTTTTATTTCTTTAGATGATCATTGTATTTACATATTAGAGTAATCTGTAAATGTAACAAATCTGTTGAGCCTCATATGTAATGTTGATGGCAATATAGTGATAAATCCAGAGGAAAAAAGCTAGTACTACTTTGCATAAGAGACTCTGCATGTATTTCTCTATAATTAATTGATTTAAAAAATACATTTTAGGACAAAACCTCATCAAACTAATGTAAAACAAGGACTGCATTCACATGCACTCAGTAATTTAATCTTAAGCTTTGGTTCTCCTGGATTCCTCAGTCTGCACATGCACTGTTCGTGACTAGCTGCACTGTCACTGATCAAGGGATGCGCATACAGCAAGAACCAGTGGGGAAAACCAGCAGAGACTCCGCCTTCTTCCTGCCTCATTGACATTCTTTTGTGAGATTATTGGCTGGTTGCAAAGGAGAAATCTGATTAATGTCTGACTCGTGTAAAAACAGACTTAATGTTAATGCATTGATCTGATTCGGTTGCATGTCTCAATGTCTCAGGCAGATGTAGAATATTTGTAAAGAATTCATGCAGTAACATTCTGCAAATGAACATTTACAGATGTCTGGTTCCCATCAGCCCCACTATGAAACATCCTGAAAAGCATTTTTATATTAAACCACTTTGTTTACATTCTAATCATTTAAATATAAAGACACAAAAATGAAGGAATTTCCCTTTAACCTTTCCTCCTCAGCTTCTTGTCCTGATCCACATGTAATATTGAGATATGAATATTTTAAATAGTATTGGGACAAGCTCAGTAATCAGCACTTATTGGTAATTTACACTTCCTACATCCAGAGAAACCTTTCCCACTGGTTCCACCCTGTCTATTCTGTTTTCCTTTATTTCTCTACTTCTCCTTTGCAGGTGGTGGTGGCTGGGCGGAACATATTCAAAATCTATGCACTGGAGGAGGATGGCTTTGTGGAGCGGCTGAACCTCCGAGTGGGCCGCAAGCCCTCGCTGAACTTTAGCTGCGCTGACGTGATGTGGCACCAGATGGAGGAGAACCTGCTGGCCACAGCGGCTACCAATGGGGCGGTGGTGACGTGGAACCTGGCGCGACCCTGCCGCAACAAGCAGGAGCACCTGTTCACAGAGCACAAGCGCACCGTAAACAAGGTGTGCTTTCACCCGACTGAAGTACACATGCTGCTCTCCGGATCGCAGGACGGTTTCATGAAGTGCTTCGACTTGCGCAAGAAGGAGAGTGTCAGCACCTTCTCTGGTACACACACAAGCAACACACACATACACATTGTTGTGCAGGTGCAGGCAGCAATAACTCAACACGCATACTGTGGCACACAGGAGCAGTTCCTTAATATTTTGATTTGAAGTCCTCTCAAGGAAATGGAGATGGGGATTTATAACCTAATGCATAACATTCCCTACTGGGAATGCAGTGTAGTGATTACCAGGAAGTACCAGGGCTGGGATAACTTGTCAGCTAGCCAGTATTTTTTTTATTTGTAGAATTGTTTTGTTTTATTTTACCATTTCTGTATTCAGCAACATTTATAGCAACTGTGATGAGCTTTCCTCTTGCAGCCATGCATTGCAGTTGATAAGGAGCATTATACTCATATTGGAAAACTCTTGACAATGCACAAAAATGTATTAAATGAATAAATGATAATAGCAAATTTAAAACTATTTTGACAGGCAGGGTTGTTTATTACAGTTCACTACACCAAAGATTATACCAGGGGTAGGCAATTCTAGTCTTGGGGTGAAAACTTTTGGGCTCTTCCTTCTCAAGCACACTCTTATTTAACTCACGTGTTAATTCTCAGGTTGAGTAGGTCTGTTAGAGCATGGAAATTGCCAAACTTTGCGTAAAGCTTGCACTAAATTACTCACAAAGTAATTTAGAGGGGACAGTCAAAAAGCGGCATCTAATTTTGAATACAGTACTTGTCTAATCTTTTGCTGAATTTACAGGGAGTGTGTGTTTCTGCAGGTCAGTCAGAGAGTGTTCGAGATGTTCAGTTCAGCATGAAGGATTATTTCACATTTGCGGCATCATTTGAGAATGGCAATGTGCAGCTTTGGGACATTCGCAGACCCGATCGCTATGAGAGGATGTTCACAGCACACACAGGCCCGGTATTCTGCTGCGATTGGCACCCTGAGGACAGGTATGTGTATGAGTGTGTAAGCTGGTATCATTTCATCTCTTTTTAGAATCTAATTTTTAGATTAAAGTCTAATTTGGTGTAAATTAACTAGAGATGATGATTCCACATTGAACCAACATCTGTACACAGTGCTGAACTGGAGGAAAAAAGAATGAATCTGATTCACTTAGCCCAGAGTGTAGCTCTTCTGTAACAATACAATCACACTGTGTGCTATCATGTTGTTAGCTGATTGTGTCTTCCTATGGGGTTCCTTAATGTTTCTAATAAGAACAGCTGTTTTTATGTAGTTATGTAATGATTACATAATTACTTGGCTGAGAAATAGCTGCGTTATCTTCACATTCAGTTTAGATTCTTAGGCAACAGGCATGTTTCTGTTTCAGTGTCAAACTGATCTGCATTTTTGAAAGTTTCTCTGTCCAATTGTTGTTTGTGGGCATCATTGCAACACACTGTACTTTTGTTGTTGCCATCAAAACCTGCTGTTATTCCAGAGGATGGCTGGCAACAGGTGGTCGAGACAAGATGGTGAAAGTGTGGGACATGACGACCAATCGGGCCAAAGAGATCTACTGTGTGCAGACCATCGCTTCAGTGGCACGGGTCAAGTGGCGTCCAGAGCGGCGTTGGCACCTGGCCACCTGCTCCATGATGGTGGATCACAACATCTATGTTTGGGATGTCCGGCGCCCTTTCATCCCCTTTGCCACATTCGAAGAGCACAAGGATGTCACAACAGGCATCGTGTGGCGCCATCAGCATGACCCCTACGTGCTGCTGTCTGGCTCCAAGGACAGTACTCTCTACCAGCACATGTTCAAGGATGCCAGCCGGCCTGTGGACCGGGCCAACCCTGAGGGGCTCTGCTTTGGACTGTTTGGCGATCTGGCCTTTGCTGCCAAAGAGAGCTTGATGACAGGTGAGGCTGGACGCAAGCCATACCCAGCTGGTGACCGCCGCTACCCCATCTTCTTCTTCAAGAAGCCTGACGTGACTGAGCAATTTGCACAGGTGGCCAGCGCACTGAGTGTGTTTGAGTCTGAGGCGGATGGCAGCAGCAGAATGGACTGGTTTATTAAGACAGCCCGGAGGTACCTTCTGAGTGGGAAACCCTTTACCGAACTCTGCGACCACAATGCTAAAGTTGCCAAGGAGCTGAATAGACCTCAGGTGTGTGTCTGTGTGTAAGATTGTCAGCTAGGGATGTAGGTCAACCCTCACAATGACTTAGTTGTGATTCTTTAGGAGACAAATTGGTGCCTCACTTTAATTGAATTAAATAAACAGAATTAGGACTGTTGTGATTACTCAGTTGAAAATGATATCTTGATTAAATTTATGTTCTTGCTTCTTGTGAAAAATAACCAGTATCTGTAGGTCATTATTAAGCTGTGTTTAACGGGCTAAACAACGGACTCTAAACAAGGAAGCACTCGGGTAGCTTTTGTGTACATCACTGAAATAAAGAAAACTCATACCAGAGAGAAAACCATATGTTCAAAGTCTGTTAAAAGCTTTAAATGCAAAAACATTTCCATGTTTTAATAGGACTGGTCTAAGTAATAATAAGCCCTCTGTTTTTTAGATTCTGTCTCTCAAAGGAGAAGTGTATCTATGATAAAAATTATAGACCTCTCCATTTTTTGTAGGTGGGAGAACTTGCAAAATCACCAGTGTATTAAATACTTTTTTCCCAATTGTATGTGAGAAAATTGCTTAAATTATAACACTATTTTTATGTTTTGTGATTTCCTCACTGACAAAATTATTCAACCCCTTAAAGATTACAACTCTCAAGAACAAAGGATTCAATCAGGTGTTTTCAGTCAGACATTGAAAGCACCTGTAGATGTGAACAGAACAAACAGAACCATAAGTGGTTAAAAGGACTGTGATACACTGCTTTTTCTTGATGGCTAACCGTGTGTTTGTAACATGGTGAAGTCCAGGGAATGGCCAAATTTTAAAGCTAAAGGTGGAAACACTGCTTGGGTGTGGCAGAAAGAAGATGCTGTCTGCGACTGCTGTCTGGTTACAGAAATGAAAATTGGAGAGAAAACCCCGGCTGACAGCTGAGGAACTGTGACAGGACTTTTCAGAGGGAGGTACTCAGGTTTCAGCCCAGACAATAAGGCACACACTGCCTCCATGCCAGAAGTTCTGCTGACTCCAAAGCACAAGTAGAATCTACTCCTCTATGCCAAAACCATGTGGACAAACCACAAAGGTTTTTGGGATATTGTTTTCTGGAGCAACAAGACAAAAGTTGAACTCTTTGGGCGTATGGTTCAGCAGTATGTCTGGAGGAGGAAGCAGGTGACAGAAAAGAACACCTTGCCTACTGCATGGCAGTGGGTCAGTCATGATCTGGGGCAGTTTTGCTTCTTCAGGTGCAGGGCACCATGTCTATTAACTACAAGGAGATCTTGGGTGGAAATGTCATGCAGTCAGTGACTAAGCTGAAGCTTGGAAGATGTTGGACCTTCCAACAGGACAATGATCTCAAGCATACCTCCAGTTCTATCATGGCTTGGTTTTAGAAGAAGGGCTGGAAGATTCTGGAGTAGCCTTCGCTGTTGGGACTTGAAGACGGCAATTGTCCATGAATGCCAATGAACTAGAGGCCTTTGCCCATGATCGATTGATAGATCACTGCAAGAAACTTTTGCCAAGCTAAGTTTCACATTTGAAGGATGTTATTACTGCCAAGGGAAGTTGTAGTAAATACTAATAATGGGTTGACTAATTTTGTTCATCAATCACAAAATCACAAAAAGGATATTTGTTGGTATATTAGAAAAAACACTGAAGTAATTTAAGTTGAATTTGTCTAAAATAAATGTCAAACTTGCTAAAACACTTAATTGCAGTGGTGATTAAGTCATGTTGAACACAACTGCATGAAGGAAAGGTTACTAAAACATTGCTGTGAACACTGATGAGCAAAACCTTATGAGCATCTTAGTATGACCAGTATGAATATGCTGTTGGTCAAGACTTCTGTAGCCCCAAGATATTAACAGATTTTTTTTGCCACCGCAAAATGTCGGATTGAAATGTGGGGAATTTGGAGGCTAATGCATAATTTTTAGTTAGGTGGTTGACACGCCTACATGAAGGACTTAGACATAGTCTTTCAGGATAACTTTGGATGTTCACTGTTAGAAATTTACCTCTGTAAATCTATTTGGTCATAAAATTGCAATATAAGAATTTAAATTGTATATATTTTAAATTAAATTTAATTTTGTATTTTTTTTTTAACGATCAGCTCAAGTTAGTCTTAAGGATTACTTAAAATGGTGTTAAAATGACTTTAAAAGCATTTAATTCAGTACTCTGTTCATTCATATTATACATCCCACCACTGCTTTGTATTGTAGTAAGGAATGGATCTTTTTGGATTTGCATATATGCATATGTTTGTGTGTACTTAGGTGTCGACCACATGGACCATGTTACGGATAATGTTTTCTGACCCAGGAAACCCAGTCCCGCCAGCTAATCATAACATGAGTAAACTGGGTAACATCCCGCTCATGAACAGGTACAGCCACTGTTGACCTCCATCCACCACATCCACGCTTGTAGCTTCAAGGGATGCACTATTTTAATAACTGTGTTTTTTGTTGCAGTTTTAATCTGAAAGAGATCAGTTCTGCTCTCAATGAGAGAAACAAAGAGAGCCGGCAGGACAACCTGCACAACCTGGAGACAAACCTCAACAATGATGGTGAGAGCACATACTGTACAAAAGTTTGGACACCCACACTCATATTTCTCTGAATTGTCAAGTGAGTAGAACATAAAATGACCTCCAAAAGTAACAGTTAAAGAAGTAGCTGAAGATGACACATCTTTTTAACATTTCAAGTGCAATATTCCAGTGGAAAAAAGGAAAGGTAGTAATAGTAATTATACTCATTTGACCCACTATGTTATGCATACACAGATTAGACCTCCACATTTTACCCATCCACATACACACATACACACTAGTGAATTCACACACCAGGGGGCAGTGAGCACATGTGCCCGGAGCGGTGGGCAGCCCTATCCTCAGCGCACGGGGAGCAGCTGGGGAGTTCAGTGCCTTGCTCAAGGGCACTTCAGTCATGTCCTGCCAGTTCGGGGATTCCTTCCAGTCACAAGGCAGGTTCCCTAACCACCAGGCCACGGCTGCTTCCTGTTAGGGCTCTGATTTGTTTACAGTCATGATTAGGAAAGGATATAAAAATACATACATTCTGTAGGGGTGCCAAAAATGTCTGTAAAACAATTGTCTGGCAAAAAGAGAATTTATAATAAAGTGGCATAATATTTACATGTATAACAAGAGTATCAGTAATATAGCGCCATCTGTAAAAGAGAAGGATGTATAATTTAATAACTCACTTTGCCAAACTATGAAACAGGTTAAATGTTTTTGATTAGTTGACTTTGACCGTGATTACTAAAAACTGCCTATATTATTATAAAAAATCCAGTGGAAAAGCTGTGAAGTATAGATAATTAATGTATTCCATTTAAACAGAATTTAATGTTGCACATGATGCATTTCAAATTAATGGTGTATCCTTTACAGGGAAAATATTGGAGCCCCTTTGAGTTGGAGAAAAAGATATTAAAAACACCAAAGCCCCTGTTACACATGTATAATAGCCCAGAATGCTGGCCGTTAACTGGAGGAGCACACATATCTGAAATACAAAATTTGGGTACTGTCTGAGCCATCGTATGTTTGAATAGAGCAAGAAATGTTCCAGAGAAAAAAATACTGCATGTGCTACACAGGTGCTGCCGCTTGTATAATCCACACAGAACGTTTTCTGTAGTGAGAACGCATCTGAAAATCCAGCTGTATTCATGTTAAAGGGGAACTAAGGATAATGTCTAGACCTAATCTTCTGAAATTTCTATGGTTTCTCTTTCATTTCTCTTCCTCCAAACATGGCGAGTTGAGTTAATGCCAAAGAGCTCAGTTTTTGTTTCACCTTCTCCCAATCACTCTCATAATCATCCAGGTGTTCATTGGCAAACTTCAGACAGGCCTGCACATGTGCCTTCTTGAGCTCTTTGGTCTTGCCCATGTTGTAGAGGTTAAGAGTCTGACGGATGATTTGAGTCTGGACAGGAGTCTTTTTATACAGTCTTTCATCTCTCTTTAACATTTTATTGTTTTCCTTTTTTGACATTTTTTAATTTAACTCCTTTTTATCTTCTTTTATTTCCGTCATCAATACTTTTTCATCACTTGGTAGAGAATGAAGAGACAGAGGGCAGTGATGGCCAAGCTGAGTATCTGTTTGGAGATGCTGAGTTGGACGATGATGACCTCTATAGCATGGAGCATGAAAACCAGGCAGGTCAGACACCACACACACACACACACACACACACACACACACACACACACATTTCTAAACACTTAAAAAAAACTGCTCATGGGCTTACTGACCTTACCTCACTTTATGACCTGTGCTCCTGTTCAGAGGAGGCAGAGTTTTCTCTCCCTCAGGAAGCTTTCCCTCTGAGGCATGAGATCGTGGACCACCCATCTGCACCTGAACCTCCAGCCGAGAAGCCTGAGTCTCCCCAGGTGAGCGGGAGTGAGGCGGAGAGCTTCTGTCTGACGCCCATGGAATCCTTCAGCCTCATCTCCGTATCCCAGCTGCTCTACCAGCCTCAGCTGACCCCCAGCTTCTTCTGCCCTGTCGTCAGGGAGATGCTGGACCACTACGCTGAGCAGGGAGATGTGCAAATGGCTGTGTCCGTTCTCATTGTGCTTGGAGACCGCATCCGCAAGGAGATCGATGAGCTCACACAGGTCAGACTCATGGCACTAAAACCATCAGCCTTATATTGTGTAGATAGATCCCCTTATGGTACAAAAAGCAGCTGTGGTCTATTAAGGCATGGATTCCACAAAACATAGCCAGTTTTCAGTAGCTATAGTAACTGAAAGAAGTAGTCTGCTCAGAGATTGGACCAAGCAGATTAACTTTGACTAATGCATGACTCTGTGCCCTTGACCTGGTCATTGGTTTCGTGGCTTGAACCATTTTTGGTAGGTACTGACCATTGCAAACTGAGAAAAACCACACAAGACCTGCCATTTTAGAGATGTTCAGACCTCATAGTCTAGCCATCACAATCTGGACCTTACAGCTGGAAGATTTTCCTGCTTCTCCACACGAATTTCAAGAACTGATCAAGTGCAGCTTCATATGTATATCTCACCTATTGACATGTGCCATTGTAACCAGATAGATCAGTGTTACTCTCTTTATCTCATTGGTTTCACAGTTATGGCTGGTTGGTGTATTTACACATTCCTTGAAAATGATGTGAGAGAAATGCATGGAAATTCATTTCCATGATAGGAACCCTTTGACAAGTTCAAGTTCAGATCTTGTAAATTAGCAGAATCGGTTGCATTGGGAGTGTTCAGTGAGTTGTGACTCCCCGTTTAATACCCCAGTTATAAATCAGAGATATTTGTGTGGGTATGAATATGTTGAAACAGGTTGGTATGTGTGTCTTATAGGAACACTGGTACATGTCCTACATTGATCTGCTGCAGCGGTTTGAACTGTGGAACGTCAGTAACGAAGTGATCAAACTGAGCACCTGCAGTGCAATCACCTGCCTGAACCAGGCCTCTACCACACTCCACATTAACTGCAGCAACTGCAAACGGCCAATGAGCAACAAGGGCTGGATCTGTGACAGGTACAATCTCTTCAGCTCATGTTCTTAAACTATCTTGAAATGTATGGAAATATTTAACTATTCAGTCATATTAAGGTTCTACATTTTGGTCAGGTTAAAGATTACTTTTACATGCCAGAACCATCAGATTTATTTTTTTTTTCATTTGATAAGCTCAGGTAATCATTTTAGAACTTAAACGTATTGTACAATGTATATAAATTTGTCAGTTGTAGATGCTTTTGGAGGTCATTGACAAACATCTGTCAGAATTCTGGTTGGATATTTGAAATTTCAAATGGGTTTGAGCTCAGGAATTTGGGCCATTCTAAAAGCTTATTTTTAGCCTGCTTTAGTCATTCCACAACATGTGTGGAGTCCTTGTTTTCAACTGTGTAGCTGATGGTTTGAAGTTATGAACAGCTCTAGAACATGATGCTACCTTCACCATGTTTAAACATTTACTCCTGCTGACAATTCCTCCGGTCATTGTGGCCAAACAGCTTAATTATAGAGGAGGTTCTTTGTCCATGTGGTCAGCTACAAACTTGAACCTGAAGGGGTTTCGGAGTAGGGTTTTTTTATCCTTGGATGATGGCCTCTCTGTCCATTGCGATGTAGAACCTGCTTGACTCCAAGCGCTTGGATTGTTGCTGATTTTCTAAACCAGTGTCGTCTCAGTTGAGGGTGACTATCAGACCTGCAGACCATTTTTAATGACTTTAAAGAGACATTACTGACCTGTGTAAATCTACAATCATCCCTTTCAGATCTGCATTGAGCTCCTTGGGCTTTCCCATTGTACTGTGTGTTGGTGAATACAGTGAGTGCTTTAAACAACCAGCTGCAGCAAATCATAATCACTAAATAGAAGGTAGTGAGACTTTGCAAGTTAAAATAAATTTTTGAACTTGAATGAATTTATAATATAAGTGGGTGTCTGTGTTTGTTTGACCCTTGCTTTTGTCCCCATACAAAGGTGACTAAATCTTGTAGACCAAATTGTTTTCAATGTTGTCACTTATGCTGCCCCAGAAAAAGAACAGTTCAAAGTTATTCATGATCCATGGTGAGTGTATGTAAACATTGGAATACACCTGAAACTGTGCTGATGTTGCTGACGTGTTTATCGAGTACAAGGACGTGTGTATTATTGTCTGCTTATCTGAGTGAACACCACATTTGACCACAAGGCAGAATACAACATCTGATGTGTTTAAGTATTGAACAAGCATTGATTAAACAACTTCTGCATCTCTTACAGGTGTCACCAGTGTGCAAGTGTGTGTGCAGTGTGTCATCATGTGGTGAAGGGCTTGTTCGTGTGGTGTCAGGGCTGCAGTCATGGAGGCCATCTGGAGCACGTCATGGAGTGGCTCAAAAGCTCCAACCACTGTCCTGCAGGCTGTGGACACCTATGTGAATATACCTGAAACACACTCCCCAGTTCTGTACGATCTACCTTAATTGCATTCTCTCTCACATGCACAGAAACACCTAAAATTATGGCTGTAGCCTAAACCAGCAGGTTATGTGTGTGTGTACATGTATTCCATTAGGAAGGTACTGCGCTGTAAACAAGAGGAGATGATGAAAAATAAGGCAAGAAAACAGGTACCTCAGCCACACTCACACTTGGATAACTAAAGTGTATTTCTGTAAGAAGGCCTTGGACTTTATTTATGTAAAGCTTTAATGTGCTGCATTATGCCCAGACATGCAGCTTTGGAAATGGGATTTATTTTCAGTGTGTAAATATTTTTAGTCCAGTTAATCTGCGTCTGAATTTGGAAATTTATTCCAGTTGTTACTAATATGCAAACTGTTTCAATAAACATGTTTCTTTATGCATCTGTCTTTATCTGTGTGCATTGGTGTGGAATCTGAACATAATACTATATGCAGGATTTTTTGGTTGTTTAAGGAACAACGTGCTCCTAATTAGGATCTAATTACAATCCTAATAAGATCTAGTAACGTAGGCTGATATTGCAAAATTTCACATTCAACTTCAGGATCTACAGTTGTGCTAAAAGTTTACATACCCTGGCACAATTTTGTTTTCTTGGCCTTTTTTCAGAGAATATGAATGATAACACAAAAACATTTTTTCCATTCATGGTTAGTGGTTGGGTGAAGCCAATTTGCCAACCGACTGTGTTTTCTCTTTTTAAATCATAATGACAACCAAAACATCCAAATTACCCTGATCAAAAGTTCACATACCCTGGTGATTCTGGCCTGATAACATGCACAGAAGTTGACACAAATGGGTTTGAATGGCTACTAAAGGTAGCGTCCTCACCTGTGAGCTGTTTGCTTGTAATCTCAGTGTGTGCACATAAAAGCTGAGTGAGTTTCTGGGATCCAGACAGACAGTCTCTTGCATCTTTCATCCAGCCACTGACGTTTCTGGATTGTGAGTCATGAGGAAAGCAAAAGAACTGTCAACGGATCTAAGGAAAGGTAGTTGAACTGTATAAAACAGGAAAGGGATGCAAAAAGAAATTCAAGAAATTGATGAAGTCAGTCAGCAGTGTTCAAACTGTGATTAACAAATGGAAAATAAGGGGCTCTGTAAAAACCAAACCACAGTGAAGTAGACCAACAAAAATTTCAGGCACAACTGCCAGGAAAATTGTTCGGGATGCAAAGAAAAACCCACAACTAACATAAGCTGAAATACAGGACTCTCTGAAAACCAGCGGTGTGGCCGTTTAAGGAGGCACTTGAAGAAAAATGGGCTGCATGGTCGAATCACCAGAAGAAAGCCATTACTGTGCAAATGCCACAAAGTATCTTGCCTATAATATGCCAAACAGCACAGAGACAAGCCTCAAAACTTCTGGAACAAGGTCATATGAGTGATGAGACAAATCAAACTTTTTGGCCACAACCATAAAAGTTACATTTGAAGAGGTGTCAACAAGGCCTACGATGAAAGAAACACCATTCCTACTGTAAAGCACAGAGGTGGATCGCTGATGCTTTGGGGATGTGTGAGACACAAAGGCACAGGAAACTTGGTCAAAGTTGAAGGAAAGATGAATGCAGCAGGTTATCAGCAAATACTGGAGGCAAATTTGCACTCATCAGCCCAGAAGCTGCGCATGGGACGTACTTGGACGTGCCAACATGACAACGATCCAAAACACAACGCCCAGGCGACCGGTCATTGGCTACAGCAGAACAAAGTGCATTGATGTTATACACGGTATTAAGAATTGGGGTATGTACACTTTTGATCAGGGTAATTAGATGTTTTAGGTTGTCATTATGATTTAAAAAGAGAAAACAGTCATCTGACAAATGTCTTCACCCAACCACTAATCACGAGTGGAAAAAAAGTTATCATTCAAAATTTATGAACAAGCAAAAATTCTGCTGGGGTATGTAAACTTTTGAGCGCAACTGTACATTTGTTACTCATCCAAATAATACCAGAGCTAGAAGATACTTACAAACTTCAATCTTTAATCTATTTTCAATCTGTATTTAAATTCTTGTTTTCAAGAGAAACATCATGGTGGCTCAGAGTAGCTAGGCAGTCTAATGCGCCACGCTATGAGTTGAGGATCGCGGGTCCAAATGCTTGCCATCAGCAAGCTTGAGTCAGTGAACAAAATTGGCACAGATTCTGGCTGGCACAAGTGTTGGTCATCCATTGTATCAGAGCCGTTGTACCCAGCACTTTCTTCCAAGTGCGTTGGCTGCCCAGCAATGATCCAAAAGAGGTGGTGGTTGACCGCACATGTATCAGAGGAAGCATGTGCTTGTCCTCAACCTCCTGGTGTCAGAAGTATCCTATGTGATAAGGGAAGAGTGCTAGTGTGGATGGAGAATTGGAACTTCCGAAATTGAGGCCACATTTTGGGTAAAAATGTTGGAATATACAAAGAGCTATTGCAGCAGAAGTTGTCAGATCAGTGTAATGATGTACCTCCTTTCAAAGTCTGCCAGCTGTCAAATAGGCATGTGTAGCAGTCAAAAATCTCTCACCAAGAGGTACACTACCCAAAAGTAACCTCTGGCAGCCTTTTTATAGGGTAGCAGGGGAAGCAATTTGTGAACCTTGTGAAATCTTGTGCCAAAACCACAAATCAGACCACCCCCTAATTTTTTACATATCTGCCTGAGATATAACTGCATGCTGATGTTTGCAGCAATCCTACATTGCTGGGTTTTGAGTGTATGTTCTCTCTCTAATGGAACATTCATTATTTAGTGTTCTATAAATAGTGACATTATGATCTACCTACAAAAGCTAATTTCACTGCAATGTAATTTATCATAATGACAAATCTTACTATATAGCTCACCTCTAGTACGTTTCCTCCTAATGCCAGTCAGTCCAAATGACTGCATACATGAATGTATTTTTAAATCAAATTCCTATCAGTGTAAAGTGAAACTCACATGTACCACAAATCAAATGTTAAGATTCAAAAAATACCAGGAAAAAAAAAATAAACATTAGAAGTGTAAAACTTTATTATTCAGAACTTTTGGTGAACTACAAGAAGACCTTGCCTATGTTTATACACTTCAGTTTAATGCTCAGAAACAAAAATAAGACTAACAACCATCTCGACCTTTGGAATGGGTTTGGAATGACCTTTGTCTTCAATTTCTTTAAAAACAATAAGACAATTCAACAACCATCTAAAAATTAAAAAATCTTTAGGAATTTTGAAAATTCATAAGTGTGCCAATCTGCTGGATTAGACACATTTTAGCCTGTTGGCACATTACAGATGAACGCACTCACACAGGCTCTGAACTTTTCCATTACTCAACAGCCAGGACTAACTGAGAAGCACAAACCTGGTCCTCAGCTGTGCAGGTGTGAGAGCCTGCTAAGGAGAATCTGCTGATTGTTAAAGCAATCACATCAAATGTAAAGTGAATTTTGTAATAGAAAATGTAAAGCAAGTTAATTCAATGGTCCTGAATGGAGACTGGGTCTGTGAATTAGCTTAGCAACAGCTCACACACCATGTAGCAGGTCCACCAATGTTACAGCTACACTGTACAGGTGTACAACTGCAGACTAGCCCATGTAAGACACTCCTTCATTTGGGTGATGGACCATCTCCAACACAGCAATGAAACAAATAGCTCTGTGTGTACGTGTGTGTGTGTGGCGATTTGAGTTAATCAGGCAAAGTATTGTTGCTGAGGATGTACAGGGACTGGACAATGAAACTGAAACACCTGTCATTTTAGTGTGAGAGGTTTCATGGCTAAATTGGAGCAGCCTGGTGTCCAATCTTCATTAATTGCACCAGTAAGAGCAGAGTGTGAAGGTTCAATTAGCAGGTAAGAGCACAGTTTTGCTCAAAATATTGCAATGAACACAACATTATGGGGGACATACGAGAGTTCAAAAGAGGACAAATTGTTGGTGCATGTCTTGCTGGCGCATCTGTGACCAAGACAGCAAGTCTTTGTGATGTATCAAGAGCCACAGTATCCAGGGTAATGTCAGCACCACCAAGAAGGACCAACCACATCCAACAGGATTAACTGTGAACGCAACAGGAAGCTGTCTGAAAGGGATGCTGCGGTGCTAACCCAGATTGTATCCTAACAATGTCATTCCCAAAATGAATTGACGCTGTATTGGCCGCAAAAGGAGGTCCTAGTACACCATACTAATCAATTATTGTGGTCTAAAACCAGGAGTTTCAGTTTCATTGTCCAACCCCTGTAAGTGGACCACTATCCAAATACATACAGCCAAGTGCAGCTCTGTGGTCAGAAACCGATCAGCTAGAGCAGTTATTCCCCACTTTCATCCTACAGGCTGCAGTTTTCCTTCTCCATCTAATCAGCTACTTAACAACACAAACTGCGGTGGATCTGATGAGCTACAGTCTTTACAAAGCAGGAGTTCCTAATGTAAACTTGCCATTTTAATATAGAATTGGGAATTTGCTAAAGAAGCCACACACAGCCCAGAACCAGCCGACACTGAGCATCAGCATCAGTGGAGATGAAACATTCAGTACCGTTTGTGTCTTCCAGGGTTATATATATATGCAACACTTATTTCCAAGCTGTGAACAAGACGAACAAGGCTGATTCTCTGAGCTTTCATTGGTTGTGCAGAACTGCACAGCACTCCAAAGTTTTTGTATGCACATAATGCAGCCCACTTGCTTTCTTATGCCAGTGTGAACACACATGAGGAATTTCATACAGTTACAGCAAACTCCGGCCCGAGTTTTCTGAGATCCGATTGTCTTGTAATGGTTAGGTCTGCTGTAATGCAGTCAGTGTTGTGTTCAGAGCACAGGTTTGGGAGAGGCTTCAGACCTCCACCTGCTTGTCGTTTTACTGCCTTCTCTGAAAAAGAATTTTTGCTTACTCTAGCCTTTAATCACTCTTCTTTATCCAGCACTGCATTCTGCTCTTCAGGATCTTCTTTAATTCTCTTTCTAGGTCCCTCTGGCCAGCATAGGCAGTTCCCTGCATACTTGTGTTCGGGGTGTTGCGTTCACCCTCCGTCCATAAAAATCTGAAGCAGCTGCTGTAGAAAATGAAGCAGAATAGAATGGAATAAATGTATTGGTTCTTAACGCTTCCTAGGGAGACATTTTTCAGCCTAAGGCAAATACGTTAAAAAAAATCATCAAAAACACAGTAGCACAAATAATTGTACCCAGAAGGGTCGGATTGCAACTCAGAAGGAAGGAACAATAAATGATTAAACTTTAGACTGATTTGGGCAATATTTATTCAACTACACATACAGAAGTACTGTCTCTCAGTATGGTAATGGGTATAACGTGCCAGATGTTGCACCATGTAGTTGTTGAGGTTCCTAAGGGTGTCCTGTGATAATTCATCCCACGCAACTGGACCTCCTTAGTCGCTCCTGTGATGCTGCCAAAAAAAAGAAACTAAACCTCTGGGAGCAGAGCTTTTGCACAGGCACATCAGTTTAGGAATTGCAAACTGTTCAGATTGAGGTCACATTAAAAACATAATGTGAACCGCCTAAAAACACGTTTCCACCCGTGTGAACATAGCCTTAGCGGCTAAGTAATGGGCATGCAGGTTGTCCACAACTTGGAGCCCTTTTGTTGTTTTCAAACAAATAATAGATGGAAACAAAAATAATCTTGTCTAAAACATTAAAGAACTAACTTTGTTGTTTGGATATCATTTTACTCAATAGTTATTCTGTTGTTTATGGACAGTATTACATTTTGATCAGGGGTACCCAACCCTTTAAGTGTCTGTTGTGTTTACTGGTTTGGGCTTGGTTTGCACCTGTATTATTTGCTGAAGGTGGGCACATTCAGCAAGTGGGTGCTGGGTTCGATGTGCATATTTGTGTACAAGTGAGACTCACATGCAGGTGCTAGGATTCCTCCTGCCAGCTGCTGGAACTCTTCTCTGGGGTGATGAGATGCTGTAGACTCTGGCACAAGGCTTTCAGGCCCTCAGCTGAACACACACACACACACACACACACACACACACACACACACACACACACACACATTACCTTTAGAGAGTTAGTTACAGGAACTCTGCAGAGATCAGTCAACAAATCTTAATAATCAGCTAATGTGTGCTAATCAGGTGTATATAATGAGACTGGCTGCTAAATGCTGAATCAGATGAATGTGATTTGGATACTTGCATAAATGCCGTTTTTTCTTTTCTTTACCTAGTTTATTCTCATAACACTCCATGTCAGACAGCACCTCGGAGCAAATGTCTCCATCATCTAGCAGGGAAGACAAATAGAAAGGAAGTTATACTGGGAAAGTAGATGACAACTCATCACCATGAAAAGCACTTGGTAATTGCAATGCTCAAACACCCGATTGTCTAGGCATTTAAGAACCATTGCACCATGATGTGCTGAAGCCCTCCAGGTCCAGAACTGGGTACCCCAGCTTTGCTCTGTCCCCATCTGACCTGAATTTTACTTCGCTTGTCTACTGGCTTTCCAAAATAGAAGAGAAATGTGTCCGTGTCCTGATTTAGACACTATACAGCACAGCATAACTGTTGACAGCTCACACTTGTGTGGACATTTGATATTGCAGCTTTGAGGATGGCTTTGAAGACATTTAGGCAGCAAACAAAATGAAATAGGTCAGACTTTATTCAAAGGATCTATTCTACAAATACATTTCTAAATATGGCTTTTCCATAGAAATTACACTCGTCATCCAAAAAACAGCTGCCCAAACAGTTGCACCAAGAAGGAAGGGTCGGATTGCAATGCTATACAGTAGGAAGATAAAGGTGACCAGGAACTATAAATGATTATTTGATTGATCATTGATATGAGCAATATTTATTGAACTACACATACAGAAGTGGTGTCTCTCAATATGGTGTTGGGTATAATGCAACATGTCAGACATGTCTGCATAGGGTTGTAAAGGTTCCTGATAGAGTCCTGGGATAATCAATCCTATGCAGCTTGAACATTCTCTCTCAGTTCCTGTAGTTTTTGTGGTAGGGATGGAGTGTTGATAGTGTGCCCAACAGCATCTCACACATTTTCAGTAGAGGATGGGTCTGGTGATGCACCTAGCCATGGTATATCATCAGTCTCAAGGAGTGTGCATTCAGAAACGTTCGAAACCCTTATGTAACTTTGGGCTGTCAAAGTGCCTGTAATAAAAACCCATAGGTGATCTGGCATTGTACAAAACTGCACCCCACACCATGACACCAGGCCTTCTGGAACAGTGACAACAAATTATTGATCTTGGCACTGACAATAGTAACTCCACACACAGATTCTAACCCAAGACAAAAGCAGGACTCATTACTAAAGATGACCTGGTGCCATTCTGAGTGAGACCAATTTCAATTGGTTGATTGCTTCCGGGCGCAACTATTGAATAAGTGCATACGGGATGAGACCACAACACACGTTATTAGAAACCACTACCATCAAGCTCCACCTTTATGGTGTTCATCCACTGGTTATTTGTGTAAACCTCCAGCTAATCAGTGGTCAATTTCTGCATACACACCTTTAGCCACCATCCCCACATCACTGCGGATATGCTGTGCAATCTGCAAGTGTGTGCTTTGGATTGTGTGTAGTGTGGCATTCAGGGCCTGGATTTGTTGAACACTCTCCCGCAGTTCTTCTTGCACACTCCTCCAAGCCATCTTCTCCTCCATCAGACATCCCTCCATCACAGTACGCAGCTCTTTCTCCTGAGAGATCTGGCCCTGCAGGGACTCCACCTCGACACAGCGCTACATACACAGTGCAGCTCACAATTATTTTTCATCCCCATAATAAGCTGCCATTCAGTTATTCCTGTAGATTAAACCAGGATGGTAATGTTTTTCTCAACAGCCGTTTGGTGGTCTTGCCAAAATGTTGTTTTAGCAGAGATTAACTTTCACTTTCAACTTTCATTAAAACACTTTAAAAGACACTGATCTGGATATAAAATCATTTATAATTAGGGTGTAACATCACTGTATGTGGATCACACCCCAGTGCACACAGTCACACAGAATACAGTACACACTATTCAGATAAATATGTTAAGGTCACAAAAAAAAAGTAAAAAAATAAATAAATAAAAATTAAAGAATATCTAGCTACATGTGGACACGGTCTGAACTGTAGCTGTAAGCTAGCCACCTGTGTTTGCCTTGCATGTTGTGTGTGTGTGTGTGTGTGTGTGTGTGTGTGTGTGTGTGTGTGTGTGTGTGCACGCTGAATGGCAGTTGGTGCTATTAGTTTGAGTTGCACTGGAATTAAAGCACTACCTTATGGAGCTGAATGGCCATCTCCTGCATCTCAGCCTCCAGTTTGTCAGCATACACCTGCTCTAGTTCATCGCTGGGTGGTCTGGCATTACTATGCCAACGAGCTATTGCTGAAGTCATCTTCCTCTTGGGGCCAAACAGTCTAGGGAGATAGACAGATGAAGTGAGTGTGTATGTGTGTCTCTGTGCTTGTGGTCAGAAAGGTCAATTGTGACAAGACACAGCGGGACTTACGTGATGCCTACTTCTTTGAGGTCATTCTCGGTCAGTGTCAGGAAGATTCGCAGGTCGATATCCTGCTCTTCCAACAGAGGGAGATACTTGCTAAAGCCTATCTGTTCCAGAAACTCTGCCAGGTCCTGTCACCAGTACCCAAACACATGTACACAAACACACAACACAGCAGTGTGTGAATTATAAAAACATTTATACATCTGCTAAAGGGTCTCTCAGCCACCTCTATTCAAAAACACACTAGTGTGAATACCTTAGGGCCCGTGTAGGGGGGCTGTGTCCCACAGTTCCCCGTGAAGCTAGATGGGGTAGAGTCACTGTTGCTATGACGACTTTTACCCTTGGAGTGATGGAGTTTGTTGGCTCGCCTGGGGCAGCTTCTTTTGGCCTGGTCAGAATCCTGAGACAGAAAAAATTATGGGAATCATTTATACATACGTTTTAATTTGGCAGCTGTTGGTACTGTGTGTTCTTGTTTATGCAACTGGAGTGTGGTGGGTTATTGCCACTGTTACCTCATTGCTCTCCAGTGACCCCTCCCTGCTGAGTCCGAGGAGGCGTGGCAAACCTTCACTACTGCTGCTGCTACTCCGTATTGTGGGCATGTCATTATCAAAGAGCAGTTCATCTGCATGCATGCATGCATACACACACACACACACACACACACACACACACACACACACACACACACACACACACACACACACATAATTCATTTTATTGGTAATTAAATTTAAGTTTACAAAAATGTAAGTTTTCCAAGAAACAAGAAAGCATTTGTTTATATCTACTTACAAGCATTCCTAGTCTAGCAGTTGATAACAATGAGTACCCTGTGTCCTGCCCACTGTTGTGTTTTTGATGCTCTAAACACACCAGGGGTTTGTCTCACAAAAACAGGATTTATAGCACAGCAAACTAACCTGAAGATGATGTCATGACAGTCAATAATTATTTTTTACATAGCCGTGGCAAATTATGCCTCCTAAGCCACTCTCCACTCTCCCTCTGTACATAGTATAAAATCTACTTTCACCGAGTTACCTTTTTTTTTCATCTGAAGTTGACAGCGAGGGCTGCTACTTCCAGGACAAATGAAAATTGGAGAATTTTTTCACCGAAATACGAAACAACTGTCTGCCTCATTTGCCAAGAGACCGTGATTGTTTTCAAAAAATTGATCATCAAGAAGCACAACCAGGCCAAACATGCTGATTACAACAAAGTAACTAGGAGTGAACGCAGCAAAATTTGAAGCAACTAGAAGCTGTTTTAAGGGCACAGCAGCAGTTTTTCACAAGAGCCTGTCATTCGAATGAAAATGCCACAAAGGCGAGCTACGAGGTGGCAATGCTGATTGCCAAGCACTGCAAATCTTTTACTGAGGATGAATTTATTAAAGACTGCATGATGAAAATGTGTCCTGAGAAGAAGCAGGAGATTGACAATGTTTGCCTGATTCGAAACACTGTGGTACAGAACACTGAAGATCTTTCATCTGAAATTAAAAGACAATTACAGGCACACAGTTCCAGGCAGACGTTTTCTTCATTTTAATTGGTCTTCAAATATGAAAGGCAGAGGGATTTCGGTATAAACTTGTGTTCTGTGTGAAGAAATGAAAAGCATGTATTTGCAATAAAAAATTAAATTGTTCATTTACATTTAATATTAATGGTTGAAAGAAGGTTAGGCTGAATGGTTGGCCCCTACACATTTACATCACACTAAATCTGGCCCTTTTTGCAAAAGGTCTGGACAGCCCTTCCCTAGAGGAACATACCAGTGTATCTCAAAAAATTAGAATACTGTGGGGAAAAAAGGTTTTAAAATCATCTGATTGAAAAAAAAAACAAAAAAAAAAAAAAACTGTCATTTTATATTCATTACATTTGAATGATTTAAAATATATATTTCAAACATTATTGTTTTAACGTTATTATTATAATTAGTAATTATTCATTCACCCTTTCTGGATTTCTGGTTTTCTTGAACTATATGCCATTACTGATCAACAGTTAAACAAAAAAAGGCTTGAAATGTAATGAATATAAAATGACAGTTAACCTTTTGAAATGAAATTGTGATCACAAATGAGCTTTGTAATGATATTCTAGTTTTTTGAGATGCACTAATACCAATCAAGTTTCATTCTGACTGATTAAATAGAAGCTTGTCAAATGCCTGGTGGGTACTGATTGGCTAATGTTCATAATTTTCAATTTATCAAAATGTCCATTTAGTATCTATTATAAAATGTCTACGAGATTCTTTATATAAAGTTTTGTTTTTTTATGTCCACCAAACTTGACCTGCCAACTCATTAACTTTTGGCCAAACTGGATTAAGTCATGAAAAATCACAGCTTTTTAAGTAAACCTGGCTCTGCCCTGGATGGGTTCATTTGTATATAGCACCCATAGCATTTACAAATGTGAACATTTTTGGATAATTGTTAAGATTCAGACTCTGCAGAGTATTTTGACACCAAACATGTGGGGTTTGCTAAAATCCTAAGACTAGTTTGCAAAAGTAGGTTTTGCAAATTCAGATAATCAGGGACAAAATTTAATTAGAGCAGTCCAAATTATTTTTCCTCAAGGAATCAACCAAAATAAATTGTCTCCATCTGTCATGGTTTAGGAGAGATGATGCAAAACATTTACAGTGCTATAGTGCCCCCCATAGGCCAATTGGGATAATACAAACTACATCTACCTACCAATTGCGATGTCTATATGATTTGTCGTGTCTCTACAACTGTCTTTTTCCCAGCAGAGGAACAAGAAACAAAAACAATAAAACACTCTTTACAAAAAAAAAATCTATATATTTTTTACTGTTAGTCTGTAGTAAATTCATCACAAAGCTGTAAATATATATACAAACACAGGTGCTGGTAAAAAAATTTTGATTTATTTCAGTAATTCCATTCAAAAAATTATTTGTGATATATTCATTCATTACACACAGACTGATATATTTCAAATGTTTATTTATTTTAAAATGTTGATGATTATAACTGACAAATAATGACAATCCCAAATTCAGTGTCTCAGAAAATTTGAATATTACTTAAGACCAATACAAAAAAGGATTTTTAGAAATATTGGCCAACTGAAATGTATGAACAGGAAAAGTATGAACATGTAAAACACTCAATATTTCAGTTGGGGCTCCTTTGGCCTGGATTATTACAGCAGTCTGTGGAACTGCTCAGGTGTTATGAGAGCCCAGGTTGCTCTGATAGTGGCCTTCAGCTTTTCTGAATTGTTGAGTCTGGCATATTGCATCTTCCTCTTCACAATCTATGGGGTTAAAGTCAGGCGAATTTGCCAATTAAGGACAGGGATACCATGGTCCTTAAATCAGCCAGCCTCTTTAGCAATGACCTTTTGTGTCTTACCTTCCTTGTGCAAGGTGTCAATGCTTGTCTTTTGGACAACTGTCAAGTCAGCAGTTTCCCTGTGATTGTGAAGCCTACTGAGACTGAGAGACCATTTAAAGGCCTGTGCGGGTGTTTTGAGTTGATTAGCTGATTAGTGTGGTATCAGGTATCTTCAATATTGAACCTGGGATAATTCTGGGATACTGACTTTGGGATTTTTATTAGTTGTCAGTTATAATCATCAAAATTAAAAGAAATAAACTTTTGACATATATCAGTCTGTGTGTAGTGAATGAATATATCACTTTTTGAATGGAGTTACTGAAATAAATCAACTTTTTCATGATATTCTAATATTTTGAAGAGCAGTATAGTCTGAATTTACTACAGACTATCAGAAAAAAATATGTTCTGAATTAATATAACATACAAGTTTCACTTTTTGAATGGAAAGACCAGCACCTGTATAATAGTAGGATGGAGTGACAGCTTAGTTTTGTGAGACATGTTCAGCACAGCGGAATTTGCCAGATTTTGTGGAGATGAAAAGTTGTAACAGTCATATTGTGACAGTATATTTTTATTTATAAAAATATTAAATATAAATCACAGAGAAAGGACAAACCTCGACTGCTATTGCTTTGTCCATCCAGTTCATTGATAGGAGAAGTGACGTCACGATTGCAGATGCCTTCATTATGGTCTCCCACGTCACGGAAAGTCATGTATCCAGGTGGAGCCAACGGGAAATCTACAAAATCAATATGCCAAAACAGTCAGAACCTACTGAATTGCTTTTAAACTAAAGGTAGTGGAGTTGATTATCTAAACTGGGATGCTTATAAAGTGATTTTATCCAGCCGCACTGTGTGTAGGTACATACCATGTTTAGGACCCACTCTAAAGCGGGCTATGGCCTGTGGTCCATCATGTATGCTGGGCCCTCTGGTTCTGCTACGAGTCGATCTGAGTCTGGGAGCTGCGCTGTCCTCTTCGGATGAGCTCAACTCCTCATACACACCTTCACAGAGACAGAGATAGTACCTCAGATGATTTGTACGGTCATGTGCCTTACTGGTCAGTGTTTCATCATGCGACACTGTGACCAGTATAAAGTACGCTTGTAGGTGTTGTATGTGTCTCACCTTGCTTCGCTCTCACACAGTGCATGTCTATGAGACTTGCAATCTTGGTGTGTCCATACGTCATGGCTAACGCTCTTGCTGTTTCTCCCTTAAAATTCCTGTCCTCAACTCGCGCACCCTGCAGACCAAATACACACACACACACACACACACACACACACACACACACACACACACACACACACACACACAATATTACACATACACAGAACCATTTTAACCAAGAGCTATTGCTGACACCCAATTATTCACATACATGCTCACACTCACATGATCAAGTAAATACTGAACAATGATCTCATGGCCTGATGCTGCAGCCTCCATCAGTGGAGTGAATCCCAGCACTGGCTCCCTGAAAAAGCATTGGTAAAAGGGTGACACTAAACATCAAACCTACACTGATGCTTTACTTCAGACGTGTGTGTGTATGCCTGAATAAAATTTTGTGGGCAGTTATACTTATTGACTGTGTCTTACTTGACATTAGCATTTGCATTATGTTCCAGGAGAAATTTGACCATCTGTTGATGTCCAGTACTTGTGCTGTGCAGAAGAGCTGTCCAGCCTCGTCCATCTTTACATTCAAGCTCTGCCCCTTGCTTTGTAAAGCAAAACAGGTGCCATAAATGACACAATTACACACCTTGTATCAAACCATTCCTGAACAATCACTAATTAAAGTCATTTGTACCTGAATGAGGAAGTAAGCAATGCTCTCGTTGCCACAGCTAGCAGCAAGCATTAGAGGTGTCAGCCCTTTAGCAGTGCTGGCATTAACACAAACACCAGACTCCAGGAGCAGATTGGCGATGTTGTCATGACCAATATACGCTGCATACATCAGTGGGGTCCATCCACCAAGGTTCTTCCCATCCACATCCACATCCCCTCTGGAGACACACACACACACTTTTACCTCAATAATTCAAATATATCTTTAACTTACAGTATATACTCAAATACTATACATTTTAGTGTTCGATTAGATCACTCATTTGACCTGAGCAAACTTGTGGGGCTGGGCAGACCACATGTGATGTCCACTTCAGTCCACATTTCCACAATCGGACACAAACACAGCAGAAATGGGTTAATCTTGTGTTGCTACTATTATAACATATCATACAATCCACTTTAAACTCAACTTCTTTTTTGCCAATTTTGCTTTATGATGACATAATACCGTTTACTCATTTAAACAATCCAGTTTAATTTAGGACTATCTTTCAGGACCATCATCATCATTCCAGCAGAAATGTGTAGCTGATATATTTGTAATATCTTGTTGGGAGGAAACTTTCCTGTAAGTGAAAGTGGCTTGTTATGCACTATTAGAGTCAGTTTGCTTTTTCTCAGTGTTTGGTCAAAATGTAAACAAATCCTACATTCATGGGATGTCTGTGGGCTTTTATAGCCTTATTTGAGAACTGTTCACAGGTATGTTGTAAACAGGATAGTTGGTCATATCC
The DNA here is from genome assembly GCA_034509495.1 of Acestrorhynchus altus. NCBI lineage: Eukaryota > Metazoa > Chordata > Actinopteri > Characiformes > Acestrorhynchidae > Acestrorhynchus > Acestrorhynchus altus. The sequence continues at coordinate 6,998,809 of CM067507.1, read as the reverse complement.
GAGTACTGAAAGTGTTCCAGAGTGTTGCTGAGTTTGTCTCCAGTTGCTTCAGCTATTTCAGTGTTATTCCTTTCAATTGTACCAAAAAGTAAATTGGGGGGGGGTGTTCTACATTGCTTAACGAGTTAGGGGGGTTCTCGGCTGCTTAAGGGAGAGGTTCTCGGCTGCTTAATGAGGAGAGAGGTTCTCGGCTGCTTAATGAGGAGAGAGGTTCTCGGCTGCTTAAGGGAGAGGTTCTCGGCTGCTTAAGGAGGATGGGAGGTTCTCGGCTGCTTAAGGAGGATGGGAGGTTCTCGGCTGCTTAAGGAGGATGGGAGGTTCTAGGCTGCAATCGAACAGACATTACTCATTATTACATATACATTCATGTGTACTGGTCTCAATGTACACATATACCTGCACATTTGTTTATTTACTCAGTCTTTGCACTGATGCTCATTAGGTTGCAGACTTTGTGTGTTTGTGTAGAGTGTAAGGTATCCATCTAGTGACTTCCCACATGGTCCAGCTCACGTGACTGACAAAGGGCAGAATAATAACTCGTTCCTAACTTTTGATCCAGTTAGTACTTAATGATCAGTGACAAGCAGCCCGCCAATGCCCTACTCAACACACAGCAATGAAAACCAGTCTACCTCCGCATACACTCCACCACCACGTCGTACTGGCCGATGGAGCAGGCGGTGTGCAGGTCCAGGGGCACTCCTAGCTCCTCCGGCCGGATCAGGGAGCTCCCGCTGTACAGACTCGCCCCCAGCTGCTCCGACTCGCTGGCTTCATCACTCAGCTCCGACATCCTCCCACAAGCAAACCTGACCCGCAACCCGAGCTCTTCACCACACCGCCTTAAAGCAAACAACCAGCAGACTTCGCTTAGTTTGGAAGCAGAGACGGGGACAAAAACTCTAGTGTCTCCACTGAGTGACCGTAAACAAAATAAACAAACAAACCCCTCTTCCTGACACTAGAAGGTGGAGTTGCTTTACGTTTTCTAGACAAAAATAAACGAATTTAATCGTAACGACTCGGACTGCACAACTTCTCATCTGTTTGGGCTCACCTTGTCCAGACGCTGGGATTTGTAGTCTTTCAGAACTTGCCCTGCTGCGTGTGTAACGCCTGTCGTGAAATAAGGAACTACATCTCCCATGAACGACTGCGGAAGCCGTCGCCGTCGTTACGTACGCCGTAAATTGCACACTTTTTATTGGTTCGTGTAAATCTGTATCTTTGTTGGGTTTGTTTGTTGTAAACATGAAGAAACTAGAAACAATCTCATAAGTCGTTTTCTAATACAGCATATTGTTAACAACTCCACTAGTGTTTCCATGGCAACCCCCCAAAAAACCCTCCATCATGTTTTATTGTTATTAAATTTAATGCTGCAGTTATTCTAAATAATTATACATACACTGAACTCTTACATAGCTATATAATAGCAATATGTACTGGAAAATACACCCATGTGCATTTTATTATGATTTATTTATTTTATGATACAATATGCACAAAATAACAAAATCAAGATTTTTTTAAAGACTTTATTTCAAGTCAATAGCCTAATCCACAATTGACATGTACTATATTTGGATCAGTTATGAAAAATAATATTCAGGCATAAAGAGATGTACTCCAATACTGCAGTGTATTGGTTTTGGTTTGCTCCAAGCAAAGTACAATGGTGTAGGTCCACTGGTGCTCAGTTGCTGCTCACACATCAAAGTTGAAACAAAATTCTTCTTGGGAAGGTCTGAAAACAAACTGCTGCATGTGTCCATCAGTCTGCTTGGCAACATGTGAAAGTCCATGTGTGTCCTGGGGGTTGTCTGAGCTTGGTGTTGTGTGTCTCTTTGTCTCAGCACGGCGGTGGAACACTGGTCTACAGGAAGGTTCTGACACAGCGGTGACACTTGCTGAGGTCATTGCTATTGAGATAGGGATGTTCAACCAGTTACATATTTTATGAAGGAGAAAGACCAGAAAAATTATGTTTACTAATAAGGTTTAGGTACCCCTGGTCACTCTCTGTGTGAAATAAGTCAAATCTATGGTCACTCAGAATGAAAAGTCAAATTCTCTACAGGAAACCAACTTTGTAACACTATAATTATTTATTTTGTACATTTAAAGTGTATAAAATGTACATTTCTTTTGCACATAACGTGATAAGTGTGTTAATTGTGTTAATTTTGCTGCAAGTATGCCTCTATACAGGATGTGAATTCATGTAATTTAACTGTATAGATTTTTTACAGATTGTTTTAATTTTTTAGAACACTGACATGGCAAAATATGTCATAATATTAAAAGTTAAACAGCTTCCACAAATAAAAATATTATTATTATTATTATTATTATTATTATTATTATTATTATTAATAGTGATGGTATACAAAGTAACACACTGTAATTATCTGGTTTGGGGAAAATGACAACTACACTTCAAACCTTTAATAATCCAGTCTGAAATATCACATTTTGAGTGTGTACACTGTGATGTTAGCAGTGTTTCTTCCTGTGGGTTAGTGGAGTGTTTAAGAAGCATGAGCATAATAGCAGTTCAGTAAATGTTAAAGGGAAAAGATCAATATCAGCTGATATTCAAAATTATTAGTATCAAAAAAAGTTGCAGTTTCATTCCATGTCTTAAGTAAACCCATCCTACAGTGATAATAGTAAAGATGTATCTGACCTGAGTGTATGAGTTTGAACTGTCTGTTCTTCTCCTCTTCCATTTTTTTTCTATAATCTCCAGACACAGCTCTCATCACCTGCCTCTTTTTCACCACTGGAGCTTTGGAGCTGCGCAGGATTTTCAGAGCGCGACTGGCTTCCTCCCCTTAACACACACAAACACACACACATACATATTTAGCAGCTTGTATTTTGTATGCATATGTGACTTCATGAATGAATATGTGAACTATGCATTACTTACTTTGCTTAGCAGATGATTTTTGAGTTCTCAGACCCAGCTCTAGCTGCTCAATGCACCAGTCCAGTTCTCTATTTAGTTGCTCTTCTGGGGACTGAAACAAACAAACCAATATAAACACACACATACACAAAAGTTGACAGGACATACAGAGTTTTCAGTCTAACAAAAATGTCATTGGGTGTCCACTAACCATTTCTGAAGTCTCCTGTTTGGGAGTTTCTTCTGTTGTTTTATTCATCATTTTCTGATTCTTGTCCACCACCACCACCACCTCCCCCTCCCCTCCTCCTCCACCTCCTGCTGCTGCTACTTCTTTCTTCTTCTGCTTCTTTTTCTTCTTCTTCACTTTACTTGTTGAGTCTGCACTTAGCTCTGCACTTAATTTAGGTTCTACCTTCTCTGTTTTTTCTGTCTGCATGGCTTCGTCTTCTTGCCCACCACTCTGCACTGTTCCTACAGGGATCTGGAAGTTGAAAGCAAATGAGTTGTCTGTGCCTGTATACTCTGCCTGACAAGAATCTACCAAGTTGTGGGTTGGGAAAGGAGAGACTCCTGGGATGAAGTTAAATGCAAAGGAGTTATCACTGCGATTCCAATGAAAGTCTGCCTGTGTTGAGTTGTTGCCCACCTGCAGTCCTGTTACAAACACAGGCAGGAAATGTAGTTGTGAAATAACCAACCTGTACAGGCAAACAATAAAATGTTTTAATTTCAAATAATTTCAAAGAATGATGTTTAGTTACTGAGGACCCTTTACCTTTTCCACTTAAACCATCTTCCATACTTCACTTTGAACCCAAAAGTATTTACTACCCAGCTAAAATCATTGCCTGGGAGACGAGAGTTGCGGAGGCCAAGCCTACAAAAAATTCGGAAAATTCAACAATGAGTCAACTTACCTACCTACACTGATTTCTGTGTTTTCCAGGAGAAAGCACAGCATGTGACACATTTATCATTCTGAAAGTAGACAATAACATAACATGATAACATATAAAGCACCTTATATTCTTATGCATTCAACTGATACTGTAACATATGAAATTGAGAACTGTGACTAACGTTAGTGTATTTTGTACTGAATTTAATCTAATAACCTAACTCTGCATTGCATTTAAGCCCACAACAAAGAGAGCATCTAACTCCCCAATATATACATACATACATACACATTAGAAAGCATAAAATCTCATTTATTCATATGACCAGACAAACATCAAAGCATTTCACTACTAGTTGTATCTGTACATACGTATTGCATATATACTGCACATATGACAAATTAACATTTAATTACACCAAATTTCTTCTTGTGAGAGTTGGTTTCTAGAAGAATCATTATTTATGTTGCTTTAATATATTAAAACCCTTTAATGCAATGGTTGTCTATCCTGGTCCTGCACATTTATTCTGTAAAACTCTCTCGTTCAGCAATAACAGCACAAACCTCACATTCCAGATCGAGAGCGGCTAAATATCTGTGGGATTCCCGACAGTACCTGCCACACTTCTATATTTAATCTGAGAAGAGCAGTGAGAAACAGAACAGTTTTAAAAAGCAGAGATCAACTAACATAAACAACTCACTGTCCTCATGCTCCTACTGGTGTGCACGTATTAAGAGTCCGTCTGTGAAAAGCTACACTCTACTATGGTTCCCCTTCTCGTATTTACAGTCACAAAATAGAGAAAATTAAAAGCAGAGAGCAGCATCTAAACCACCTGATATCACTTTAGGCACAATCGGATTTATTAAAGCACATATACGAAAAACGTAAAACTGTCGATGTAATTCATTAAAACTCATTCTAACCTGAATTCAACCTCAGAGCTGTCGACTGACAGTAGTTTACCCCAGTGTTTCTCAACCCTGGTCTTGCATGTTTTCGCTTTAACCCACCTCAGGCAACTTTGAAGGGGCTTCTTAATGATCTGATTAGTTGGATCAGGTTTTCGGAACAGGGGAACTCGAATATGCAGGGTAGGGGTGCCTCTAGGACCAGGGTTGAGAAACACTGGTATAGCCTCCTCACTAATTTAATGAAGACTCACACGACCCACTGCCGCCTTGCAGTGACATTAACCGACGTTACCCGAGACAGATTTCAAGATTTTGAAGTGGTTTCACATTAGATAGCCAAAATGGTCAAACGCCACGCTATTTATGAAACATCCTAAAAAAAAGAAACAAGTTTACATTCATGCAGCCAGATAGTTTGGAACCAGAGGTGGGTGATCCAGGGCCAGAGATTAGACACAGTTCCAGGGTTCGACAGCTGAGCTCCAGGACGGTGTCGCAAAATCCTGGAGCGCCTTCACCTTCTGGACCTTTAAACGGGTTTATTATTTACGAGTTTGGCTCTGTGTTTGAACAACAGACGCGACACTGTTTATATAATAGAATACAAATAGATATAAAAACAAGCCGTTTATTTGTTGGTTTGTTTGTATTGTAATGAAAAAGCGAGCGTTCCCGTAATGCGCCATTCTACAGATCAAAGCCCTGCTTCGACCAATGGGAAGCGAGATGGGCAGGGACTTCTGCAGGTGACGTCACCTAAGCATAAATAGGGGGCAGGGAGGCGAGTTGACCGCGATCGACGGTCGTTGTTTTGAGTCGACGGAGGAACCGAGCCCTACGCTGTAAGTCACGCTGCTCTCTGTTGGTAAATAGTCAAACCGCTCCGGTCAGGGCTCGTGTTTTGTGGGTTTATTTGGCCGCTTCGCTTCATACGGGGCTTGTTCTGAACTCGTGTCCGGTTTGGCGTGGCGGGGAGGCGGCTGAGCTCCGCGGTGGCGCGGAAACCTCGTATCAACAAGCCAATGTTTAAAGTCGTTGATGAGGATTAACGGACCTCCACCGACGACCCTCTCACGGAGCCTGTCGTCGGGTTTTGAACTCGGCTTTGTGTCCGACCTCTCGGTTCCGCTCATTAACGAGGCTCCGAGCCGCGCTTTTTCTCCATTTTTGACCCAAACAAAGAGGAGGCAGTAATTGTTGTGAGGCGACGCCATGTTGGTTACGAGTGAAGGAGAAACGTGTGAGCGGAACGCCGCGTAATGGAGGCCGACTTTAATTAATTTCGCTTTTATTTTCCTTCTCGCCCCGAACGCAGATAAAAATGAATAAGTAATATTTAAGCAGCCCTCGTTACGACCCTTAAATAGTTTAGTCGCTTTTTCGGCCGTTTATTTTGAGCGCGCTCAAAATACAGCCGCCATGTCGCGTCAGCTGACGGTATTTCGTTACATTGGCTGTGTTTGACTCCACTAGTTGTGAGGAAACGTGCTGTACAGGTGGGTGTGTGTGAGCGTGTTGGTGGCTGTAAAAGCTGTTTAAGGCGAGCGGAGTGGGAGTTTGGCGGTCGTATTTGATGGCGGGTTCAGTCGCGGCGGTCCTGGTTGGCTGCCTGCCGAGCAGCCCTAGCGGCCACGTAGGAAACTGCAGGCGGAGTCATTCATTAGTTTGCGACTTCACACGGTCACTCTGTAGGGCCCTACATAGGGGTAGGGAGCCAGTGGTGAAATGGGTGCGTCCCGCGCACTGTGTACGGGCTGGAGGGCGAGTGCAGGACGGTTATCTTGTAACTCTGTTTTTATTTCCTCTGACGTGTTTGTGCAGCTGAGAGGACTACTCGAGTGCAATGGCACGTACCAAGCAGACAGCGCGTAAATCCACTGGAGGCAAAGCCCCGAGGAAGCAGCTGGCCACTAAAGCTGCCCGGAAGAGCGCGCCCTCTACTGGCGGAGTGAAGAAGCCCCACAGATATCGGTGAGATCCTCTGCCGTCTCTCTGCCCGACTCTTTAAATCAGCTGTAGAGTCAGTGGTGTTTACTTTCTTTTCCCCCTCCTCCCGTTTCAGTCCTGGTACTGTGGCTCTTCGTGAGATCCGTCGGTACCAGAAGTCCACTGAGCTCCTGATCCGCAAGCTGCCCTTCCAGCGCCTGGTGAGGGAGATCGCCCAGGACTTCAAGACGGATCTCCGCTTCCAGAGTGCTGCCATTGGAGCTCTGCAGGTCAGCCATGGGGAATGCACTGACACTGTTTCAGTACATATTACTGTTAATAATGAACACAATCTTGATTACTCACATCTGCAGGGGTTTTGAGTCAACCTGAAATTTCATAAGGGGTTTAATTTGAAATGTAGTTACACTTGAGGTTTTATCCAGTATATCCAGCCTGCAGTGTAGCTGAGATTGGTGATAACTTTCATTTAAGGCTGAGTAATGGTAGTTCAATCTACATGATTTACTTTATTTACTTTTAATTTTGATTGACCGGATGTGAGGGGGGGGGGGGTCAGAATTAAACTTCATCTTATGATCTTGCATTTACTGCTGAGCAGTAGGCAGTGATTTTAATTGTTTAAGTCCCAAGACGTCTATGATCAATAGGTGAGGTAGGACAGGGTTCTGCAAGTTACTTGTTGGCTGAACTAACCTGTAGCCCTTCATTGCAGATGCTCTTAATTTTGGTTTCTGATCTGACTGGTGGTGTGGCCACTAGGTGGCAAGTTTGTGGTACATACCATTTTAATTGCCAAATCCAGAGCCAGAAACTGGATTCATAGCTTGTACTACTGAGTGGGGTTTCATAAACTGTCCTAGGCTCCACTCTGTGCATATTTACTGGATCAGTTCATTTAACAAGCATGCAGAGCAGGGGGTGCCTGGGCTTGGATGCTGTAGATGAGCACACCTGAGGCACTCTTGTACTGATGTTTGTTTCCTTATTTCTGCAGGAAGCTAGCGAAGCATACCTGGTGGGTCTCTTTGAGGACACTAACCTGTGCGCCATCCATGCAAAGCGTGTCACCATCATGCCCAAGGACATCCAGCTGGCTCGGCGGATCCGTGGAGAGCGCGCCTAGATAGCTCATTCTATTTAATCCACCTTTTTTGGAAGGGGGGGTGGGGGGAGCAGGTCTTTAGGGTGGGTTCTTACAACTCGACTACAAATGCTTGTTGTAGTTTTAAGCTTACTTTTTTTTTTTGTAATTTTTTTTTTTTTTTGTAGTTGTGGTAGGGGAGGGGGATCTTGTGGTTCTTCAGCGTGACAGTAGGGGGTGGTGTCTGAACATTCCGGGAGCTCCTCTCAGGGTTTTAAAGTTTGTATTTTAGACTTTGGTATACCTCTGCCTGTGCGCTCTAGTCTGCATGCTACATGGTGATTATTAGGACATGTCCATTTTATTTTTCATTCTATTTTTCTCCTCCATTGTGGCCATTTGGTTGTAAATAAACTTTCCACTACCTCACGTGTGATCCTGTATGGTTAATGTGGAAACTGAAGGGCACTGCTACACAGGGAAGGTTGTGCTCAACTTTTAAAATGAAACTTTCTTAATTTCAAACTTCATCCTTAATTGAAAATATACTCAAGGATTATTAGTTTGAAATGTGCTACAGAGTTGGTGTGGAGAAAATGTCCGATGGCTAACCTGGAGAACATACAAAAAGCATGCTTGGAAGCTCCTGACTCCCTTCCGTTACCAATGAGATTAAGTATAGAGCATATTAGGAGTGTAAATGCCCCGGGTTTGATGATCATGTTCTATGAAATTTAAATAAACACTAGTTGTATTGCTGCCAATGTTACAGAACTTTTACAAAATGACCAGTTCTGAATGCAATTATCAATGGTTGAAACCTGATGCTGAAATAAAAGATCCTATAACCGATTCAGAACAAACCTCAAAATCCCAAACGTGGACAATCTGAACTGACAAGCTTTTGACTGCTCTTGCAGTTCACTCACTTCTGTATTGGGTGGGGGGGATCTGTTTTTCATGGGGAAATGGAGCAGCAGCACTGAACTCCTGCTATGGGGGTTGTGGCTGAAAAATATTGCAGTTTTACAGCTTCGCAATGACTGGAATTTGGTTGAACAAAGTTTACTATAGTCATCTTAAAAAAATCCCTTGTGAAAAAATGTCAGTGTGTTGAACGATTGTCTCCAATTTTATTTTAGGATTTTAATTTAATTTTTAAAAACCCTGAAAGCAGTTGGTTTGATTCCCTGTTCAGTTGCATTTTCCCCCAATACCACTATTAAATGTAGTGTTGCAACCATCAGTTTTAATTTCACTTTCCTGTAATTTCATCAGTATTCCATTGTTACTCCACATGCTACTAACAATTCTTTACACATTTTATTTTCAAAAGTAAAAAAAAGGCTTTTATATATAATTCAACACATTTTTATTTGAACTCAGCCAAACACCGAGCACAGATGCTATCAGCATACCATGTAAGAAGGGTCTATCTGCAGACCTACAAGTACAGCACTGTCATCCCTGGATGTCCCTGTTAATGTTCTGGATAATGTTTCAGAAACGCTCAAATATGAGCAAGATCATTGTGAAATAACCAGTTCATGTTTAAGAAAAGCAAATATTAAGAACTTGGATAATTAGTGGTATGTAGTCAAATTCAAGGGAACATTCAATTCATTTATGCTCATAGTAAACGTGTATTTTGTTCATTATTCTTTAAACATTGAACACACATAAAGCAAAACTGAAATACTCAGATTTTGTACAAATGGTTCAATTAAATTGAAAATAGACCAATAAATACCAACAGGCAAATGAAGCACAACACCACCATTCTCTTAATGTGTCAGGAAAGCAAATAAGACATGCACGCTAGATTACTCATACAAAACCATCACTCCACTTTGCATTTGAAAGCAACAACTCTGAAATGAACCACTAGAGGTGTACTTCTATTGTAATGATAGTGTGGGTCTGACACGGAGGGGGCTGAGTGCAGCTCTGACCCTGGGGTGGTTGACAGTGTGGTACTGGTGGATAGTGATGCATATTTCCCACATTACTGAAATCTTCTTCAATGTCCTCAAATAAGTTAATCAAAGGATTCAGGACCAACTTTAATGCAGACAACACAACCATCATTTACATCACATCGCATTACAACATTCATAATAAGTATTTTAGTAGTTCATAAGTATTTCAGGAAGTCACCAGCCTTCAGCAACACCTGAGCTGAAGATGCTATGTTCATCTGCACACTCCCAGATTCTGAGCAGTGCTGTGATGATGCTTTTGCACAGTCAAGGTAAAGATTGTTCAATTTACTCCACTGTCAGACTTCTTTTTTGGTTGTGTCTGTCTGTTCTTCCCCTTCTTCCTCTTCCTCCATGTCTGTCAGTAACCCAGGTAAATGTTCATACAGCTTCTTGTCCAGAGTGTCATCAAACCCCGACTGATTACGGAAAACACACCAGAGCAAGAAGCTGATGCACACTATACTGAACGGCAGCACTTTCCACCAAGGCCGCTGGTGTGTGCTGCCCATTGATCGCTCCACCTTCCATGTCCGGTGGCTGGCTTTGCTTGTGGAGAACTTGATGGGCATGGACTTATCTTCCTCAACCTCTCCACCACCTGAAGATCTTTTGGATTTGTCAAGGAGGCGTGAAGTGACGGAAAGTGATCGCACTGTGCATGGTCTACGGGAAGAGGAGGGGGGGGGTCATCAAAAAGGGGGGAAATTATGTATTATGTGATGATAAAAAACAGAACTTTGGAAGTTCTTGTCATGGAATACAATCTTTCATTTTTCCACACTCAGTTTTGAGTTTTCCTACTTGTGGGAAATAAAGGACTAAACCCAGTTTAAATGAATCAACAAGATTTCTAACCTTGATCAGAATTAAACAAGCTGTGTATGAATTGATCAATTGCCTCATTAATATGATAAGGGATGAGTTAATTGATTGAAATTGTCTAAATCACTGTGCAGGTAGAAATATGTACAGGTTTCCATCACACGACAGCAGTTTCGCTTCCTCACATATGAGCTTAAGGATTAATGAAGGTGCATGCTGAGCCTTTAACCATGTTTACACACTAGATCAGCTTGCCTTCATATGGGAATATGTGGGAGCCACATAAGGAATGATGCCATTTTTTTCCAGGTTTTGAGGTTTAATAAATCTCTCTCTGACCTTTACATAAATGCCCATCTGTGGTTTAAAGAGATCAGTTAAGTGAACATTAGTTAATCATCTTAAAGACCTTCAGTTACTGGAGACTCAGTGTCCAAATATGAGGCATAAAACGGACAAAAATACCAAACTGTCTGACAAAACCTCAGCATTGATAACCGCCTCGCTCCTCACCTCAAACACAGCAGGCCAGCTCTGCCAGGACCCGCAGAAAATCTGGTCATCTCGGTCAAAGCTCTCCACACGGCAGAGGCCATGATCAGCCGTCCTTACATTGAAACCTCACCGGTCATGTAACACGCTGCCTGTGCCACACTCAATGTCGTCCGGCTAAACACGCCTTTAGTTCCACGTTGAGGAAAAGTGAAAACGCTAATTTAAGGAGACATAAAGCGACTTTATAAAAGTCACACCGCTGGAAAAACACAGGGAGCCTCTTTTAACATTGTGTTTAAATTGGAATTTCGAGGCGATGGTGGTACTTTAGAAAGCCCGCATATAGCGGAAGTGTTTATGTGAATTTGCTTATTAAATATGAATGGCAGTAAGGCGTATATCATTTTCTTTTTGTATTTATTTTGTCTCTATGTAGATAGATAGATAGATAGATAGATAGATAGATAGATAGATAGATAGATAGATAGATAGATAGATAGATAGATAAACCGTCAAACTACAAATCCCAGAAGTACCAGCCAGTGAGTGTTCAACCAATCAAGGGTGTATTCGCGGTGTAACTGTGAAAAGTGTCCTGACATGTGCTGTAAATGCAGTGTGGGAGCCGAGCGGGTCAGACTGCGGTTGGATCGAATGTAAGTTAAAGGAATTTACCGCCTTAAACACATTTCTCCGAGGATGACAAACGTTTATTTGCAAAACTGGGAGCGTGAAATGATTTTTTTTGTTAAATATATGGTTAAGAATACCGTGTGTTTGCACAGATCAATCATAACATTTGGACCACTTGTTTCATCAGCTCCTCTGACCAAACAGGACCAGCTTATGGTTCTGTAATCACCGACTGTAGTTAATCTGTTTCTCTGCAGACTTTCTCTCTATTCTCCTTTCACCCTGATATTCAATGGTCAAGACCCCTCAGGACCACCACAGAGCAGCTATGATGTGTTTGGTGGGTCATTCTCAGCACTGCAGTGACCCTGATGTGGAGGTGTGGAGTGTGTGCTTTGCTGGTATGAGTGGATCAGACGCAGTAGTGCTGCTGGAGCGTTTAAACACTCACTGTCCACTCTGTTAGTCCTATCTAGTTGCTCCTCTGAGCTGCGGTTTGTGTTGGTCATCGTCTAGTTCTTCATCAGGGCTTACAGGACACTGTTGGACAGATATTTCTGGTTGCTGGACCATTTTCTGTCCAGCAGTCACACTGTGGGATTTAAACACCCCAGCAGCACTGCTGTGTCTGATCCAGTTTGATGTATGAGGTATGATGTGCTCATACCAGTGCAACACACACTAGCACACCGCCACACAATCCTGTCCTCCAGTCCTATGACCATTGATCAACATCAGGGTGAAAGTAGTAGAATAAAGTATGCAGAGAAACAAATGAACTACAATCTGTAATTACACAAATACATGATTATACAAGTGCTCCTGCAGAGCTGGTAAAATGGACAGTGAATGTAAAAGTAGGTGTTCATAAAGTTATGGTCGATCAGTGTGTATGTGAGATGAAATGGTATTTAACACCACGTGGTGAAATATAAACATATGTGTATTTCCTGCATGATGCAGAAGGTAATGAATCAGCATGAGGTAAAATGTCAACAAGGAGCTGAGCTCTAAAGTTTATAAAATATGCTGTCAAATTATCACTCAACTTCCTCAAACTGGACATAGGGAAGCATTTTTTGTTTGAAACATGTCCATATCTGACCGACAGCCACCTAATGTAAGGATTTATTTGAATTGTAATAATTGTAAAACAGATTTCAGATGCTGTAATTCATCACAGCCTATTACCTAATGAACTTCACCAGAATCAGGTCCACTGTATTTATTAAGTTCTACATGGATCAAAACTCTTAGGTGCTCATTGATGAGGAAGAAAAAATCTGTTCTGAAAAGTAAATTATCGTTTCAACCTTCTAAAAACAAAACAAAAAAAAAACTTATTTTCACCATCTGCAAATAATACATATTCATTGATACCTGTATGATGCATTTTGGGGTCTCTAGTGGTTAATTTGGTATTTGACAACTTATGTATTCAAAAACATGAGTTGATTTAATACATGTACAATGAATCAATACGTTTACATTGTAATTCTGTTATAGCAATTCTCCATCAGTGTTTCAACAGAATAATTTTGCCTCTTCTATCCAGCCAGCTGCCAGAAAGGTGATGATCATAAAAGCATTTTCTGAAATCATATGTTGTGTCTGCAGCATACTTGTTGTTACCATGGTAAAGAGCCAGACTCTTCAGCCTGAGGCCTTCTCAAAGAAAAAGGAGAAAAAGGCCAAACAACCCGCCAGTGAGAACCACGAGAATCAGAAAATGAAAGGCAAGAAGAAAAAGGAGAGGAAGAGAACCAAACATGAGGTGTGTGTGCAGAATCGTTTCTTACGTCTTGGCAAGTGTGTGTGTGTGTGTGTGTGTGTGTTTGTTCAACCAGTGAAGAGTAATTGGAATGTTTTTTTAATTGAGTCATTCACAAGCCTGATGGCGCGTGTAAAGGAACTGTTAGTCTAGCTGTCCTGGACTTCACACTGCTGTAGCATCTGCCTGGTGGTAGGAGTGTGAACAGGCTGCATACCATACACATTGCTGTGAATTTTGGATGCCAAATTTTCTCTGCCTTCTTAGAAAGTATAGTCTGTGCTGAGGCTTCTTGATGATTTGGTGTGTTGTAAGACAAAGTGAGACCCACACTTTTGTACTTTGGGGTTATGAAGGTGTTGAGATCCACTCCTTATGTAACAGACTGGCAAATTTAATTACAGGTTTCACCCCATGGAAAAAAATAAAAACGGATGGATATTTTTAATTTGACAGAAGACATATTAGGTGTGTATATATTTGATATACTATCAAAAATGCTACAAATTTTTAAGTATTTGTTTATGAGATGTTTGTAATTATTACTTTGACAAGGATATTTGCAGTGCATCTGGAAAGCACTCGCAGTGCTTCACTTTTCCCACATTTTATGTTACAGCCTTATTCCAAAATGGATTACATACATTTTCCCCTCAAAATTCTACACACAATACCCCACGATGACAAAGTGAGAAGTTTTTTTTTTTTTATTGGCAAATGTATATAAAAATAAAGCACAAAAATATAACGTACATAAGAATTCACATCCTTTTGAAGGCAGAGGTTACAGCCTCAAGTCTTTGCAGCGATGTACCGAGACATCCTTGATGCAGTCATATTTCCTTTGACCCTCGAATAGTCTCCCAGTTCCTGCTGCAGAAAAACATCCACACAGCATGATGCTGCCACCACCATGCTTCACTGTAGGAATGGTATTGGCTAGGTGATGAACAAGCCTGGTTTGCCCCATCATTTGCTCGACATGATACTTGGCATTCAGTGTATAAAATTTAATTTTTTTGTTTCTCGTGGTCTGAGTACTTAAGGTGCCTTTTGGTGAACACCAGATAGGATGTCATGTGCCTTTTACTGAGGGGTGGCTTATCTCTGGTAACTCTAAACTACAGGAAGGTTCTCCTCTCTCCACAGAGCAATGTTTGGAACTCTGTCAGAGTGACCACTGGGTTCTTGGTCACCACCCTAACCAAGAACCCCTACTACCATGATCACAGTGTCCATTAATGGATGATGGAGGCCACTGTGCTCATTGAGACCTTCAATGCAGCAGAAATGTTTCTGTACCTTTCCCCAGATCTTTGTCTCAATACAATTTCAGAGGTCTAAAGACAATTTCTTGAACTTCATGGCTTGGTTTGTGCTCTGACCTGCACTGTCTACTATGAGAACTTATATAAACAGCTGTGTGCCTTTCCAAATCATGTCCAATCAACTGAATTAATCTCAGGCGTCCAATCAAGTTGTAGAAACATCTGAAGGATGATCAGTGGAAACAAGATGCACCTGATCTCAAATTTGAGTTTAATCAAATAATTTTGAAAATAATGAAAATAATCATTTTTGTCTATACCACAATATGGAGGTCAGTGGTCTCACTCGCCCCAACCCTCTCACTGATCAGTGAGAATCTGTATGCAGGTTGAGCATGTACATGCTCATGGTAAACGTGCACTGGAAGGCTCCTTTTTCAATTTAAACCTGGATAAAATTCACTTTTTCTGAGATAAATTACACATTGCTTAAATAGGGTAAGTCTTGTGGTTTATGTGTATCATGTCTGTAGGTTCCCCTGATCCTGATATATGATACCTAGAAAACAGCACGTAATCCTGGATTCTAAAAGTTAATGCTCAGTATGGAGTGAGTGGAGTGTGGTATTGATGTTTGTAAAAGAATGAATTGGTATCGCTGTGTCCAGTTTCACTGATAATCAAGAAGTTTCCATGATTAAGAAGTATCAGTTCAGTATTATGGACAGTAGCACCTTTATTTGAGAAAAAATGTTGTTTGTAATCATCAGGTGTCGTTCTTTCAAACCTTTGCATATCCAATCATATTGCAGATGCATATATAGCAGTTGAAGTGGAGTGCAGTGGAAGGAATCTCTTAATTGTTTGCTCTCAATAGTACTTAAAGTACAGATTTCCCAAAATAACACTTGTGTAACTACACTGTAACTGTATTTAAGTACCAGTCATTCTGCACTTAACTGTCATGACACGACAGGCATGGTCCTAAGAAGTGTGTGTGTGTGTGTGTGTGTGTGTGTGTGTGTGTGTGTGTGTGTGTGTGTGTGTGTGTTGTGTGTGTGTGTGTGTGTGTGTGTGTGTGTGTGTGTGTGTGTGTGTGTGTGTGTGTTTCTTTGCAGGAGCCTGAGCTGTGTGTCCCTGCTGACGGTGTCACAGAAGTGAAGAAGAAAAAGATTGGTGACACGAGTGATAGCACAGCATTCATAAGCAAGGTGTGTGAACCTTCTGTCCTGTTCAAATCAGTTTGAAGACTTCAGTACATTATTTTTTTTTCCACTGCGTGGTCGTGCTTCACGCTTCGTGATCAGTGCCCTGATGGAAATCATCTCTGTGCCTCTTGCAAGATTTGTGTGGGCTCAGAACATTGTTTTTTCCACATTCTTTAGGGCCTGTCTTGTGATTATTTCATCAAAGAAGTGTCAGGTGCTGCTTGACTCCTATAATTGTCATAGCTCTCTGTGTTAGCCAGATAATCCGGGCTCTTAGCTCTACACTAAGGTTGTCAAACAAGGTTGAGTTGCCAGTGCCAGATAAGAGAACACACCCTCAGCCTAATTGCTTGCCTTTTGTTGCTGTTGTACCCTAGACACTTTCAACCTACATAATCCATGTTATTCCAAAAATAATATGTGGTTATTAATGAATTGTCATCTTAAAAGCAGAAATTGAAAAATCTATCTATTTTGCTGCATTTATTACTCCTTAGACCTAAATTTGATTTCTTTGAAATGCTAATCCAGGTTGATGTACTCTCAATTAATATAGGTTATATTCTAAATGTTTAGTCATTTTTTGACTTTAGTTGTCAATTTGTCCAAAAAGATCTGTTTGTTTGATGACTTGGGGAGATGGGGATGAGGTGGGATCCTGACCTGACTAATGCTGAATGCAATTCAATCCTCACAGCAATTCACCAAAATCTATTAGAATTTATTATCAATGAATGAGCAGGTGTCCCAATACTTTTGTCTATGTACATGTAGCAACATTTGCGATAGACTGCATCATTTAAATTCAGTGAAGAGCAGCTTTGACCTGAATTTTTCGAATACGTGCCCGATTCTGACTGCAGAATGTGTGACAGTAGACTTCAGAGGGCTACTGGCCCCTCTTCCACTTCTTAATCACCCACACTGTTTAAAGAGCTGCTATGACTCATCTGCCAGCACGCTCTTTTCTTTTTGTCTCGACTCTGGTGAGCACTCATTAAACTCTTCTCTCGGGCACTCCTGTAGGGCCACGTGGGTCAAGTTTGCAGTCCGTGGGGGTGCACTAAGGCAGCACATATGGCGCTTCAGAAAGAGATGCAGTTTGTGCCTGAAAGTTCTCCCCAGCAGGCCATAAACCAACGGGTTGAGGCAACTGTTGGCACATGCAGCCAATGTAACCACATGACCTGTGAGTGGGTATTGCTGCCACAGCGTGCTGTTGCCACGGCGGCGTGATGGTTCAGTGGCCCCGCACAACAAGTGAACCCCAATGAAGACATTTTCAGGCAGCCAGCACACAAAGAAAACACAGACAGCTACTGCGATCATTCGAAGTGCCTTAGCCCGATGGGGTCGTACTGACCGCAGCAGTGCACGTCCAATCATGGCGTAGCAAACACCCATCACACAGAATGGTGCAGCAAAGCCCAGCGTCACCTCCAGCCACTGGACCTCAGCTGCAGCTGCAAAGCAGAAGCCTCGTCCCCAGCCATGACGGGCATGTGCTGTAGCAAATGGGAGCAGCGTGCAGGCAATGGCCGCCACCCAGATGGCGGCACATGTGAAGCTGGAATGGTGACTTAGCGACTTGGTGGCAGCCAGTGAACGAGACGTCAGGCCTGTTAAAGCGACGCAGCGGTCCAGGCTCATCCAGGTAAGAGAGAAGACACTACTGTACATGTTGACCTGCAGGAAGAGCGCCATGCAAGTGCACAGCACAGCGTCATCATAGTAATGTGCACTCAGGTTGAACACCTCAATCAGTGAGTCCAGCACCAGCACCAGGTCAGCCACTGCCAAGTTGGTGAAGTACAGGTCTGGTTTGCTCCGCCGCTGGCAGGGGTCCAGGTTGACCAGAAGGATCAGGATGTTGCCCCCAAGGCCAAGTGGGAATAGGAACACTGTGTAGAAGCAGGATAAAAGGAGGTTGACTGCATAAAAATCTGTTTCCGTTTGGTTGCCAACCACTGTCCAGGATGAGTAGGTGGCATTAGTGATGGCGGACCTTCCATCCATGTGCTTCCCCTTTTAGCAAATCAATCCCACGGTATCATAACAAGACAAAAGCTGCTGTTTCTCCTCTGATGCTGAAAAAGTAAAATACATTTAATATCACATGAGGATTTACTCCTCAGTGCTCAGTATAGACATAAGTTCACAGAACAGAAATATGGTAGTAACATCTGTGATTGGCAAATGTATATAAACCTCGTGTGACCCCGAGGTCTTCCTTAATCTATTGATTAGTCCTGCACAGCGGCTTGGATTAATTTTAGCCAAGTCTTCTGTCCAAAACAGCTTCAACTCTGTTATGTTGTTGGGTTTCCACACATGAACGGTTTGCTTCAGGTACTTCCACAACATTTCTGTTGGCTGAAGGACAAGACTTTGAGTTGACCATTCCAAAACATCAGCTTTATTCTTCTTTAAACATTGTGTGGTAGAACAACTCGTGTGCTTAGGCCCTTGTCTTGCTGCATAAACCAGGTTCTCTTGAAAGGGATCAAAGACCAGACATTTTCCTTTACATAACTCTTTAGTTCTGATTTTGTAACGTGTTCCAACAACTGTGTTGTGTTTTGAAGATCAGACAGGTTTTGATAGCCCTGATTGTCTCCCATTGATTGAAAAGTGGTTCTAATTTCACATTAAAATCCGTAAGGTTCACATAGATTTGCCACTCGCAGATATGTAATATTTTCTCATTTGTGTGATTTGGTTCACCTTATCTGAAGTTTTAGGTCAATTCATGCAGAAACAAAAATCGAAAAGGTTCACAAACTTTCACGCACCACTGTAAATACCAGTTGGATGTGTTACTGGATTCACGCATCTAAATGTATGAGGTGGTACAGAGCCGTGAATGTCTTCTTCAATGTGTGGAAAATGTTGCAAAGACAGGTTACATTATAACCTGATCATCTAACGTTTGCAGAAGCTTGAAGTTACAAAACGCAAGGTGACTAATTTTACATAGCAGTTAGCCTTGTCAACCATCAGACTAAGCAGCTTAAGAATGTTTACTGAGGAGAAGAGATAACGGAACCGTTTCAACAGTCAATAAATTGTCTTGATAATACGCATTATTGTTTTAATGACCAAAGATTTACCATAAAAGTAAAACATGTACTTGAAAAGTTTTAAATTATACTGTTCACTGAAATATATACAGTCCTTATATGCAAACTGAGTTTTAAAGGTTTGGCAGTAATGCCACAAAAACATAATCACTTCATTTATTTTGTTGCTCATTTGTCTTTTTCCTGAATTTCAACAGGTTGTAAAATGCGCAGATATAAATTTCATTTCATGCTGAAGTTGTATATTGTATGTCTGCCGCTGTTAAAACGAGGCAAATAGAGACAGAATGTTGTTAGAAATGGTTATGTAGATGTTTAGTATGACACGCACACACGTGTAAGTGTAAGCAGTCATTTGCTTGTAGCTAATATGACTAAACTAAACATGTGAAGATGAAAGCTCAGCTCTGTTGAAATATTTCATTTTCAAATGAATTATTTCAACAATCTCACTCCCACTGAACACTCCCAGTAGCTGAGGTAGTGCTTTACTACCTTGTCATAAATAATTTGTTACATAGTTGTACAAGTGTTATTCAATTTGGCTTGGATACTTTGCAGAGCAGTACACACTGTAAATACATTTCCATCTTAAATTGAATTAAGAAAATTTTAGTCTTTATCTTACCTTTCCCTGTGCAGTCCTTCATCAGCTTAGTATGTGCAAATGGAATCTCATTGCATCTTGTCTTATAGCAGCCCCCCCCCTCTCTCTCTCTCTCTCTCTCTCTCTCTCTCTCTCACGCTCACTCTCACACTCTCACTAACTCTTTTATTTGCTAAGTTAATGGATACTGAGTGTCTTTTATAAATGTGTAAATACTGGAGAACCGGTCAGACACACAATCACTCACACTGTTTACACTAAACAGAATGTTGGACAAATTCATTAGGTTACTATTGATAGACAAACACAGGCTGGCCAATTCATGGAGATCAAGAATGGCTTGTGTGTGTGTGTTTAGGGTAATGTGTGCAGAGTTAACAAATGCTTGGCTGCCCAGGTTCCTGGAAGCTTTTATTCCAAAAATAGTTTCTCTTAAAGTTCCACTTAAGAATACACTGAATAATAGACACTGTCACCTTGTGTGTGTGTCTGTGTGTATCTGTGTGTGTCTGTGTCTGTGTGTGTCTGTGTCTGTGTCTGTGTGTGTGTGTGCCTGTGTGTGTCTGTGTCTGTGTGTGTGTATTAGGTTTAAGAGTTGATACAGTGCAGTTAATGGATCATTGGATGGCAAAGCCATAGTATGAATTTGCAGGTGTTTCAAAGAATATGGTTGTGCTGTGTCTACCAAAAATCCCAATCTAGATCATTGTGGTTGTAGTTAGAACAGCAGAACATGTTGGATTCTAGTTTCACAGCCAAGAACACAACTGAGGCA
The DNA here is from genome assembly GCA_034509495.1 of Acestrorhynchus altus. NCBI lineage: Eukaryota > Metazoa > Chordata > Actinopteri > Characiformes > Acestrorhynchidae > Acestrorhynchus > Acestrorhynchus altus. Next base: position 6,978,398 of record CM067507.1, on the reverse strand, counting down.
ATATTGAGCTGTGAGATGTCAGAAACATAGCCTAAACAGATGAATCTGAATCTTTTACAGAGGCACACAGATGGTAGGCTAATAATTTGCTACCAGCAGCATAAAACTATGGACCCAACCAGCTATATGACTACAGTCCAGGCTGGAAGTGTTGGTGTAATGAGTGTTATAACATCTCTTTTATTTGAGGTCAAATCTAAATGTCTTGTTTTTGCAAAGTATACTTTCATTTCTGGCATTTTTGCTGTGATTGTTTATATATTCATATTTATTACATTTTTAAAAGGGAAATATCAACAATTAATTTCATTTATGGTTTTAAATTTCACATATCTCTCTCTCTCTCTCTCTCTCTCTCTCTCTCTCTCTCTCTCTCTCTCTCTCTTCTCTGCCTTCATGCAGAGTTCAGATGGGTTCACTCTGCATGCCCAGCAACCTCAGAAAAAAAGAATGATGGAGCAGTGGAGGGAAACAATGACCTGAGCCCAGAGGAGATACGAGTTCTGGAGAGGAAGTTGAAGAAAATTCGGCGAAAGGAAGAGAAGAAGAAATTGAAAGAGGAAGGGAAGAGCATCAAGGAGCAGAGGAAGACCAATGAGGCACAGACGCAGGCTCTCAAATACCTCACGTGGTAAATCATATCTCATATACAAATACACTAGGGTGTTATATTTTGGGGATATTTGGAACTGAGTATTGGCAAAATAAGGTTTAGGACTGTTTTCAAGCCATTGAATATTGAAAGAACTGTGTTTTACTACACAAATTGGTACACAAACAGCATGGGCTGCACCTTTCTTAGTTCTAACCCTGGCTTGTCTATTGCACCATATTGGCTCCCTCTGAAATCATCTGCAATTTGGACCAAATACATTTGTCAGCAGGTCCTCCAAGTCCTGTAAGTTGTGAGGTGGAACTGCTGCAATTCAGACTTGTTCTTACAGCTCATTCCACAAAGGGTGCTTACATACCCGGCCATCCATGTGATATGCAAAAACATCAGGATGCATCAGATCAGGCAGTCTTCTCCCACTGCTCTCATTCTGACACTCACCTGTATTGCAGGCAATTTTGATGATGGACATCAGTCAGCATGTCCAGTCTGAGGTTATGTGGTGCCATTCTGTTGGTTTCCACCCCTAACAGGATGGAGTTACACTCCAACTTCAAACATGTCACCTATGAGAACTGACTCCTCAGTTACGTTTAAGATTTAGCCTGGCCCTTAGCATAAGCTGAGAATCTGCATTATTCTCTCTTCTCATCTGTAAGAGGTCACAGTGCTTTGGGTCATTGATGTAAACTCACAGAGCCATAAAGTGAAACAGAAATCATGCTAAATAAATGTAAAAAGTAAAAGTACATGCTATTTAAAATACACACATTAAAAGGGCACCCAAAGACTTTTATATACTAAAAATGATTTAGTTGCAGAAAATCAGTGTAGAACCTAATGAACCTATTTTTTTACCATTTACTTTCTCTAACTATTTTATTTGGAACACAAACTACAGCTGCATGATATATATCGTTCCAGTGTGGTCATTACAATGTAGGCATGTTTAATATTCACATCGCAAGACATGTAAGGCAAATTTAATTTAAACGTTACAATTTTACATCATTAAATAATTCATGATCACAAGTTAATTCACATATACCAACATTTCAAGGCTTTTTTTGTTTTTGTTTTACTGTTGAGGAGTATGGCTTATAGCTCATATAACCAGAAATCTTGATTCTCAAAATATTTGAACATTTTAATTGAAATTTGAATAGATTAATAATCACAGTATCAACTTTAAAACAATGTTGTATTTTTATTTGTGTTCCCCCTGTACAACACCTTATGATGGCTCCATCTCCAATTCTCAATGTTGGTTAAGTGATTCATATATATATACTTGGCAGGCAATTAATTAGGAAGGCCTATACACAGTTCATTTATGCAATTCGGTTCATTCATTCATCTGCCAATCATGTTACAGAATGCAGAGTATTTTTCCATTTGTAATTGCCATATCATTCCTGACCAAATAATTCTAACATGTTAGTGTTGTGCAGTGTTTCAGAAAATTAACTGAAATTTCTGAAACCAAAAATATAAATATTAAAAAAAAAACTTTTAAGAAATGTCCACAATAATTCACAGAGCTAGGTTTCCCAAAAGTGTATCTTGGCAAAACAAACTCTGACTCTCCGCAAAAGGACCTTAGGATTAAATCACTTTTTGGGAAACTCTGGTGCTCCTAAAATGCAGCATCAAGAATTTAAATAGCAAATAAATCAATAATGTTGTGTGTGCATTTTTGCACACGCATGTGTGTGTTGTGTGTGTGTGTGTTTTTTTTTTATTGCAGTTGGTCAGAGAAGAGAGAGGAGTGGAGATTTCAGAAGACGAGGCAGGTGTGGTTACTTCAGCACATGTATGACATTGAAAAGGTAAGTAAATCCGAAACAAACAAAAGAAATTTCAGTAATTGAATTTAATTGGTGCCATTGACTGACAATCATTCTCTGTTCCTCTCAGGTGTCTGATGCTCATTTTGCAGTGTTGTTGTCATATGTAGAGGGTCTGCGGGGAGTGGCACGAGATACCACTGTACAGAAAGCGGAGGCACTGGTCCGCTGCGATGGGCAGGAGGGGCCAGCAGGTGGGACTACAGAATCCCAGAAGAGAATACAGCGAGCCAGAGAGATCATTCAGATTTTGTCATGATTGCCAGAACAAACTGCTCTCATACCAGCTCATATTCTGCCTCTGTGTACAGCAGTCTGTCTGTCCCTCCTGCCCAAGTCCTGAGACCTCTAACAGTACACTGACACATTTCAGGAAAGCTTGTGTAATAAGTGAGTGAGGGATATCACCCATGATGCATAGAGGGTCCTGAGTAACGGGCAAGAGAATCACGGACATGTCTGACCTGTAAATATCTGTTATTAAAGTGCTTTTATAATAAAGATGTTTAATTTTGTCACATGGTTGTTGCTAAATGTATGTAATTTACATTCTCATCTGATTAGAAAATGTAGTCCTTAACGAATGAAAAAACTAAATAAATGTAAATTATTCAAGATATTTCTGAGAAAGTTCCATTACTCCACTTAACAGAGGCCTAAGATGTTTGTTGCATTGTCATTATAGAAGTGTGTCTAAAAGAAAGATCTTAAATAAGTTGTTTGGACTCATCCGGATAAAGGATAAAGACATTTCATTGATCTGTCCCTCTGCTCCACAGTTTAACATTTCATAACAAACCAAACGTGAATAAACTACATGTTCTGTAAGACAAGGCTAACTATGGTTCTGGGTGGTGTCTAGGGCTGAATTCCTGGTTTCTTGGTGGGGTCTAGGGCTGAGTTTTATTACCACCCAAGCACACCTGATTTAACTCCCCTGTTAATCACCAGAAGCACATAATGTGCTGGAAATGAGCCAACTGCTGGACTCTCCCTCAGTTCCCCACCCCTGGTTTAAGATTAATTTAAGGTATTTGCAAAAAAAAAAAAAAAAAAATCACTTTCACCATGATGGAATTGCAACACATTTTTTACACAGATCCCATTTCAGTGTACTGTAATGTTAAGTACTTTGAACATCTCTTGCATACAAATTAGTGATCACTTCAGTTTACTGACAATGTAATATGTAGCAGTTAGTGAAAATGAGTAAATAAACTAAAACCAAGATCCAGTAACATTATATTCTATTGTGAATTATACTTAATCAATTACTAAGTAAAGCTTGAAGACTTAAGTAAATAATGGAAAAACAATTTATTACATCCCCACAGAACATTTTTCTGACCAGCATAGGTTATATTTTTATTTGATTTTGATGGGTTAGCTGGCCTACAGGCATGATCAAGCTGACCACGCTAGACAACCTGTAGGACCAAACATGACCAAGCTGGCTGACCAGTATAATGAGCAAGACCAATCTGGTCTTGTTAGAAAACTATCCAGTATTTTCAAAATGTACCACGGCCATCAAACAGACTTGTTACAGACAATTTATTATTATTATTATTATTATTATTATTATTATTATTATTATTATTATTATTGCTATTATTATTATTATTACTATTATTATTATTAATTGCAATCAAGTCAATTCTAACTCCTTAAACGCTCCTGACAACCATATGAACAGTGTTCCTCCAGAATGTCCTATCTTCTGTTTGAGTCTTCAGGCATCTGAATTGTTCATTCATTATTAATTGAATAGTATCCATCCATCGTGTCGCTAGTTGTCCACTTCCTATTTTACCTTCAAATCTTCCAAGCATGATGATCTTTTCCAGTGAGTCAGTTCTTCTTATAATGTGTTCAATGTAAGAGAGCTTGAGCCTGACAATGACAGTAGTCTTCCAATGAGCTTCCAATGAGAGGTTCGGCTTGATTTGAGCCAGGATTCATTTGTTTGCCCATAGAACTCTCAGAAGTCTTAGCCAACACCAAAGTTCAAAGGCATCTATATTTCTCCTGTCTAGCTTGTTTATTGTCCAGCTTTCACAACCATACAGATCCACAAAGAAAGCCATTGTGTGGATAATCCTGATCTTTTTTTTAAAGACATCCTGATCTTTACATTCATGCTTGTGCTGCCAAGTACCACATTCTGGTATTCCAATGTTCCTGTGTACGTTCCATTTTTTTATGCAGTCTACACAGTCTTTTCTATAGTCGATGAAACACATGTTGACCTCCTTTTTGAACTCCTTTTCAAAGATCAGCATTGGAGCCTCTTGTTCCTCTGCATTTCCTCAAACCTGCCTGCACATCTGCCAGTTCTCTTTCAATGTAAGGCTCTAGTCCACATTGAATGATCTTCAGCATTAATTTACTGGTGTGTGGTATGAAGGAAATTGTGTGATAGTTGACACTATTTTCTATTGATCTGCTTTTCATCCATGATGAGTTGTCCCTTTGCATCTTTTAAGGTTCCAACATTTTAAGGGGGCTGACATATATTTCTGATCTCCTCTATTCTCCTTGTTTTTCATTTGCTCCCCATCTTTGCAGATGTTTGCAGTATTTGTCTTTTCCTTCCTGGAAGCTCTCTGGAATTCCTGGTTTAGATATTTTAAACAATAAACAATTTTTGCATCTCTTTTTTGCTCCACTGTAACATCAGACATCCACTTCAATTCTTTCTCATTTTCATTCCTCCCACCTCTTTGAGTTCCATCCAAAGTTCCTCTGGTTCCTCTGTCAGTTATGTTCAGCATTTGAAACCGACTCCTGATGTTTTCTTTGAAGGCAGGTGGTATGTGCTCCGGGTCATATTTTTGCAGTTTGATGGTTTGTGTTTCCTCAGCTTCACTTGAATCTTGCACATTAGTAGTTTGTGATCTGTTCCACAGTCAGCCCCAGGCCATGGCTTTGCAATTAAAATGGAGCTCTTCTATCTCTTGGTGAAAAGAATGTAGTCGATTTGGTTGCTGTAAACTCAGTCTGGTGGTGTCCAGGTGTACAAAGGCCATTTTGCTCGCTTGAAAAATGTGTTCGCAATGAAGAAATCATTGTAGTCACATCAAGTCAATCGTGCATTCTCCTGCTTCATTCCTGTTTCCAAGTCCATGTTATCCAACTCTGTTTCCCACTTTCTCACTTCTGGCCTTCGCATTCCAGTCTCCAATCTTTTCAATCTCAGCCTGAACTTCACCATGAAAACTTTCAATTACTAATGTTGAATGATTGTGTGTGAAACTGGTTTCAGTCGAAGAAAGACATTTCATTGACAAAGAAAGCCATTTCTTCTTTGCTGTATATGAACTGTGTAGTAGATGGTTTGTTCCCCTGACTGAAAGTGTTCTAACCTGGTCCATCACTGATACTGAGGATGGAGATGAACCATTTCACTACTTCCATCTTGCCATGATTCATGCTTTGTACTTTCCAGCTTCTGATGGTGATTTGTTTGTACAGGCTGAAACAGAGAGAGAGAGAGAGAGAGAGAGAGAGAGAGAGAGAGAGAGAGAGATAATACTAAAGTAATACTAATATGAGTAGTAAAGGGGGTGAAGGGTGTAAAGACAATTACAGCTGTTTCAGGACCAGCTGTATCATATTATTATTATTATTATTATTATTATTATTATTATTATTATTATTATTATTATATCTTAAAGCCAAACCCAAGAAGATAATTGTTAGTCTGGTGAAATAAAGGCTGTAGTTTAATGTAGAGGGTGTGTGTTACAGTTGTGAATGAACACAGTTAAAGTTCACAGCAGCACTCGCGAGATTACAGCGCCTTACGTCATCGTGACGCGCCGCTGGCAACACCGCGGTCGCATAGAAACAGTAGTGAGCGCGGCAGTGAGCGGTCAGCACACCACTGGTCAGCCCGAATGAGCCTCTGAACTCAGTGAGCGCCCTCCGTCATGAGGCGGCTTTTTCTGCCCGTGTCTATATTCGGCTCTGTGTGCGGCTGCGCAGTGCTGCTGAAGTAAGTCACAACACACTCTATTACAATAGAAATGAAGTTAACACACTACAGAAATCATCACCTCACGAATCTTTATTATCATTAAACAGTGAATTTCCTCTCCAACTTACAAACCGGGTCCTGTGCAATACTGTGCGCCCCCTAGAGCACAGAGGGTTAAGAGCATTGCTTAACATTGAGTCCCCTTGGAGGTACAAGACTTTTGAGAGATTGAGCCTTAAAGCCTCTATAGTGACATTAACATATACGAAGATAGTTTTAGAGCCTAAAACCTAAACACCTCAGATAACATTAAGAATATATAAATGTCTAAATTTTGATAAAAATGTCAGATCAAACTCACGCTTTAACCACTGAGTGGCTCCCAGAAAATACTGATATTTACAATATATATCACCCAGGCCTTCTCAGAACCATCCAGCCTATGATTCAGTACCTGCGAATACTTTCATTTCATTTGATGATAAACTCAGACCAAAATCAGACTGCTGGTTGATTAAAGTCTGCTTAAATGACACCAAAAGAACTGCAGTCAGAGTGTTATTAAGTAGTGACCATGCAGGATGCACAAATGTTTACTTTTGGCCCTCTTATAAAGTGCTAATAAGCATACATTTTGACCAGGTGTTCCCAACTTTTGCATGATGGTGTATGTATGTTTGTCTGTGTCTGCATGTTGTGACTAATACTTTAACAATATGCACATAAAACATTTACTCCTCTCCAGGAATTATGTAACTGGAGGCCCTTGCCCCAGTAAAGCAAAGATACCTGGGAAGACGGTGGTCATAACCGGAGCCAATACAGGCATTGGGAAGGAGACGGCTCGGGAGCTTGCCAAGCGAGGTAATATTTAGTTTTCCTAAATTTCTGTATACAATGTTTCTATCACTATGAGGGTGAAGACAAGCACATGCTTCCTCCAGCACATGTGAAGCCACATCTGATATAACGACTAACAGATGCCTGTACCAGCCAGCATCTATAATGCATTAGACCGGTGAGCCACTCAGAGCCAGCTTCAAAGTGGTTTGATGACAAATTATTCTTCCTTGTTCCTAGTGAGGGTCCATTTCTGCACAAGCCAAAGCTCCAGTAAGATCTCACGGGTTCAGAAATATTTTTGTCTCTTGTTTCTGGCCAGGTGGTAGGATTATTATGGGCTGTCGGGACCTGGAAAAGTGTGAAGCTGCTGCACGTGATATCAGAGGGTCCACGCTGAACCCTCATGTTTATGCAAAATACATTGACCTGGCTTCAGTGAAGTCTATACGCAGCTTTGCTGAGAAGATCAACCAAGGTGGGATGTTTGTTCTTTCACTCACAACAGCATGTTAGATTGGACAATTAGTGTATAATTGCCATACCACACTTGTACATAAACACATTTAGTTAAGTGATTCATTTGTGTGTAACCATCTAAGGGCTGCCATGTATTGCACTTTATAAGTAACACAATGCTTATACTGTGGAGAGCCATAACTTAGTAGTTTCCAAAGTTATTTATATTGTTAAAATCTTCTGCATTATAATCCCAAGGATGTACTGCAAGGTAATCCCAACAACAACTAGTAGGACAGCTTCGTTTGGTCCCAGGCTTTAAGATTTTTAATTTGGTCTTTTAAGTGGTTCAGTTTGACATCGCTGTGTTCTGTCATACATGTTCTATTGTATTCAGATGTGGTGACTGAGAAGACTAGTGAAGAACACTGAACTCATTGTGTTCCAGAAGTACTCATACGAGATTGCTGTATCTCAAATATTGTACTACTCTCAAAATCATTGAGATCACATTTTACACATTCTGATGGGGAACATTACCTTTAGTTCCTGTAGTATTATAAAGACACCTTTATCTGCATGATTGATTGCACTGCACTGCTGCTACACCTTTGGCAGATTAAACACTGCATGAATAATAGTCATATGGGTGTTCTAGTAAAGTTCTTGGTGAGTGTATATAACTAAAAACAATACATTTATATATGTATATATATAAATTGTTCATTCAGAATGGGCTGATTTGCAGCTTAGATCCTATAAATTGAGTGTATGGAGTGAACAGGGTCTAAACAGGATCTTTGCCTTGCAGAGGAGAAAAGAGTGGATATCCTGATCAATAATGCTGCAGTGATGAGGTGTCCTCCAGGAAAGACTGAAGATGGCTTTGACATGCAGTTTGGAGTCAACTACCTTGGTAAGAATGCAGCGAAGGCTGATTTCAGCATAAATGAGATGGGAGGGGTTTACCTGCTGCTGTCACCTCCAAAAACTTAACACATATTTATAAATTGACCACTGATAAAGTATTAAGAGGATGATAACTAATAATATTTCCCACTTATATTGATAATGATAATATTAATAACACATTAGTGGGCTATAGGCTATGATACACATTGCTGTGGCTTGGGCATGAACAAGCCAAATTAATGGTGCCATGCACAGTGAAACTATATGCTTCTTCAAGCACCTCAAGTGCCAAACTTGAGAAATAAAAGTTAAATATGACAGAATATTTACAAGTGAATTTACAGAGTATTAATATTTCCAGAGGCTATTTTTATGTCTCATCTTATAGAAGGTAAAAGTTGCTGGAAATGTTACTGACACAGGAGTGCTACAGTCCAAAAAAATGACTGATATGACACATTCTGATAGGACTAAATCTCCATTGATTTGGATATGATTTGTATGGAATGTAACATCAGTAAGATGTGCCTGGTATTGATTATCTATAATTACATGTTTCTGGTTTGCTGCAGGTCACACTGTATATTGTGTCCTGAGCATTTACAGAACAGTGTGGAACAGAACTATATAGTTACATTCATTTTTTGTTTGTTTTGTCATGATGCTGATTGTCACATTTTTGTCTGCCCTATAATAGGCCATTTTCTCCTAACCAATCTCCTGCTGGATAAGCTAAAGGACTCGGTCCCTAGTAGGGTGATTAACCTGTCATCTTTGGTGCACATTGTTGGGGAGATTGACCTTGCAGACCTGAACTGGGACAGGAAGAAGTTTGACACTAAGAAAGCATACTGTCAAAGCAAGCTTGCCATCGTCCTCTTCACACGAGAACTTGCTTGCAGACTCAAGGGTGTGGAATTGTGTGTTTTTGTGATTTATTTGTGATGCATTTCGAGAAGGCTTGTTTATTTGATTTACAGAAGAGTACTAGTTATATGTTGTATGTGTCTCTCTTAGGTACAGGAGTCACTGTAAATGCCCTGCACCCTGGAGTTGTCAACACAGATCTGGGACGACACACTGGAATGCACCAGTCACCGTTCTCCAGCACCATACTCAGTGAGTATGACCATCAATTGACCATTGTTTGTTTGTAAATAATTGTGGACTGAGAAATGTCTCATTTGTCTAATCATCTAAAATGTTCTTTGCTATATACACTTACCAATCACTTTGATACACCTATTGAATGAACTTGCATGCACTGACCCTTCTATGAGCTACATCTACCTCTTGTACTTCCACTCAGCATTCTTTGCACTCGCTGTATATGCGTACAAATACAGAACATAGGCCATCTGTTGAACAGTTCAATCAGTCAATCAACAAATAAGCTGTTGGTATAATGTCTAATTGTATACACCAAAGGGGGAGCTACTGGGTAGATAGTTATAAGTCACATGCACATAAGAGCATATCTAGTAGGTCTTGTTTTACCCCTTTTGTCTGCATCACTCTGTCCCCAGGTCCATTTTTCTATGCATTGATAAAGTCACCTGAGCTTGGTGCACAACCCAGTGTCTACCTTGCTGTAGCAGAGGAGCTGGAAGGTGTGACTGGCTGTTACTATGATGTGATGACTCAGAAGGAGCCTGCCAGTCAGGCTCTGGACCAAGAACTGGCAGTCAAACTCTGGGATATCAGCGCGTCAATGGTCGGCCTAGATATGACTGTTCCTGTGTCAGCCTCTTCAGAGGCTGTAAAACAAGTTACACACATTCAGACTGCGGTAGGTGACCATTCCCCTGTGACATCATCATGAACCTAGTATAAGGACACTGGATTACTCTGCGTTGGGTCAGTTGCATTATAGATGGATGGACAGATGTTCATGCTTCTGGACATATGAGAGGTCATTCGTGGACAATCCATCATCGTAGACTGGCTGACATTTTATTATTTATATACACAAGAGCTCGGGTTCATTTGGATAATGTGTGAGCAAGGATAAATATAAAATACATATAAAATGAACTGGGTTGCCTGAAAATGCTGAAATGATTCGAATAAATGATGTGTTCATTCATGCCAGCATTTGAGTGTTTCTTCTCTTTCACTTCATTACTCCATTACATTTCAAAACATACCTGAGAATGGTTGGTGATTGTTTTTGTCTGGCGTGCCACTTAACTTCAGGTATAAAGAGCTTTTTAATTATGCTAGTAACTTTAAAGCAACACTAGTATGAGTGCATTATTATAGTGATGATGCAAATGTCAAAACCTGTTTGATGTTTATAATAAATACATATAAAAGTTGCATGGCAACCTAGACTGCACAGTACTACAAGTCCCATGATGCACAACGACCCAGTGACCTCACGTCTGAATCCCTCCCAGGTACAGTTTAGATGTGCATTAGTTAGTGAATCTGGACTTTTAAACGGTCTTCAGCTTGGTAAGAAGCTGTGTGCGTGTGTTGGAGCGCTAACGTTTTGGGGAAGTCCGTTAAAGGTCTGATGTTTTTGTTCTACCACTTGTTTGTCAACACTGAGGACAAAGTCTCCCCCTTCCTGAGTCCAAAGTAGCTCTGCAGGGCGTGTAAACGACCGGGGCTGTAACCGCAACGGCGTGCAGATCGTACAGTAACTGAACGCGCGTTTGTGGTTTGTTGACCTGTTGGAGCAGGATGGCAGGAATCCCCGAAGACGTTCAGAGCGACGATTGTCTGAGCAGCTACACACACATCTACAGCCCACATCTGCTCAAGTAAGATTCAACGCGCTCTGCTTTAAAAGCCTTTCACCTGTAAAGGCAGCTCGGTGTATAAAGTCTAACGTTTGCTTTAGCTTTCTGTTTAATAAACGAGAGAGAGAAAAAAAAAAAAGGTTAGTTTTGCTAAGGGTTAGTGCGCATGCGCATAATTATTTACGTTTATAATGATGTTTTTATTCTGGTATGGTTTGGCTTTAAAAGTTAGAAAAAAGTATGTGTGTGTATGTATGTATGTATATATATATATATATATATATTTATTATTATTATTATTATTATTATTATTATTATTATTTATTTATTTATTTATTTATTTTTATTTTATTTTATTTATTTTTAATAATAATGAATTGGGCATTGACAGGTGACATAGAAGTGTAGAAATGGTTTTTTTTTGTTTTGGTTAGGCGCCATGTTTGTGGTAACCAGTAGTGAAGGCAGTTCTGTAGTCAGACAGAATGACCTTACTTTCCCTTTATATGTGAAATGATTTGATGGTCATATGTTGACCATCTAATGAGACCATCTAATCTGAGTGCCCCTGAATCTTGACTTAACAGCCCAAAATGTCAGAAAACTAAGACTAGTGTTCAAACCCACATAACACCCCTCTCCCCCACCCACTCAGCGAAGCACCCACTGAGGAGCCCACTCATCTAAACTGGAGCTACACATACACATAAGCATTATCACATTGTCACACATATTTTACATCCATTTGGCGCATCGGTTGCAGCACTGAACTGGAAAAATTCTCATTTAATTTTTGTCAGTGGTTCATTGATTTAGGACCAGGCCTGGATAGAAGAGCGTCTGGGTTTGGACCCGTACCGCTGTTTGTGTATTGGTCATCTTTAATTTCAGAATTTAAAATTACGCTTTTAGCATTTGAAACATTTTCTTTATATCTTGGCTTAGGAGATACAAATGATCTACAGTTTTACTGCTGAAAGAATTTTATATATATAATATATAAAATTATATATATACATGTAGTTTTATATAGGCATCTCTACCTTTAAATGCTTGCTGCAGTGGGACATTACCACTGAAAGTACCACAAAAGATCAGAACAGTAGACCACAGCTTTTTATGTAGTGCACTGTAAAAGGCTGTTTATACAATAATTCTTATGTAAACTAACAACACTTATTTTTCCGAGACCATGCATCCTGGCTCTCACTGATGATGTTCGGTGACTGGGGAGAATGACTCTATTTGTGTCAACTCGGTGCATGTGAGACACTGTCTACCCTTGTGCAGATGTGTGCATGCATAGTAGCTGAAATAGTCCAGAAAGAAGTCTTGTCAGTCTTCACGTATGTGTTTTAAACATGTCTCTCTTCATGTAAAGATATACGAACCTTGTTTTGTTTGAGGGATAATAACTTCCCAGGGACATTGCGAAGATGGCATTATTTATCTGGAAGTAGATTTGTTATTATTTGTGAATTCAAGTGAATTTGTCATACTGAAGTTGTCATGCTTAATATTTGCCTATGAGAAAAATCACTTCCCTGTGGTAAACAAAACTGTTTCAAAACTGACTTTTTTGCTGTACTGGATATTTTGTGGAATGAAAATTTAATTTTACCATATGGAAGATGATGCTGCTGCTTCTCACCAAACACCACCATGTATGGAGCAATATTCATATTTTAGCTGCTAGAAATTACAGTTGAGAAGGGCCAGTGACATACAGAGAAAATGTGTTTGGAACATTTTGTTTACCACAGGATTCAATCAATTTTCTTAAATTTCCATTGAGAAAAAGTGCTTTGACCTGGACTTCCTAATATGATCATGTTGCTGTCCACAGAATGAACAACTTCAAACAAGTCTTCAAATTAAGTTTTATTTAATTTGGAAAAGTTGCAGTATGGAAGGAAATAATTGACATTTGACAATTTCAATTGGCACAATAATGCAGAGGAGTTTTCATACTTACAGCATCACTTAACCCTGAAATTGGATACAAGACAGTGCCTTGTTAAGCTATGTGGAGTCATATGTGGCTCTTGAAGACTTAATTTCACAAGAACTTCCAATGTCATGGTGACCACTGAGAAGTGTTGCCAAAACAATGCAACCATATTGGGCATGTTTTTTTTTTCTCTTTTAGCATTAAAAACCTTTTAATCTAGGATTAAGCTTAATCTTAGTCTACTAGCTCATTTGTGTGTGGTTTTTGTAGGGATCAAGTGGCCTTTATTACAGGGGGAGGCTCTGGCATTGGTTTTCGTATTGCTGAGATTCTAATGAGGTAGGTACCCCTTCTGCCTTATGCATAGCATGATACCAAAGGGGACTTTGACCTCAGTTAGTGGCCATTTACCTGGGATTTTACTGTATTGTGCATGCCTGTAGTTCGTTATACCTTTACTGGTATGACTGTTAACTCCACCTTCACCTTTTCACTACAGACTGACCAATTAAACAGTGAGATAGTCTAAAAAAACATTAGCACTTATTTGATTTCACTTGTCTCTTCAAGACATGGCTGTGACACCGTCATTGCCAGTAGGAACCTGGAGAAGCTCAATGAGGTATCTACACTCCAAACACTTGCATGATCAAACATACATATGTTTCCTTATATCCTGCTGTGAAGTCAGTTAATAAAGTCATGTTTGGTGTCAAAAGTTTGCTTTAGCTTTGCCTAAAATAATAGAAACTTACAGCCACCAGTTTACCAGTGTAAACTACAAGCATAAACCGGAACAATTATTAAGTACTAGAGCCTCTCAGGGAATTAGAATATTGTAGAAAATGTATTATAGTTCTTTATGCTTCCATCTGCTGACAAGCTTTATGGAGATTCTGATTTCCTTTTCCAGAAGGAGGCATACATATCAAATTGACTAGTATTCTTAAAAAAAGACATAATGATGACCATTTTTCTAAATTAGGTTTGTGAAGAACCTTTTTGTAGTTCAAAGAACATCTGCATAATAGTGATTATAAAGCCCTTATATGAAGGTTTGGTTAAACTTATAGAGACCCAAAAGTGGCATCACTCAAAAGCCAAAACATTATTATACACATTATATATATAGTAATATTGAATATTTTATATCAACAGTGCAACCCAAGGCCTGGGATGTTGTATATAAGATGATAAATGTTACTTCTTATAGTTGAAGTGTTGGATGTGGGAGAATTGGTCAGGCATGAAGACCTAAGAGACTTTGACAAGGGCCAGATTGCTAAGACCAAAGGATTGGATTGGATCATCTCAAAATGCAAGAGCTGCTCCCAGTCTGCTGTTGTGAATACCCACCAACAGTAATCCAAGGAGAGACACACCATAAACTGGCAACAGGGTGCTCGGCACCCAAGGCTCAACAGTACTCGGGGGCAATAAATGCTATCCCATTTTAGATGAACTGACAGAATGACACAGAAATGAATGATCATTGGTTACTGGTGGGGTGTGCTTGAACAAGTTCAATCACAATGGCTGTTCTAACCCTCAATATAAAGGACTTAAAGTATTAGCTGCTAACGTGTTTGTAATCTTATATCATAGGGTTTTATAACGTGAACTCTTCTGGTGGCACATGGAGGACCAGCATATTATGCAGGGTTACATAATGATTTGGCTCATCTGTGTATATTTGTGTATCATGTCTTTTATGTGTACTGTATAGGCAGCCAAAAAGCTGACCAGTGCGACAGGCAGACACTGCTTGCCTCTGCAGATGGACGTTCGTCAGCCTGAAGGCATCACTGTTGCTGTGGAAGAGGTGTTGAAAGAGTTTGGACGTGTGGACATTCTCATCAACAGTATGTCTAGGGCTGGGGGCACTGTAGAAGTCAAGCACGATTGGTCACAGCCAGCAGCGCCGCTGGTTTATGCACTCATTTGAACAGAGCTAATGTTGATAAGAGTGTAGTACAGTCCTCCTTTTTTTCAAGTTTTGCGGTTGTGTTTTAGTAGGAGTGTGAGCAGTTCATTATGTATTGATGAGTTAGTTTTTTTTTGTGTTTATTGGGGAGTCATTGATGTGATGTTGTTTTAATATAAAGAAAGCTGCTTGTTTTATCCCTGTCTCTGTCTTGGTGGAGAGGTGTCTCACCCATCCTCTTTCACTCATTGCTCACTAATAGCACAAATCATCACATTTCACAAACAGAAAAAGTTGTATTTATGAATAATAATAATAATAATAATAATAATAACACATTTTATTTATAAGCGCCTTTCTCGACACTCAAGAACACTGTACAAAATATGAAGAAAACAAAATAAACAAGACACCTACAAAATACAAACAAGACAGAAATGTACATAAAATTCAACTGGGAGAAAATGACTAAGAACAGGCCATTTTTAACAAGTGAGTTTTAAGTCTGGATTTGAAAAGAGGAAGAGAATCAGTATTACGGATGTCAAGTGGGAGGGAGTTCCAGAGTTTGGGAGCAGAGCGGCTGAAAGCTTGTGTATCTGTTGTTCCTTTGGCCTTACACAGATGCAGCAGGGAACTTCCTGTGTCCCGCTACCTCTCTCTCTTTTAATGCCTTTAAGACTGTCCTGGAGATTGACACCATGGGAACCTTCAACACCAGCAAAGTTATCTATGAAAAATGGTTCAAGGTAAGGTCATACATGGTCATACAATCAATGTTAATTACAAAACTGTTGTTTTAACATTTTTGTGATTGATCACTTACCCCACATGCAGTCAATCGAGACAAGTTTGGTGTCTTAAATTCTTCAGATTAGATTGAGAGATGCTAGGGTAACATTGTTAACCAACACTAGACACCGCTCCATAAATACAAACGCAAAGTATTCCTCAGCCCTCTCAAAATGCATACATATGACATATTAACAAATGTGCCTTCGAACATGGTATGACTTACACAGTCCTTAAAAATCTATACACAGTTATAGGGTTGTAAGTTTGTTTTTTATTTTATTTGAAATTTTACCGCAAATTTTCCATCCACATATGGAAGTTCCAGTTACCCACATTAGGATTCTTCCTATCACATGCAATGCTTCCAACGCTAGGAGGGTAAAGACAAGCACCTGCTTCTGATACATTTAAAGCCAGCCACTACCTCTTTTCGAGCAGTCGTTGTTTGCATCATTGCCGGGCAGCCAACACACTTGGAGGAGAGTGGCGGGTTCCCAGCTCTGATACATCAGCTAACAGATGTCTGTGCTGGTATCACACTAGATGTGATGTGTTTGGAGAGAGTGCTCACCCAGAGAGGGAATGGCCAGTTGTGCTCTCTCTGACTCTGTCTGCCGATGGCACACAGCGTAATCTCTGACTAGAACCAGCAAACATTGGATCATACTGTTAGTACATCACCACTGAGCTGCTCAGAGCCCTTGCTAAGTTGTTTGGTCATTTTGTGTCTATATATTCATATGTTTCAGGATCATGGCGGTTCCATTGTGAACATTTCAGCCACTCTAGGCTACAGAGGTCAGGCGCTCCAGGTGCATGCTGGATCAGCTAAAGCTGCCAATGGTGAGTGTATCTTTAAGGTGTGTGTTGCAGTGATTTGCATGTATAAATGGCATGTATCAGGATGCAATAATTAGTTTCCCTCCAGTCATGTAAAAAGGTAGGATGCTGTAGGAACATCTTTTATATTTAAACATATATACATTTAACCTTTATTTTAACCATACTGAGAGATAGAGGTGATGTAAATAAACATAAAACTAAACAAATGTAGTTTAAATAATTTACAAAATTTAATTAATAGAAATTTATTGTGAGGAAAATGACATTATGACATCGTATGCCCTAATTGCTGGAATTGTCTTCTTTTAACAGTCTACCAGTCTGAATGGAAAACAGATTTTCCCATTCCTCCATGTGGAATTATTTCAGCTATGTAATGTTTCAGCATTTGTCTTATATTTTATATTTTCCTCAAGCCCCCTCTGATACAATAAAGATTTCATAGTGGTTTTAGGAGATTTCTCCAGGCCCTGCTTCAGCAAAGCATCCCCAAACAATGGCATTTTCACCTCCATTCTTCACAACTGGTATAAGGTTTTTGTGCTATTACGGTGCCCAAATAAATCAACTGGATTCATCTGTCTTAAGGACATTGTTCCAGATGTCCTGGTCTTTGTCTAGGTGTTGTCTGGCAAACTTTAGTCTTGCTCTGATGTTGTTGTTTTTTTTGCCTGCAAAGGTTTGCTCCTTACACAGCTCCCATTAAAAGCAAGCTTGTAACATCTCTTTCTAATGTTAGATGCTGCACTTTGATAGGAACTATTGCAGCAGTATGTCCCGTGATGACATTTAGGATTGTTGGAGACTTCTCTTGCAGTCTGCTATTGGACTGAACTTGCTAGAATGGCCTGACATTGGCAGTTGTTTTAAATGTTCTCCAATTGTATTTTCTGGACAGTGGAATGGTGGATTTTTTATTGTTTTTATATCTTTTTAAATCCCTTCCCAGGCTCATTTGCATCTACAATCTTTTTTCTGAAGGCCTCTGAGAGCTCTTTGGATCTCACAGTGGTGGCCCCACTTCTTTCAACAATTTACAGCAAAACAAACTAATGTCTGAATAAGACAGCATCTGCCAAAGTCCTCTGTAATGATGGTCTAATGATTTGCCGCTGATCTGGTGTACCTGATTCTAATTTTAAACATTTAAAGTAGTAATAAATTTTGGTGTGTCCTAACTTCTCGCTCACAAGAAAAAATGCATTTTTTATAATTACATTTTACAAAAGGTTTTTTGAGTGCAGTTATATTGCCTCATCTCAAAGTGTTGTTATCAAATGTCCATATATTTCAATATGTTTAAATATGTTAAAAAAGACAAAGGTAAACATGGGATGTCCTACATTTTTCATGAGTTCATATTTTCTATGTATTTAAAAGTGTGTGTATGTATGTGTAGATGCCATGACGAAGCATTTGGCAGTAGAGTGGGGTCCCAGTGGAGTGAGGGTAAACACAGTGGCACCAGGACCCATCTCTGGAACTGAGGGCTACCGCCGACTTGGTAAATCTGCTCTCAGTTAGAACCCAGAGAACCATTAACACACATTAATACCATTTGAAAATTGATAATTGGACATACTGTATATTGACAGAGCCTGTGTGTTGAGCTGAACATTAGGATAGGATAGGATAGGATAGAACTTTATTGATCCCTTGGGAGGGTTCTCTCAGGGAAATTAAGGGATTAAATTAAATTAAATTAAGAAATTAAGATGTGCCCACCTTCATTTTGCCCCAGCATAACTAGCAGTCTAGATACAGCAGCAGAAATGTACACTGTATAACACTTGGTTTGGTTTATAGTTCTCAATTATTAACTATAATTCTAAAATGAGGAAAACATTAAAATAATCAGATTATGCATGATTAGGCATGATGCTGTTGTTTGATGGATACAACATTATCATACATTCTGTGTTTCATTCTCAGGTGGAACCTATGCAGACAGTGCAGGGGTTTTCCGGAGCATTCCGTTGCAGAGGGCAGGCAATAAGACAGAAATGGCTCATGCTGTGCTCTTCCTGGCCAGCCGAGCTGCATCTTACATCACTGGCTCTACAGTGGTGGCGGATGGAGGGGCGTGGCTCACCTCAGCCAATGACATGGAGCATCTGCTGGGTATAACCTCCTCTCACTCTGCTAAACTCTGAGAGACAGAGACAGCACTGCACACAGGTGTGTGTGTGTGTGTGTGTGTGTGTGTGTGTGTGTGTGTGTGTGTGTGTGTGTGTGTGTGTGTGTGTGTGTGGGAGCAGCTGCTATCTGTCAGATTGTGATCACTAAAGAGGTGTTTGTAGTCTGATGAAATATACAATTTTCATCCTTTTCTATCTTTAAGTGTAAGCGATCATTTAGATGTCCAATTCAAGGCTACTGTAGCTAACTTTCCCGCCCTTCTCTCACAACCTGCTTAAATCACATCCAGGTCTTCATTAAGCTCACAGCTTCATTGTGCCATTGGTTTGCTTTGTCTTGATTTACAACCTCCACAGAGACCAAGTTCTCAATCCAATTTGTAACATTACAATTACTACACTTTATATATATGCTGATCAGCCATAATATTATGACCCCAGAGGACCCCCACGGACCAGGTATTACTATTTGTTTGATCATTCTTAGCATTACTGGTATGAGTGGATCAGACACAGCAGTGCTGTTGGAGTATTTAAACGCTGTGTCCAATCACTGTCCATTCTAAAGAAGGTCATAATGTTATGGTTGATCAATGTATGTATCCCCCTGATTTCAAGGCACCATAAGGTTTGGAACATAGGTCTTTCTTGCAAGACTAAAATATTTAGAGTTAGACAAAGTACTTTCTTGCAAACCACCTTGTTTTATGTCTAATTTTGGTTTGCAATTTACATTGTTTAAGTCTTGGTTGAGCAACCATTGACAAATCTACAACTGGCAACACTGATTTCCAGTCATATTACTTACTGTGCAAGACTCGGGTACAGCATACATGGGTGTCAAAAGTGAGTGAAGATGGCAGTAAAAAAGGTGGACTTTTTATTTTTCAAAGAAACGTGTAAAACACTTGAGGCTTGGACCTGGATTCTGTAAAGCTGCTTTGTGACAAAGCCTTTGTTGTATAAAGCATTATACAAATAAAGTTTGATTGATTGATTTAAAGTCAAGTTCGCTAAAGAAATCAGTCCATCATAAGAATGTTAATGGCAATCTGTAGCTACTGTTTGTTTGTTATTTTGTTGGTTTTGTGGAGATTATGCAGCCCCATCTACTTTTATTATTGCTGATACATGAGCCCGGTTTCATTTGTACTGCGGCTGAAGTTAACTCTAAACTACTTCTTTGTCAGTCTTTAGTTTAGCAATAATTTAACATGATATAATTTGTGAATTAATTCTGAATTGACATTTATAGGTCTCCACCAATATCAAGAGCATATCTATGCCCTTGCCTGTGAGGATCTTAGGTTCCAAACATTATAGTGCCTGGAACTGTGTATGAAAAGCAATGGCATTTCTATGTGCTAAACTGAACACTTATTAGAATTTTAGAATGAGACTTTCAGCCATGCAGGGCTTGAACACTATGAATAACACCTTGTTTGGAATCCCAATATTTGCATGACATTTGCAGCGGGTGTTTGGTTCCTGCGTGGAGTTGGAATTTGACCCAGCACCTGTAGCTATAAGGTTTTGTCATTGCTATAATTTACTGTTCTCTAAACTACATTGACAAGACAAGTTTTTTTTCACAATTAACATCTGGTGTTTGTTAGCAACATTGGAATTATAGCTCCATAAGGACAAAAGTAATTTTAATTCAACAGTCAGGTTGGGTGGTCTAAGTGGCTGGCCATCTATCAGATAATCAGCAGACTGTTTCCTTTTTTTCTATACTTTTTACTCTTATAAGCCACGCCCACTCCCAGTTTATTATTTAGAATAATGTATGGCAGGGATAGGCTATCCTTGTCCTGGAGTTTGAGAGTCTTAGACAGTTTTGCACTGTTCTTGCTCAAGCACACCTGATTCAACCCATCTGTTAATTGCCAGGTTTAGCATGTAAGTAGGTCTGTTAGTAGTCTTGCACTCCTGATATTGATGTACACCATTCAGGAATCCACAGTCAAGTCAAGGTATCATTATAATAAGCCCTGTGTATGAGACTATTAATTGTGTGTGTGTGTGTGTGTGTGTGTGTGTGTGTGTGTGTGTGTGTGTGTGCGTGCGTGTGTGTGTGTGTTAAATTGCAGTTGATTCTTGTCTTGTCCACATATACAAAGGTATTTTTGAAAATGTAGCTGTGGTTGCATCTCAAATACCATCTTACTCCCTATTTAGAATTCAATTAGAATTTCATTTTTTTCCATTTGGTTGTTTGTTTTTAATGTCTTTTTGTGAGGCACGGTGCCCCCTATGGGGTTAGCATGCTGTTCCAAGAATTTGTTTCAAGAAATTCAAGAAACAGAGGGAGGGAAATCCCAGATTATAAAAATACTTGCATATGTGTGGACAAAGCATGAGTCTAGCAGTTAAGAGTGCAAGCAGTTAATTAATTGGGCTAATTAACTGGCTGGTAACATGCTTGTTGTGGTGCTGCATCTTTGTCTGTTGTGCTTAGCAAATCTTCACACACTTCTGTATCTTACTCTTTAATGATTTGTCTTATACATTGCAAAAACATGGCATATATTTGATTTGAAAATGAGCTTTATCCAATGATTCATGCGTCCCTTTGACTGAATGAATTATGAATATATTTTATAGGGGCCATATCATAAGCAATCAATTTGTCCTCATTTTTAAACAAACTGTTTAATGTACAGGGCTAAACCTTTAGAACATAGGATGTGTCAGGATTGTAAGTTGCAATGTGCAAAGGTCAAGAGCAAACCAATGTCAGGAGCAAATCTGTGCCTTTGGTTTGCTTTGTCTTGATTTACAAAAAAACATTGTTCACTTAATTCTGAGACAAATTCTGATTTTCCCCATTATGTCCTTTTAATTGCCTTTGTTTCTTTGGTTTGTCTCCAGGTTACTGGTCAGCAGGGTTTTAAGAAAACTGTTAAGCAGGTCCATTAATATTGGAAAACATTCCGTTCTGATGGGACATTTCATCATGATGTACTGCATGGAATATACGGTCACATCAGTCCAGTTGTTTGAAGCTCTTCTGGGTTGAATTACACCTAATTCCTAACCCTTATAGCTAATACCCTGATTTTACTCATTTTAAGCCAGTAACCTTCCATAACTGTCTGCACTGTTGTTAATTTGTATGAAACACTACATGTGGGACAATCCTGATCATGGGAATAACTGGAGATATTGAGGTTTAGAATGTAAAGGGGATCATCATGAATTTCCTATACATTGTAAATATAATTTCAGTTGAATACAGTATTATAATTTACATTGGTTACATAATAAATCGTTTTATAATTCATGGTGTTGTCCTGTTCATTTGCAGTACGTCGATGTGGCCACTGTAGGGCGCTATTTGAAAGAATGGGGAGAAACACGTTCAGGCAGTTAACAGTTAAATAAGAGACTGGATTTGGTTTACTGGTATTTTAGACACCATGGAATATGTCCAGCCAGCCCAGTATCGCTGCTGACCTCCCGACCAGTCCGCTCATACCGAACCATCCGAAAATGGTGCTCGACGCCTGTGTGTGTGTGTGTGTGTTTGTGTGTATGCGGCGAAGCAGCACTGTAGTGATGAGCAGAAATACGAGTCCACGGTGAACCGAGTTTTTTTTAACTCGTGTGAATGAACCGAATTGTGCTTTAGATTCTTTTGATTCAGATCATGTTGATGAACCCATTTACTCATTCAGCAGCGAATGACTTCAGACATTCAGTGTTTTATGACTGAATCCTAATTTCATTTTGCATTTCAATCATTTAAAGGGTATATTTGATTGAACAAACTCCTTTATTGTTCATTTAGACAAAGTTTATTTTCTGACACAATATTTTTCCCCTCACTCTAATAAACCATTCCCTCACTCTAATAAAACATTCCCATCCTCTAATAAAGCATTCCCTCACTCTAATAAAACATTCCCATCCTGTAATAAAACATTCCTTAGTTATATAAACCATTCCCTGACTCTAATAAAACATTCCCATCCTGTAATAAATCATTCCCTCACTCTAATAAAACATTCCCATCCTTTAATAACTCATTCCCTCACTCTAATAAAACATTCCTAGCCTTTAATAAATCATTCCCACACTCTAATAAATCATTCCTTAGTTATATAAACCATTCCCTGACTCTAATAAAACATTCCCATCCTGTAATAAATCATTCCCTCACTCTAATAAAACATTCCCATCCTTAAACCATTCCCTCACTCTAATAAAACATTCCCATCCTTTAATAACTCATTCCCTCACTCTAATAAAACATTCCTAGCCTTTAATAAATCATTCCCACACTCTAATAAATCATTCCTTAGTTATATAAATCATTCCCTGACTCTAATAAAACATTCCCATCCTGTAATAAATCATTCCCTCACTCTAATAAAACATTCCCATCCTTTAATAAATCATTCCCTCACTCTAATAAAACATTAATGTCCTTTAATAAATCATTCCCTCACTCTAATAAAACATTAATGTTCTTTAATAAATCATTCCCTCACTCTAATAAAAACATTCCCATCCTTTAAAAAAATCATTCCCTCACTTTAATAAAACATTAATGTCCTTTAATAAATCATTCCTTCACTCTAATAAAACATTCCTTAGTTATATAAATCTTTACCTCACTCTAATAAAATATTCCCATCCTGTAATAAATCATTCCCTCACTCAAAACATTCCCATCCTGTAATAAATCATTCCCTCACTTTAATAAAACATTCCCATCCTGTAATAAATCATTCCCACACTCTAATAAAACATTCCCATCCTGTAATAAATCATTCCCTCACTTTAATAAAACATTCCTGTCCTTTAATAAATAATTCTGTAGTTTAATTATTTGTTGCCACAGTTGAATAAATCACTCCCTTTTTCTGAAATCTTTAAAAACGAATGAATAACTCGTTCCCTCACACAGTTCCCCTGTGGTGGATTTGTAAGCAGTCCTGACTCACAGAGGGGGATTCTCTGGACACTGAGGAGGCTCTGAATCCGGGGGAGCGAGTCGACTCCCTCGAACCCACTCGTTCAGAGGAGTCGTTCAGAGCACGCGGTTCCTCGGCGAGTCGCTCATCACTGTGGTGCTGCTGCGGCTCCTGATGCCGAGCTTCTCCATCGCCGGCGGAGAAAACGCCTGTTTCAGCGCTGCCGGACACGGACACTCACTGCGGGACGGCGGAGTGATGTACAGGGGCTCTTTTTTCAGCGGAATGGCGGGATTACGGCTGTTTTCCTTCGACGTTGATCGTGCGAACCGAGCGGAACCCGGAGCGCAGGTGGACTCGTCCGCGGAGCGCCGGCCTCGGCTGTGCTGAAGCAGAACACACCGTTTACACACACGAAACGGGGACTGTGTGTGTTTAGAGGAGGGCAGGGGTTGGCGGGGCCTGTTGCTGTTAGAAATCTGTGTTTTTCTGTGTAGGAGGCTGCTGGTCGCCTGTTTAGCTTAGCCACTTAGCCTTTAACGTTTAAATCCCCAAACTAATCTACAGGTTTAGTCTGTGTGTCGCCTAATGACCCCCACAAAGACAATAATTACCCCCGGGGGCTTTTGGCAGCAGAGCTGGGCTGCTGGGAGCGCGGTTTAATGGGGATTCAGTCTTTATGTTCCTGTTCAACCAGCTTCTTCTGCACCTCGGTTTGGTCCAAACCTCCGGTTTGTCCTCCCATTTCTGTCCCTCACACACTGCAGTTCAGTGTCATCCTCACAGTGCTGATGTCATTTAGGCATGTAAACAAACACGTGTGTGTGTAAACATACTGAGGGATTCAGAGGAGACCATATTGAGCTCAGTGTCTGGTACTGATGTGTCTCTCAGGTCAGGAAACCTCTTCCTGGGGTTTGCTTATGTCATCCCAGAATGATCTTCCTTTCTTCTCCATCTTCCTGGCACTGAAATGCTTTCCGAATGGCCCCCCTGATTCATTAGGTTGAGTGGGTCACTCTGTCTGTCTAACCCGATTGTAAGATTTCTGTGTTGTGTTGTGGATCAGGACATTGTAAGAAGGTTTGTGTGGGAAGGGGTACGTACGTGTGTGTGTGTGTGGGTTTGAGCACTGGATGAGCAAACACTGGGAAGAACGGTTCTACTGTTTCAGCCGAGCAGGTTTGCATGTTGAGATAAATGAGCCCATGTTTAAACAGTGCTGAAACAAACATGTTCTCTGCTCCGGACGTTGGGGTGAGACGGTAATGGTTAAAGAGGGACGGATGGATCGTGGCATTTCCACTCTGGATCCAGAGTGACTTTGAGTTCTGAACATTGGTTTTCCACCTTTTCAAAGGGAAGTATCTCTGGAGTATTTTCGCATCAAAGGAGAGGAATTGTGCTCCTAAATGGAGCAGGTTCTCTCCAGCCCGCGAGGTCATTCCGACTGGGAATCTGACCAAAATTCCCTTGGATTTCTTCTTCTGGATATGGATAATGATGAAGCCCCTGGAAACCCTGAAAAGGCAGACAGACATCAGAGGGGAGAAGCGGGTATTGTCTCTCTAAGCTTTGATGAGATTTTCCAGGAGAATGCCTTCAGTTTAGATGATCTTTTTCGAGCATCCCGGTATTCTGGATTGGAGCAGACCTACGCCTGGGAGCGAAGTACAGAATGTGTTTCTCAGCAGTGGGATAAACAGCCCCCTCAGCCCCAGGAACTGCCTGAGAAAAAATGCTGTGAGGCAGTGTCTGCTGATGTGGACACTGGCAATCTCATCAATTTCCATTCCACCACCCCCAGCCCTACACACACTTGTACATCAATACAGGCAACCGGACAGGACTCACCTACACAAGTTATGGACCTCCTACAGCCCAATGCGGTGACTGACACAGGTTGCCCTTTAGATGGATTTATGAGACAGCCTCCTCTAGAACCCTTGCTAGATCAGACTCCAGATCTTTCCCCTCAGAGGACTACAGTAATTGAGGAGCATCTGGGCTCACCTTCACCGGTCAGGAAACCAAAGCTGGATCACTCTCAGAGTGTACCTGAGCAGGTAGGAAACGTCATGTGTGTTGACTCTGAAAATGTGCTGGATTTGGCTGCGGTTTTCTCGGCAGAAGAAGGTACAGAAAGGACATTTATCTGTAAACCTCAGCATTCATCTACATCTCCCCCTCCTTTGCCCTTTATCTGCCCTTCCTCGTTACCCCCATTTTCATACCCAGATCTACCAGGTGGCCCCACCTCCCTAACATTATGTACAGAGTCACATGTCCAGACATGTGACAGGAGCTGCGCTCCGACCCTAGTATGTGGGGCTACAGTTGCAGGGATGTCCACATTGCAAGAGACAGGTACGCCTTCAGCTACTCATAGAGAAAGTGACTCTGTACTTGACATACAGGCTACAGAGTCCCCTGTAGCTCTGTCTGAGTCAGCTGCACAATCTGTACATGAAAGAAGTGAACTAGGTCCAGTGGCCTTATCTGGGACACTACCTGAGTCCATATTGCCTGGTCCATCTACAGAGAGCCCAATTGAAGCAAGCCAGCCTGACCTCAATGCTGACTGTCCATGTGTGGGAGATGAGACAGATGTCTTATCAGATGCGCTACCCCAAAACACTCTAGAACATGACCTTGAATCAGTACTCAGTCTAGATATTCTTCTGGCTCCTAAATCTTTACCAGAGCAGGCAAGTCCAGTGGAGTCCACATTAATACTTGAGAACAGTGGAGAAACTGTCGAGCTCTGCGTGGATACACCCACTCCTGAGACTCCATGCGATATGTTTGTGAACTCTGATCTTTCCTTTACATGTGGTCCCATACCTCCTGGTGACAGCCAGAAATCTGAACTACTTGGCTCTGAGAAAAAGACACTTACTGACTCTTTGGATGCCTTAGAGTGTCAGTTGTGTTCCGATTCCTCCACTGCCTCAGAGACAAGCCCTGTTGTCCAGACTGTGTTGAACATATCACCCGAGCCAACTGCAGAGACATTGCCTGAGACCGAAACAATCACCCCTCACTCTGCATCCCAACCACACAGCTTGCACTCTTGCATGATGAATAAGTTGGCCGAGGACACAGGGAGTGAACAGACAATCAACACAAGCTCAGAAGACATACTGAATGATATCACACACACTCTCTCTGCTTTGGATACGCTTCCCTCTCTGCACATTCAAGAGGCGTCTGCTTGGTTGTGTCAGTCAGATAACACAACAGTAGATTATGCATCGCAGCCGTGCTGTAATGACCTAGATGACGGTATAACCAAGAACCAGGTACCAAACATAGAGCAGAAGTCTGAGAACCTTTCCATTGGTGACCATATCTGTGACTATACACACATACAAGATGCTGCACCCGATGAATGTGCAATGCTGAGAGAGCCAAATGATACGGATGGATGTGCTGAAGACCACCTGATATCTTGTGATGACAATCAGAATTCCTCCGGAGAGAATGGAATAGATGTACAGACAGCGGACTCAGCAACTATCCCGATGGAAAAATTGCCTTCTAACGCAGCTTTACCTGCACCAGGTAGCCCGAGAAGTGAAATTTTATGTGTAAAAGAGGAAAATGGAGAGGATAGAGATAATGATCAGGATCAGGTCACCCATTCTTCTGAGAGTGTTCCCAGTCCTTTAGACTCCACGTCCCCATCAGCAGTGGATTGTCAGCTGATCCATGTGGGCGTGGCTATGGAGCAGGGGAAGGGAGGGGCAACACCCGACTTCCATGATGCTAGGACAGAGGGGGAAACTGATCTACCTGTCCAGTGCACACAGGTAGCACACACTCTGCCAAACCCAACTCTGCTAGACTCTTCACAACTCATAGATGAGTCTCCCAGTGGAGTCTGTCCACTGGAGGAAATATGTACGCCCCTGATGGAGAAGAACATTGATGTTTCTGATGTTCCCAGCCATGCTGAAATGGCTTTGGACTTGTGTGTGAGCTCAGATGCAGCCCAGGACGGGAGTGTTGCTGCTGGTGCCGTACCTGTAGCCACAGTTCCTAAAGCCACCCCTCGGGATGAGGAGCATTCTGCACTTCAGGCCGTTTTTCAAGCTCTTGATCAGGACGGAGATGGATTTGTCCGAATTGAGGAGTTTATGGAGTTTGCCACAGCATACGGAGCAGAGCAGGTGAGGAATCTGTGTGTGTATGTGTTCAGAGTTTGGTGTCCCTTGTTTTGAAAACTGTTGAAAGGTGTGAATGTACACTGGGATTATGTTTTGTTCTGTCCTTTGTCTCAGTGCATTTGTTCATGTTTTGTGTAATCAGTGTCTGTGTGTATTTAGGCAAACTAAAGGGCATTGTGTAAGCAGATTAGAAAAGGGTAGCTGCAGTGCAAGGCTAGCTAAGTGCTTGTCTTTATCAAACACAGGCAGAATTATGAGGTCAAGGTAAAATGTGTTGCTCACTAGGGCTGGCTGATATAGTCAAAAAAAAAACATATCCCAATACATTTTAGCTGAATGATGAAAAATATAACATGACAAAAAAATATAATTTAATCGGAGGCAGAGGGGAGCAGAGTAGAGGAGGAGGAGCTGAGAGCAGGGGGCAGAGCAGAGGGACCAGAAAAACATTATTGAACATTATGAAACATTATGAAACATTATTTAAAAACTTTAAAAATCAATATATACGATATATTGTTTTGGTTGATAAGGAACTTTTTCAGTTCTTTATCTTTCTGTTTTTTGTATTTGTTCTGATCTGAGAATGATTCACATGCAGAGAGGCATTTTTGTATTGGTTTATGTGTGTGTTTTTCCTTTGGTCACAGTATATCCAGGGAAACTTGAGCACGGTGACACCCAAGATGATGTTATTTATTATTCACACACTTAGAGACTCAGTTCCCCAGCTCTTACCCTGCCTATGTCCTCCTCTCTGTTAGACACTCAAATAAAATGTATTTAGTTTCATTGTTCCTTGACCTGAATTGCTAATTGTTGACATTGTGGTCAGTAGGTGCTTGTATTATGTTTTGTTATGTTTGGTAGACGTGTGTTGCTTTAGATTTTAGTTTCTGTCTACATTTCTTTGTTGCCCCTTTTTCCTCCAGTGTTGGCTGGAGGGATATAATGATGAAATTAGGTGTGTTTACTTGCTTGCTTGCACGTGTGTGCATGTAGCTTTCCAAGGAACTTCTGACAGAACAGGACAAGCTGCATATGTTTCAGTCTAATCTTGGGCTAAAGTAAACAGTGGTCATGTGTGTATGTGTCTGTCTATCTCTCTCTCTCTCTCTCTCTCTCTCTCTCTCTCTCTCTCTCTCTCTCTCACATATATTATGTGTGTGTATGTGCATGTGCACTTGCACACCTGTCCCATAACCACATGCACTGTTAACGCTAAAAAGGTATTGGAAAAGATAATAAATTAGCTCATAAATTTGTGATTTTTTTTTTATTTTAAAATGTATCTAATCCATTACTTCATAATTGATAATGTCTTAAATTGATCTTGGAATATTTCAAGGATGAGGAATCTACCCATTTCTGATTTTTTTCTTTTTACTGCTGGTCTAACACAGTGTACTTAAGCCGCCATAAACGTTCATTATTCCACATGAATTCGGGATAAAAGGAAATATTTGTTAACTTTGGTTTAACATTATAGTTTATCTTACTTCAAGGTAATTATTATGCAGTTCATGAATGTACTACACTGAAACCGTGCTGTGGTGTGTGTTTTATAGATCGGTAGTAGATGAAAGCCTTTAGTGACTGATTTAACCCCTTCCACTGTATTTTATACATTTGAAGCAGTGTACTGCAGTTAGTCTCTGATACCTAGGGTAGACTTGTTATGGATGATCTATTGGCCCAGCAATAATTGCAATAAATGAAATGAAAGTTGATTCTAAGGTGTTAGGATTATGATTAGGACCAGGGCTGGTTTCATGGCCACAGGGATTGTTAGGTTTAGGGTTTGGATAGAGGTTAAGAATGACATGAATGCTAAGAATGAGGCTGTGTAACAGCACAAGTGAATTTACATTAGAGGTAATGATTGTGTTCATATAACGTGCTGAATTCAAATATTGAACATATTGGACTAAAATTCAAATGAACTGAAATATTCATAGGATTCTTAGTGGAATTTGTTCCAGTGCTTTAACTTCACCTTAACCTTTATTTAAAATCTAAAACGTCTCCTTACTGTTATCTTAAACCTGACCCTAAACCTGACCTCTGTTTAAAATCTAAACCTGTTTACTTAAACCTAACCTCACCAAATGTGTGTTTAACTGTTATGATGTACTGTGGTGTAGAGTGCACTATCCAAATAAAATCGGATTTTTGTTATTTATACTACTAATTGTAGTATAAATAGTTTGTTTTGCTTTGGTAGTTTATAGTAGTAATAATGATATATTATTATTATTATTATTATTATTATTATTATTATTATTATTATTATTGTTGTTGTTGTTGTTGTTGTTGTTGTTGTTTTATAATGTCATTGCATTTATAGTAGCCCATTAATGACCCCCAGAGCTAATTTGGAGCTAATCCTGAGCTTGTTGACTACGTCCTGTCTGTTCTGTGTAGATGGGGGTGGGAGTGTGTGGATGGGTGGGATGGAGTGTGTGTGAGGGTGGGTGGGTGGATTTGGTACAGGAAGTCTGGCTCTTTTGTAAAACCTGAAAAATGCTGATGTGAACACAGGAATGATTAGATTGGCAGGTTACACAGAGAGAGGGTGGATGGAGAGCTGGGTGGAGGTTTGGCTATACTGTTTTTCTTTTTTGTTATTGACCCCTGTTTGCCTCTGGTCCAATTTGTTTCTGTTTTGAACTGAGAGTGTGAGAAGAACTGGTCCTTGGGTACCAGTGTTTGCTTTTATATCTGAGCTTGTTTAGTAGTAGGTGTTTTGAAGAAAGTTTTGTGAATGTGTTGTTGTTTTTTTGTATTTGTGAATACATTGGTTTTGTATTGGAGGTGATGTGCAGCAGTGAAGAGACATCCAGCAGTGATTAAAAAAGAATGTCTGAAAAGAAGAAAAATGTATGGTTGTAGAAAATGCTACTTTTTCTAGATATAGAGATACCATCTATAGAATCTAGTGGATTGTTAGAACACATTTGACCTATAAATGTTCTAGATCATCTACAGGTGATTGCATGATGAGATATGGATTTCTTGATATTTTTATGATGGGATATTTTTACATTATCTTGTATTTATTGAACAATACAGTGCTTTACATGACATAGTGTCCATAGAATCATGACATGCTTGTCAATGAATTTGTTGTTCTTTCCATGTTTTTCTTTTCTTTTTAAATATGAATTCATCTCTGTGATGGAAACCCAATACAAATAGCTGAATAGTCAGCTTTTAGATCAAATCCATTTCATATCAGCAATGATTTCATGGGGTGTACTAATTGTTTCACATTGTATATCATATATTGGATTAAAATTCAACTGAACTATATGGGGATATTATTTTTCTTTGCCCATATCGCCCAGCTCTAAAACCTGTCTTTTAAAACCTTAGGGATAATAGCTGTTTCAGTGTTTTGCTGTTTCAGTGTAACCTTTGATGTTAGAAATTGTGTACACATTTAAACTGTAGAAGCATATACAGCTTAAGTGAATTCACCTATTATTGTGTGTGTTGATGTGTGCACCATCAAATTAGCCAGTAGTCAGTGTGCTGCAGTAGTCTAGTTGTAATGATCGTGTGACTGCAGGATGATGGGTTTTAACATTAACAAGCCTGTTAATGTTAAGAACACCATGTGTAATCCATTAAACAGGATTGCTGTCCTGCTTTTTGTTACTCTTGCACTAAACAAATACCCTGGTCATATCTGAACTTGATGAGTCTGCAAATATGTGTGTCTAAGTATGCAAATGCTCACAATCTTGGTGATTACTGGAGAATTTGAGGCTTCCATTCACTATGCACTGCATTCCTGTAGTGGTTTTGAACATGCTTAAGTTCAGCATTCTTTGTAAATGAGTAACACAAGTAAAAATGTCTGAAAGAAAAGAAATGAGGACCAGCATGATCTGATTTGACACTGGTTTCAATATTCTGTACTGTTTTGGACAGTGGTGTCTCAAACTGGGTGTTTCTGTAATAATTTTGTTTCTAAACAGCCATAATTCAGAAGTAAAGATGAAGTTTCTATAATACAATAGAAACTAGAACTTAGCTGTGTAAAAAGATGAAAATAGATGATGCCCGGATATAAATCAGCTCAAATGCTGCCAGAAGTATTGGAATTAAAGATTTTACATTAGGTTTTAATGTTTCTCTGTAAAATAGTTCCACAGAAACTATTTTGTTGCCTTCTGAGAAACCTCCGCACTTCTGCAGGCTAAATATTGTCAGTTAATGACACCTGGAGGTTGCCAGATATCGTTCTGCTAAAACACACTGGTAAAAACAAAGGATTAAATTTGGATTAGGCTTGAAGTAGCCGATACTTGGGAGCTCCTAATGGCTTGATGGTCTGTTTCATTGCCACTATGGCCCAGGGGGGTGCATGTTTGAATCCTAGGTTTTGCTGCCTTGACATCAACAGCTGGAGTGAGACAAAGCACCATTAGCCATGGGTAGATGGTGCTCTCTCCCCTCATCACTCTAAATATGATGCTGGCCAGCACAGTCAACCCACTGTTTTTCTCAAGCATATTGGCTGCCTGGCGATTTTGCATAAGTGGCAATTCAAAAAGAGGCGTTTGCTGACCTTGCATGTGCTAGTCGTACAATCCTACAGTTGGAAGTTCTGCAAGTGCTTGTGGAAGCTACAAATGTGTAGACGAGGTTGCACTAACAAATTGAGAGAAAAAGGGCTAAAATACGATAAACAAATGGATTGGTTGTATAACTAATCATAACATTTATGGTTGTTTTTTGTTGTTTATTTAAAAGCTCTCAAAGAACCCAGTGTTTTACCAGTGTTTTGAGACTCCATGGGTTCCAAATTCAGTACACATTTTTTGCTCAGCATGCTTCATCAGGCAGTGAAGAGGTGGGGACAGACTTACAGTATTATCCCTGTTTGATGGTATGAAGAAAACTACTCCCACTCCATACCCTCAAGAACTGTTAAAGGCCTACATGAGCACAAATAGTGTCTATATTATTTCTATTATATATCATTTCTGCAATCCCTCCAGCAGTGAGAAGGTGTTTTACAGTGGAAATTGAGAACATGTATTATTTGCAGTGCTAAGACTGTGATTTTGCAAATAAACTAAAGAAATTGTCTGGAAAAATACACTCCGATTACAAAATGCACAGCTTTGCTGGGTTAACACTGACATTTAACAGCACATTTAACACTGAGGGAAGGTGCAGGCTACAGTGAGCATGTTAGAATGAAATCATAGCAAAAAAGTATTTAAAGCAGACAGTCAACACATGCCAGATGTTATTTTCTGGACAGCCTAGGCTACTCAAACGTGTCTTCATTTGAGATGATTTTGAAATATTAACAGAATTGAGATGTTTGTATGCATTTGACTGTTTAAAAGGACAGTAAAAAACAGTTCACACCTCAGATACCTTGTTGCAAATTGGTAATTCAGAATTCAGTTTCTGAATTGAAAATATAATTTATGTTATTTGTAATGATTAGATTGGCAAGAATGTTTGTAGTTATTCCGAAGAGTTAACTCTATTCCAAACAAAATAAACAGAATGTCTCTTTTACGTTCATTATTTATATACTGATGTATGAGTATTATTCCTTCCTTTGTTCTGAAACTTGAACAATGTGTGTGAGGAACAAGCCCTCCCTTCTGGTTTTCCTCTGTAACTCAATATGTTTGTCAGTCACATCAACCTGATCTCACTGATCAGTCAGAGTCACACTTTAGCTGCATGCAGGTCAAGCACATCCATGTGTGCAGAGCAGTTAACATGCACTGGGTGTCTGCTATGGCTTTTAAACTGGGATGTAGTTTGGTTGGCCCTGAGTGGATGTAGCTGTTATTCCGAGCTTGAGTACTTGCTGACTGTCAATGACTTGTTTTCCCAGGTTGTTTGAATTGGTTTCACACAAGGAGAAATCTAAGTGCACCAAAATGCATCAAAACAAACCAACTTATCTGATGCAGGAGCAATACAGGAAGAAAGTGCCGTGTTGTGGACCAGCACAGATTTTTGTACAGTTTAATGTAGAACATCAGCAAAGAGGACATTTGTTCACAGCTGTAGTGATTGTGACAAGTACACCAACTTAAACTATGCTCGCAGAGCCATTTAGCTCAAATTTGTGGATTATACCTGCTAGTAATTATGTTCTCATCATAAACAAACCCTTTTTGAGTCAGACACAGAGAACCCCGGACTGAAACCACGTCCTCGAAACGGTCTCAGTTCATTTGTTTTGGTCCACATCCGAGTGCGATTACTGTTTTCACACCTGCTCAAACGGATCACAGCAAGGGTGAAAGCGCATCAGTCTAGAATGCCTGATCACTTATAAATGCATTTTACTCTTGGATTCATGGAGAGGTTATTACCTTTATTACCTATTTATACTCTGTATGCACACTGATTGGATTGTCTGCAATATCAAGATCAGTGTTTCTCAGCCTGTATCCTGGAGTCATCCTTACCCTGCATATTTTAGAGATTTCTGCACGATATTGGAATCGTATGTTATTGATGTATATTATTTCCACAATATATATAAAATAAATGATACTGGCCAATCTGCTTCAGAATAGAATTTTATGTTTGTATCAAGCTGTGAAAAATCTGTAGCATTTACCGTATTTTCCAGACTATAAGCCACACCGGAATATGTTATAAGTTTGTTTTTTTTTTAAAAAAACCTGGAAAATAACATATATAAGAAGAAACTCTGCACCTCATTATAAGCCGCATGGTTTAAAACCTGGAAAAAAGTAGCGGCTTATAGTCTGGAAAATACGATAATTACATTTCTATTATGTCTTGCGATGTGAATATTGTGCTTGCCCACATCGCAGTGACAATGCTGAAACAATGTATTGTGCAACCCTAAGCTCTATGGTTGTGTTCCACGTATTTTGTACTAACCATTGACTTTGTCCTCCCAGTTTTGTGGTACCCTGTGATAGGGGAGATCTAGCTAATAAGGAGCATTGACATAACAAACTATCCCACCTCTGTCTTTATGATGTAGAAAAGTTATTATTCTTCTCACAGTGCCCCCACATGCACATACTAGTAAATGCATCAGCTCAAGTATAATTATATAAGTGAAGTGTCCCATTCACCCTTATTTCCATTTGTTCCCGGTATCTTCTGATTTTGATTAGGCTGGCTACATTTGACTTGTATATGCAAATCCTGGGATGGAAGTAATGTTTCCAGGAAGCACAGGAGAAAATTGAGGGCCGAGATGCTGCAAATGCCAATGTAGTTGGAATTTCTATCTCTGTGTGTTTATCAAATTATATGAAAAGCAAAAGAAGTTGTTTTACATATGGCTTGTGTGCTGAAAAGGGTGGACTAAGTTAATATTTGACATGATAAATATGTAAATAATTGCCAATTGCTTCGCTCTTCTCTTGCAAAGGGCAATCATGCATTGAAGTTGAGAGAGAAACACCAGCAAGGCTTGGCAGTTTTAGAAACACCTACCTTGTAGCCCTGCTGGTGTACACTTAGGGTCTTGTTTGGTCTGGACCGTCTGAGTTTTCAATTTGGTCCATGAATGAAAGGTCCAAACCAAAGGAACACAATTTGGTCCAGCGGGTCCACAATGTTGTTTCTTTCAGACCAATTTCAAGGGGCTGAGGCAGGCTGTCACCCATCAAAAAACAGATGAAGAAAAAGAAGTATAAATGGGCCGTTTTAGCACATGGGGAGTGAAGGAGATGACCGGTCAAAATCAACTTAGGAAAACAAATTAAAATTCTGAAATGTACCTTAGACTACGTTCACACAGCAGGTACTAATTGCCGGAATCCGATTTCTTGCTTTGTCACACAGATGTGTTATTTGTGTTGGACTGGCAGAAAACACATATACAGAAATTACAGAAATTTCTAAATGAATGGCTGAATGCTGCCATGGGAGGATGCTGCTGGAGTGTCAGATTTTTTTTTACAGTGAGCTAAATGTTCATTTATATTGATTGTTTAACTCTTTTGCCAGTTTAATGTGAATTTTCAGACAAATGTCTTATATAGAACACAGAAAAAGAGTGTGAACAGCCTTAAAAATCATATGGAAAGAGAATTTAATTTGGAAATGTAGCCTTATTTTCTGAGAGGAGAAGATGGGTGATGGGTGTTTAATTTTTTTCAGGAAACGCTACCTTTGCTGCTGAACTGATAACATGCCATCAGACATGCATCCTTCTACAAACCAGCCATTGTCAAGTATAGGGAGAAGCAGCTCATATTGGTGATAGCGGATATATTGTGCAAAGGTCTTTTGTGTGCTCACTTACTCAAAGTGTGAAACCAAAACAAACTGGGTCAAACGTATACAGTCTGAAAATACATGAACCTTTATTCAGATTTTTGGTTGTTATTCGGTTGTTAAATATTGTGGTCCATTTATTGATGCATTTGTAACCATATACAGTGATCAAGAGCACAGAAAAGGAAAATCCCCAAATGTAATTTTAGACACCCATTTACAAGCCTGTGATTTGTCCCTAGAAAGAGTCCTGTTTAACTGATGACTGAAGAATAATGAGAGGTTGGAAGATGGTCATTTGGAAATAATTTGAGAATATTCATTCTTTTCATTGTTTTTTTTTTTTTTTAAGTTTTTCTGTACTTCTTGTGAAACCCCCCACCCACTAAAACAGGAAACACTCATGCTCATGCACATAGAACCCCTTCACCTTTTTGCTTCCACGCCTGTACTCTCCTCTTGCCTTCTAAATGTCACACACAGCATTTCTTTCCTCCTTGTGTTCATTTGCGTAGCTGATGAAGAGAGCGGTGAACCTTAAGTCAATAAAAAATGTGAAGTCACATGTACGCGTACTGCCCTCTGTGTGTGTGTGTTTGTTTTCCAACAGTGGCCCTCATCCCACTCCCCATCACCTTGTTAAATGTTTCTCACTTCTGCCTCTGGAGCCTGAAACTTTTCTACCCTCCAAACACCACACACACTGCTGTAGACCCTCCCGCTAACACATTCTGTCTTCTGCATTCTGTGGATTTTAGTATATTTTTATATGTGTGTGCGCATGCGGGTTTGACTCTGAAACCCCTCATGGTCTCCCTGGAAACCAGATCTCCTGTTGCTAGGCTACAGACTGTGTGAATCTAACTGATTGTATCTGCTTGGTGTAGTGGGTCTAGTTGTATATATGTGTGTAAATGAGAAAATCTGTGTGGGTTGTGCAGGCCATGTTTTTACATGTGAGTCATGGTCAGATTTGTGTGTGTATGTGGGAAGTGTAGCTACTCTGTATTTTTTGTAAGGGTGGGCACTTTGAGGATAAAATATGTTTAATAACATGATTGTGTGTGTGTGTGTGTGTGTGTGTGTGTGTGTGTGTGTGTGTGTGTGTGTGTGTGTGTGTGTGTGTGTGTGTGTGTGTGTGTGTGTGTGTGTGTGTGTGTGTGTGTGTGTGTGTGTGTGTGTTTGGACAGTTTGTCCTCAGAAGGGATAATGGCACTATAGTGGCCCTACAGAGACACCAGATAAGCACTTTATGAAACTCAATCTGTTTATATCTTTATTGCCTCTACTTAGCACCAGCTGAACATTCACACATCACACACACACACACACTTGCATATTAGCTGTCTCTAAGGCAGGCCAAATTGAATCCACAGAGAAAGGCGAAGAAGCTCAGCTTTAATGTCTACTCTCACGTGGCTTCATGCTACATTGCACTCAAAGACTTTTGCTGTGTGGGATCTCTGTGTAATGAGGGTAGCTGCACTGTGTGTGTGTCTGTGAAAGCAAGTGTAATGGCTACTGATGTGTTGAGGATATGTGATTTGATTGGTGTGATTTGTGATGTACTCATATCTTGAACACACTGTGTGTTTTTGTGCTTCAGGTGAAGGATCTGACGCGGTTTCTGGACCCGAGTGGCCTGGGTGTCATCAGCTTTGAGGATTTCCACAGAGGCATCACTGCCATCAGCAACGGAGGTATACAAACGTGCAAATACACAAACACACACCTCCACAACCCATATACCCCAGTGCATCCCTGCCATCGTCATCTGCTGAGGTGTAAACACCATCACTTTGTCCCGAAGCTTCACTACCAATAGCAACGAAACATGCACACGAACACAGAGCTCAACAGCATGTTATGAAGATCTTATTTTACATGATAAAACCTCAGTTTTCCAGAAGCACTTTTGTGTGTGGGTGTTGGACAAATGTGTTGCATCACAATAACAGATCTTACCTCAGTAGCACTGTGTGGATACCATAGGATTTTGTTTTACTAAAGAAGTTCCTAAACCAGCATTGCTCCCATTGGCCAACATTCACCATTATACTGCTCAGGTGAATTGTGTACATTTGATGAGTTGACAGTTGATTATGTTGGGAAGCCAGTAGAATTTTTTTTTTTCTAGTGAACCCCCCCCTCTTTCCCCCCCAAACATCACAGCAGCAGTGTACACTCATTTTTCACCCAACCTGTGGATGTAGTATTTAATTATTATGGGCTAATCAGAAGTAAGGTAAGATGCTATGATTTGTGGTCAATGTTGTTGCTTTCCTTTCCTCACATTTTAGTGACCAAGACAACCTGCTAACATTTAGATTTTTGTGTATGGATATGACCACTATGAGACCATCTATCCAAAATACATTGCCGATGGTAATTATTGGGGGGAAAGGACAATAGAGGTGAGCCAGTAGAGGTGCTTTCAGACTGGGAGTTTTAAAATAGATTTCAAACGTGGGATCACTTTTAGCCCCAAATTGAACCAGAATCTTCATGTTGATCTCATTGTAGTTTGCTCGTAGGAAAGATCCCTCAAGATCCAACTGGATTCCGCCACAGGGCTTTGATTTCTGAGCTTGTCATCTCATGAGTTTTTATATCTGCTTAAACCGTTTGAGTTGATCTGTTATTTAATCAGATTGTAACTATTTTCCACAGTTGTAAGCTTTCTCAAGTACAGTATACTCAATGAGCAGTAACAATTAATGATCAACCAGAACTTCATGATCAGAACAGGTGTTTTCGTGTCTTTCTTCTGATTGCTCGACCCACCCACTTTCTGACCTCACTCTCTCAGTCCCGACACATTGAGTGCGAATGAATTGATTTTGGTTTCTGCTTCTATTAAAGATGCATCGGGTGATCTAGCCTTTGTAAAACGAGACGCTCACACAGCACCTTACTCCTCCAACTGCCTCGTACACAGCACTGTATCATTGTGTTTGTGAAGATATTTGATGCCACTTGTTACCTGATTCTAGCAGTGGTGTGGCTGCTCATGGTGTCTGACAGACAGGCTTTCTATGAGAAACTTCAATAGTCTGTAACCTTTAGAATACACTTTGCTGTCATTTTTCCACACATTTGATTTACTTTGTGCCATTATTTAAATATTGCAGTATATACTGCAGAAGTATTGGGACACCTGTTCATTCTGAAATCAAGGCTATTAAAGGGTGTTTGCTACTTTTGTTGGAGAAACTGTCTGTACTGTCAATGAAAGGGTTTCTACTACATTTTGGAATGTTGCTGAGAGGCAGAAGTGGGTATTTCAGTCCCTCCAGATTTTGACTTTCTGGAACTGAAATATCCACCTCTGCTGTGAGAATTTTGTTGTATTTTGTTGTATTCAGTGGTGAGCATTAGTGAGGTATTGGATGAAACACCATCATACCAGAGACCACAGTTCCATTGCTCTTTAGCTCAAGGTATACCCCTCTAGCCCACGCTTGGCATTAGGCATGGTGCCAGTGGGTTGATTATCTGCTCCATAGAACCATATTCTACTGGCAGTACTTCTCTGGGTGATGTAAACATCCACAAACATTTGTATATAATTAAACAGTTTCTTACATTAAATTTGTTTTTCTTTAGATTTATGTTGAACTTTGTATCGAATGTTTTTTTTCTGTGGGTTCCAAAGTCAAACAGTGACAGAAACTAGGTAGAGCTGTATTTTTATCATCAAAATTTAAACTGTAGTACAAAATCTCCTGATAATTTCACTGAAGGTATAAGTGATTGAAATTACATAATATAATATAAAATTTTGAGCATCAGATTTTTTAACCCATTCATTGATAATGTATCAGCATCATACCACTTATTTATATCTCTGCCTTTTTATCAGTTTCTTATTCTTATTCTCACTGTCTAACATCAGACATAATGAGATGAAAGGAAAAGAGATTGATGGCATGATGGCAAATTAGCTGGTTTGCTGACTTAAAGGCTTAATTTAATAGTTTGGAGACTGTGGCTCTGTCTAAAAAAAACAGGAGGCTGAGCTGGAGGTGGCAGAGATGAAGATGTTGAGATTTTCTTTGGGAGTGACAAGGATGGACAGGTTTAGAAATGAGCAGATCAGAGGGACAGTGAAGGTGGAGCAGTTTGGAGATAAAGCCAGAGAGGCCAAAATGAGGAGGAATAGGGGATATATTGGACAAAGAATGTTGGAGATGGAGCTGCCAGGCAGAAGGAGAAGAGGAAGACCTCAGAGAAGGTTTATGGATGTAGTGAAGGTGGACATGGAGATGGTTGATGTAACAGTAGAGGATGCAGGGGATAGGGCAAGATGGAGGCAGATGATCCGCTGTCGCGACCCCTAAAGGGAGCAGCTGAAAGAAGAAGAAGAGGCTTAATTTAATAGTTTAACAAATGCATGTCAGCTATTCAAACAAAATATGATTGTGTATTTTCTCATGATCTCGCTCACCTATTGTTTCTGATGGAGAAATGTGGGATGAGAAAGGTGAGAATGATGTTATGTAGGGGAGATAAAAAAAAAAGAGATGGAAATTTCAGGCTGTGACTCATATGCTTTAATTATTTATTCATCCACATCCTAACAAAGAACTCACATCATGATATCCGAGCACAGCTTCCATTACTCTGTGAACACAACACATTACAGCCGAGTCAAGCTTACTCTTAATATGTACAGAATTCAGTCTTCCTGACATCTTGCAGTGTCCAGTTCTGGACATTTAGATGGCTGTTATTGGCAGTGATGTGCAGAGAGAGAGAGAGTTCTACAGGGGCAGGTTTTCAGATTAAAAAGAGACATCTACTGAGTCACTCTGAGCAGCAGTGTCTCTGTGATGGTAGCACAGCAATATGGTTCTGCAGTCTGTAGCTGGTATGAGCGGTGTAAATCTCTCACCTAACATTGATTGGATTTGACAGTTCAGTTCAGAAGTTGTCAAAATGTTGTAAATGTGTAGTTGATAACAGCTGTGTACACTGCTAACCCAATAACAAACTAACCACTAAATAAAAGCATATACAGTGCATCCGGAAAGTATTCACAGCGCTTCATTTTTGCATATTTTATGTTACATACATGTTGAAATCTTTGCAGATTTATTAAAAATAAAAGCAAAAAATATAAAATATACTTAAATATACACGGCCAAGATGTTTCTACATCTTGATTGGACACCTGTGGTAAATTCAGTTGATTGGACATGATTTGGAAAGGCACACACCCATTTATATAAGAAAAATAAATCCAATCCTTTTTGGAATAAGGCTCTAACATTACAAAATGTGCAAAAATGAAGTGTTGTGGATTCTGTACAACACTTCTAACAAACACAGTGGCCAGGCTTAAGAGCTAGCAGAATACCTGTAGTTGAAGTGTGTGATGTGCCGTAAAGTGTTACATTGTTCTTGTGAGTGTTGTCCTGCCCACGTCTCCAGAGTTACATAATACAGTTTCACTGTATTGGAACATCACTGGCACGGGAACATCACAATGATTTTGTAGCTGTTATTTTTAAGATTAAATTGTGCTGATGTAAGAGTCTCAACATCCCATATCATGAAATTACATAAACAGAGTCAGGAAGCCACTGGACAACTTGCCAGATTGAATAGATTGAAGTCTGATAAAATTCTGCTAGAGCAGCTCATTTCATTTGGTTGGTGGTCTTATCCAGACCAACTTACTGTTCGGTCATGTTACAGAGGTAGAAGAATGTGCCAAAGGACTCCAAGACTATTGGTGTAGTGTGGTGGTCTTGCCACAGTCAGCCATGGGAAAATTGGTGTTACCCACTATACTACACCAAGACTACTCTTCTAAGTCTTCTAAATAATAGTTTGTATACGTGTGGATCATTTGGGGTAAAGGGCAAATGTCCCAGCACCCCTTTTTCCCCTGGCAGTAGTAGGAGAGTAGTAGGTAGTGAGAGTCATTGTGGCATTATAGTATCCAGAGTAACTTACAGAAGTGCTTTGCTGTTCATTTAGATTTTAGCTGTTTATTAGAGTCTAGAATGCAGAGATACCACACACTTAGAAGCTGTCAAAAGCAAATGTCACATCAAAGAGACTAACAGGATTGAGTATAATTATAAACCTTTAAGGAGTTAAATACTCTTGATAGAGATGAGTCTTCAGTCTGTGTTTGAAGACAGTGAGTGACTCAGCTGTTTGGACCCCCA
Source organism: Acestrorhynchus altus (assembly GCA_034509495.1). Lineage (NCBI taxonomy): Eukaryota > Metazoa > Chordata > Actinopteri > Characiformes > Acestrorhynchidae > Acestrorhynchus > Acestrorhynchus altus. The sequence goes on along the minus strand of CM067507.1, from coordinate 6,935,827 downwards.
GGGGAAGTTCGTTCCACGGGTGCCAGGACAGAAAAGAGTCTAGCTGCTTGTCTTCCTTTGTGATTTGAGGGATGGTGGGTCAAGCCAAACTGTACTTGAAGCTCGAAAGGCTCTTGGTACAGCTTGAGTTTTAACCATTGCCATCAAGAATCCATCAAGGTCCACTTTTGGCTTTGTAGGCCAGCATCAAGGTTTTGAATCTGATGTTCAGCTACAGGGAGCCAATGAAGAGAACGCAGCAGAGGAGTTACGTGACCTGAATTTGGCAACATTGAAGACGAGCCGCGCTGCTGCATTCTGAATGAGTTGCAAGGGTCTGATGGTCCTCATAGGAAGGCCAGCTAGAAGGGAGTTGCAGTAGTCTAGTCTTGAAATGACAAGAGACTGAACAAGCACCTGAGTGACCTCTCTAGACAGAAAAGGTCGAAATCTGCATTACTGAGTGAGCCGAGAACAATAACTGGTCAATCACAAACACACCAAGGCTCCATGCTTTTGCAGATGGAGTGACCAGTGAGTTCTCAATGGAAATGGTAAGATCAGGGTGAGGCGCGGTGGTTCCAGGAATGAATAGTAGTTCAGGCTCGCTGGGGTTGAGTTTGAGGTGATTGGCTGCCATCCATGATGAGACGTCAGCGACGCAAGCAGAGATGCGAGATAAGACCTAGGTGTCAGAAGGAGGGAAAAAACAGATGAGTTGCGTGTCATCAGTTTGGTCCTCTCTGTTGTCATAGTGATATATTAGTGTGTCTGAGTACAGTGTGTGTTGGTTTTGTGCACTCTTTTCACACTATGAGTCAAAGAGAATGATTCATATGTGACATAATAACCAACTGTTAAAGCTGTCAGAATTACTCACCATGTGTGATCCACTGTTGGTGAACACATTAAGTCTCTGCATTACTGATTGATACTGTTCATCTCCTTGACTAAAGCAAGTTCCAGGGCTGCTGATTTCTGTGTGAACTCCGAAAGGCTGCTTCATACACAGTACACATCCTCTGTAGTGCTGGACCATCCGCAATGCTCAATGTTTAAACATCTTGCAGCACCATTCCTGGTGACTGCTTACTTTGACGTCAGAGCTGAGGTTGCACTGTAGTTAAGAGCTGATAAAGCATGAAGCTGAAGCTGGTAATTTCTTCACAGTACAAAATCGTAACAAACTAAATTTATCCCAATGTGTATGTGTAAAAGGATTTTGGGATTGCAGTTACGAGTACGAGGTCACAGAGATTACACTATATGTGGTATGTCATTATTACAAAACAGACCCTAATGTACAACGTCAATTCCAATGAAATTGGGACGTTGTGTGATACATAAATTAAAACACAATAGAACAATTTGCAAATCTATATTCAATTAAATACACAACAAAGACAAGATATTTTGAATACAAAATTCTTTTACTTACATATAAAGCCCTACACGGGCTCGCTCCTGAATACTTACAGGATCTAATTCACCTTTATGAGCCACCACGATCACTCAGATCACAGGGTGCTGGCTTCCTATTAGTTCCCAGAATTCAGAAGGCTTCAGCAGGGGGAAGAGCCTTTTCTCACAAAGCCCCCCAGCTCTGGAATAACCTTCCAGATAATGTTCGGGACTCAGACACAGTCTCAGTCTTCAAGTCTAGGCTGAAAACTTACTTGTTCAGTGTAGCATTTGGTCATTAATGTCTTAGCTTAGTTACAGGCTGCAGATCCAGGGGTTCATGGACATAGGGTTTTATGGTAAACTGGGATGTTGGTGCTGCCGTCTGACTCCTCCTCGCGATCACTCTGGTTTGTGACGGTGGAGCAGTTAGATGCCAATGTTTCAGGATGCTCCCATGTTTATGTTACCTTCTGGTTCTCTCCTTAGTTATGCTGTTATAGTTAGATCTGCCGGAGTCACTCGTCACACTCTGGTAATGTTTACATTCTCTGTTCTCTTTTTAAATTCCAAACTAATTCATCTCTGTATCTTTTCGGAGTTAACGATGACCCACCAGCCAGAACTGATTAGGTCCTAACCCCAAGTTCTTCTGCCCCACCTGAGAAGGACTCCAAGCTCCCCTGATACATGTATACATTGGCTCTCCACCTTCCACCAACTGGACCTGGACTAGTTTCCCACACTGCCATGGACTAGCTGCTCACCCACCATCACCAACTGTAGAAATCTACTGTTAATATTATGTCCACCAGAGAATTAACATTACTTCAATACCCGAGTAATAGAACAGAGATGTAGGGGTCCAGTGTCCCCTAACTATGTATAAGTAGTTTGACCAGAGGAGGATGGGTCCTCCCCTTGTGAGCCTGGTTCCTCCCAAGGTTTCTTCCTCCAGCTGAGGGAGTTTTTCCTTGCCACTGTCGCCATGTGGCTTGCTCACTAGGGGATCTGTCATTTATACATTCTGTTTCTGTTTCTGTTTTAACCTTCCTTATTTATTTATTTATTTATTTATTTATTTATTTAATTTCTGTGAAGCTGCTCTGTGACAACTTCAGTTGTGAAGAGCGCTATAAAAATAAATTTTGATTTGATTTGATTAATGTTCAAACTGGTAAACAATATTTTTTGCAAATATTCACTCATTTTGAATTTGCCTGCAACAAGTTCCAAAAATGTTGGGACAGGGGCACGTTTACCACTGTGTAACAGCACCTTTCTTTTACACTCAATGAGCGTTTGGGAACCGAGGGGACTAATTGTTGAAGCTTTGTAGGTGGAATCTTTTTCCCCATTCATGCTTGATGTACAATTTCAGTTGCTCAACAGTCCAGAGTCTCTGTTGTTGTATTCTTTATGCTTCATAATGCACCACACATTTTCAGTGGGAGACCGGTCAGGATTGCAGACAGTTTTACTACAAAGTCATGCTGTTGTAGGATGTAGAATGATGCAGAATGTACCTTGACATTGTCTTTCTGAAATAAGCAGGGATGTCCCTGAAAAAGCAGGGATGTCCCTTTCTCTGATTTGCAATGTGGAATCGTCAGATAACAGAACACTTTTCCACTTTGTGTCAGTCCACCTCGGATGAGCTCGGGCACAGAGAAGCCAGCTGTGTTTCTGGTTGTTGTGGATATATGGCTTTCGCTTTGTATGGTAGTTTTAACTTGCACTGCACTGTTTTAACTTGGCAATTCTGAAGTGTTCCTGAGCCCGTGTGGTAATATCCCTTACAGAATGTTGGTTTTTAATGCAGTGCTGTCTGAGGGATCGAAGCATTCTGGGCATTCAGAGTTGGTTTTCAGCCTTGCCGCTTACTTGAAGAGATTTCTTCAGATTCTCTGAAACTTTTGATGATATTATGGACTGTAGATGATGAAATCCCTAAATTCCTTGCAATTGCACGTTGAGAGCCGTCGTTCTTAAACTGTTAGATTACGCAGTTGTTCACAAAGTGGTGAACCTCACCCCATTCTTTCTTGTGAAGGACTGAGCCTCAGGGATGCTCCCTTTATACGCAATAATGACACTCACCTGTATCCAATTAACCTGTTCACCTGCGGAATGTTCCAAACAGATGTATTTTGAGCATTCCTCATCTTTCCCAGAAAAGCTGGTTTCTTTGGATCACTTAAGAAAACGAGCTTTTGTTGAAGGTGGCTGGCAAAAAAGAAGTCAGAAGACAAGGGAGTGCCATGTACATGCTGAAAGACAGAAGCGTGAATTTGCTTTGGTTGCGTTTGGTTACATGCTGGGTTGCCATGTTCCTGAGTGGCGCAACCATCTAAAAATTGGCCCAATCATCAGACGATTCCAGGTTTGATCCCAGGCAGTGCCATGACCATCTGTCCAAGAGGACATCAAGAGTCCAAGAGAGCACAGTTTGCCTCGCTCCCTGTGGGTGGGGTGGAAGGCTCTCGCCCCATCAACCCACACATATATTTAGTGTGGTGCTAGACAGCATGGTGTGAGTTGGCTGCCATAACAAATTTAGCAATGATTGTTCTCCTCCATGCCTGCTGAGCTGTCTATCGACGTTATGTTAGTAGCAGTTTGAAAAGATGACATGCCACTTCTCATCACTCTGAATTGGGAAACACTAAATACATTCATAGTAAATCAAAATAAATGTGCGTTTTTGTAGAAAAGCTATCTTTCTTTTTTGTTTCCTGTCTCTGTGTACAAACACTCAGGAACAGATTTCACATGATTGACACTTCTCGCATTTATTGTGGAGACACTTGGATTTTGTCATTAGAGACGCTCTGTCACAGAGCCCCCTGATGTCTGCTGTGACAGCGCTATGCCACTCGCATTGTGCAGTACAGTATTGAAGCCCCATTAGTAAAGTTACGGTGGTGGTTCTCCGTTTCTCATGTTTTCAGTAACAGTGAAGAACATTTGTTAGATGAAAATCTCTAAATCAGGCCACAGATTGTAATAACTGATAGCTGGTTGCTGAAAAACGTTCTGGTGGTACTTTTGTAAAGGTCATGTTTGTGCTGGTGTTGCTGCACAGTAGCAGAAGGTTTCAGGAGTGAGAATATCTATAAAGCTTTGCAGTTTGCATCACCTGTTTTTTGATGATTGTAAACATACCAAAGTACAAATAAGCTAATCAAAGTCTGAGCATGGAGACATACAGGGTCTGTACATCATCCTGTGGCATATTTTCACACATGTTGCATCTGGGCTTGTAGGACCTGTCCACTCATAGGTTGCAGAAGCTGGCAGCTCAACTGGACCCATACATGCTCGATTGGCACTAATTCTGGTGACTGAGCAGGCCAAGGAAGTGTTGCAATGAGACATTCCTGGGAATCCCTTGCTGGGAAAGAGTTTATCCTGCAGATAAATGCCAGTTGTCAGCTCTCCAATGAGAGGCAACACACATGGCTACAGGATATCCTGCACATACTGCTGAGCTGTTAGCGTCCCTACTATCACTTCTAGGGGTGACCACCTGTTGTATGCAGTGTCTCCCCACATCATGAGACCAGCAGCTGGGACAGTGAGCATGCTTTCATACTTGAACACGTCTGCTGTCGGATCTCAAACAGAACCTGGATTTGTCACTAAACCATATGTTTTCAGTCTGTAGCAGTTTCTTGTTCAGGACCCAAAGAAATGTTATGGTGGCTTGGTCAGAACCAATCAGAATGTCTTTGAATGCATTGTAGAGGCATGTCTAACAGTCAAAGATCTCCAACCAAAAGCATCATTTCCCAAAAGTAGCCTTTGAGAGTAGGATTGTTTAATTAATCAAATATGTACTGAAGCTGAACATCAGACCCTCTTACCAATGTAATCTTTCTGACATCAGTAATAATTGTTTTTATTATATTAAATTTGTGTAGAATCAGTTCAGTACAACGCTTAACGTGGTGTTATCTACAGTCGGGTAACACACAGACACTCCCCAAGGGCCCAAGGCTGTTTTCACTTTTGCTTGATTCGCTACTCGTGATTCTGGAGGAGGCAAGCTTGAAATCAGTGGCTCTTTTAGAGAATTAGAAACAATTCAATCTCTAATGCCTCTGTTTGTCTGCTAACTTCTAACATCTCTCTCTCTCTCTCTCTCTCTCTCTCTCTCTCTCAATTATATATATATTTGGGAAAAAAAATGACATTATGCAACTAATTCCTTAATATATTTGAGCCAAGCAAAATCCATAATTCTCAAATGTTTCATTATGTATGTAATGGAATTTGAATGCATTATCTTCTGTGTGCATGGCAGATGAATAAGCCAGAAATCTATATAATGTCTCTGTAATGCAAAGAATTTAAATGTGATCTTAAAAATACCATGATTTTCATTCATGGCTGTACCACCCAGCATAATCTACGGACTGCAGATTTGAATCCCAAGAAGAGAGAGCAAAATTAGCTATGCTGGGTAGATAGCACTCTCTCCTCACATCACATCCAGCTCGATGCTGGTTGGCAGAGACATCTGTTAGCTGTTGAGTTGGGGACCTGGAAATGTCCTCAGTGCACATTGATCATCTACTCAGTCAACTATTGACAATAACACATTTTAATAACTGGTACCTAACTTTGCCCAGACTTTACATTCCACTGCAGGCAGCAGCTGTAATGTTAACCATGATGTTCAATCCAAATCTTTTAAATGAGCTGACTGTGTGTTTGTGTGCGAGATGTGTGTGATTGTAAATGTGTTTGATTGGAAATTTACCATCTGGATCATTCAAGCAGGAACATTTTATTTTGACGGTGTGGTTTATGCGCCACTAATTGTGCATGTAAATGAATGATGAGCACAGTTTCAAACAGGTGTTAAAACACTAGTCTTGCTTTTGAATAAGAAACTGTGTAAATGACTGTATTCATAGTGATGTACTTTAGATATCGAAGCACTGGGTTAAATATTAAGGAAATGTAATATTTATTTCTCTCTCACAGGCTCTGATCCAGAACTCTACAGGTTGCAGCTCAGTTCAGCAGACACCAATGGAGCAGCAGAGGAATATGATGAGGTATGACGCACACACACACACACAAAATGTGGTTTTGTTTGTACTGTGATCTGTCCTCAATACCACAGTTTCCGGCTGAACTCTGGCTGATCGCTGTCTCTCTCTTTCTCATTCTGCTTTCTCTCTCTCTCTCTTTGTTATGTTGGCTAGCTTTGGACTGCATACATCTGTTATTATGCTCTGTGGCAAGCATATCTGAAATTCCTGGACATTTTGTGTGTGAGAGAACGTGTGTGTGTTTTCACGAAGCTATGGAATTTTGATCATCATTACAGCTTTTCTAAGAATCTGATCTCTAAGCTAACACTCGAATGTGTCTGTGAGAGTGAGAAAGGTGTGTGTGTGTGTGTGTGTGCGCGTGTGTGTGTCAGAGCGAGAGCGAGAGAAGCTCTGTCTCAGCAATTAAGCTGGCTCACTCAAGCTTTGATGGGCATATTCTACGTGCTGTTTTATGTCAGCAAGATTTGTTGTTTATTTGACTGAAGGCTTCTTTAAAGCAATAGAAGGAACTGAAGAGTTTTCATAAATGGGTCAGCATCTCTCTAACTCCTGGTCAGATGGAGATCTGGTCATTCAGGTAATTGTTCCAAGAGTGAACAGAGGATCAAAACATTCACAGAGACACAAGAGTCAGCTGAGAAAGAGAGAGTGTTTGCTGTGCAGCTGTGGCGCCGCCTGCTGGTAAGGTATACTGTTCTAAAAGAATCTTTGAACACCCATCACTCAATCACAGTTCAGTAGAACTGACACATGAGAGCGGTATCTGAGCAGCTCTCAGTCTTCAGGGAACAAGGCTGAATAGCACTGATGCTTTTTTGCATTTTTCCCCCTGATTCACGTTCCTCCCTGCTTTGCTGAATTGTTCTCTGAGTGTTCTTTAGAAAAGCGCTGACTCATTTTTGCACTTTTCCTCAGCAGAAATAGACCTGATTATTTAAAAAAATGATTAACGGTGTAATTGTTTTCAGCACTTGAGTTTGAAGCTAGTGTACTGATCGTTTGCTTGGTACACCCAGTGTGCCCTTTGCTCCCATTCAAGCATCCTCCATTTACTGTTGTTGGTGGGAGCCGCTGTGTGGGAGCCACTCGTGATCTATACTGATCAAAACTACACACCTGCAGTCTTACATCCTGAGTAGAGTGGGTGGGATTTTTGCTGTGGACACATCCAAACTGGACTGGACTGCACACCTCCCTCAGAATTTACTAATAAAACTAAACAGTTTCAAAGGAAATCATTGACTTATTGAATTAGAACCAGAATCCTTTTCAAACACAACTAAAATGCTTTTAAATTGAATAATTGTATCACTGAATTGGGACCAGGTTTAGGACAAGATTTCTTCAAGAATGAAACTAAACTGTTTCAGATTGAATCACTGAATCATTGTATTGGAAGCGGACCAAAGGAGGAAGACCAGAGTTCTTTTAAACTAAAACAAAATACTTTCCAATCTAATTATTGGATCAGAACCAGGACCAGGGCTGAAATTCTTTCTAAATGAAACGAAATGGTTTGAATGATTGAGTCATTGAATATGAAGCAAAAGCAGGACCACTATTCCTTTTAAACATCCTAATATCCTGACTTGTGTGTTTTCCTGAATGATCTTTGAGGGAATGAAAATGGCTTACCTGTTGGTAATGTGTTTTGGGCTGATATCACTGAAACATATTAATCTGTATTCAAATTTCATACACATTTCAGTGTTATTTGCCCAGGGTTTGATATTTAACCTCTATAACTTCATTAAATAACCACCAGTTGAAGTTGGTTTCAGTGGCATAATTTCAGAAAGCTTTAGTTTCACTTGCCAAAATGAAGAAGTTCAGTAACTGAACACACAGGTGCTTATGAATGCAGAGGGTCAGTATGTTTGAGTGTTTTTGCGAGGGTGGTTATGGACACAGTGGGAGCTGTGAATTGCCGTTTTGAGGAGAGACACACCTGGAGCTTTACAGTAGTTTACGTTTCCTCTCTTCTTTCCGACTCCCCTCCCTCTCCGGCTGATGAATGGATGCGTTGTTTCTCAGTTTTCTTTCAAAACATGCAAGGTGGCTGGGTGGAGCGTGATGTCCAGCAGGGAAACATGGAAACACATACACACAGCAAAAAAAAATCAAAACTTCTCACAGATGTGCCCACATTCACACCTAAAAACATAGCCATTTGTACTTCTGTGTTTTCAAGTACAACATTTTTCCTTTTCTGATACCCAGTGAACCCCTTTGGACCCACAAAGGTCTGAATGCTCACCTGTTATGTGTTGTTTACAGTAGTTGTGCAGACCATGTGTGTCATGGTTGTGTTGGCAAAATTAAAAAATATAATATTTTAAGAAATATGTCAGTGAACTATTGGACTCTTGAAAACACACTGGTTTAATTTTGTGTGAAAACTCCCTCTCACACACGGTATGAATGTACAGCCGTATGTGTAGCGATGGCCCCGCCCATTCCCACTTGTTTTGCCCTTCGGACTTCTTTGGCTATGCTTCACTGACTTTTTCACTCTCACTCACTCACTCTCTCTCTCTCTCTCTCTCTCTCTCCCCCCACTAGTCTCTTTCCTTCTCTCTGTCTCACTTTTCCCCATCTCTCTTCCTAATTACCTTTTTGGCTTCTATAAACTTTGCTGACGTAAATGAGTGACAGGTTGAAGAATTGTGTGGAGAGGGAGGACCGTCTCGTTTGTTCTTTTCTGGACCTTGATACAGGACTTATTCTTGGCTAGAGTTGTGTCCCAGGTTGAGGTCATGGTTTTGGGTATGGCCTCTAGCCCTCTGGGCCCTGCTGCTCCTGGAGCTCCACAAGCATTCATGGAGGTATAGTCAACTTCACACTTGCATCAGGTGGGTCTCCTGATGGAACTCACTGGTCTGTATGTTTCCCTTCCTTTCACTGGTTGAATGATTAGTATATTTGTATATTTTAGATTAGGATCATGGATAATACATAGTTACTGTGGCTCCCAGAAATGAACCAGTCCTGGCATTTAATTTGATTATTTGTTTTGTGTGTAATGTGGAGCAAATGAAGGACGAATATCCAAACACCACCCTTGAGCCCTTCTTCAGCCGTTTTGGAAGAGTCTCCCAAATTTGTCATCGTGATGCTGTACTGAGAGATACTTTAAAAGATTTCTTTATCGCTTTTAGTGGGTCGTCATTGTAGACGTGATATGTTGTTAGATAGTTTAGTGGTAGGAATTAAGGAAAGCCCCACATAAAATGGTTTAACCTTTGACTGATATTGTTCATTACAGTGGTCTGTAAGATATACTTCTGTTTGTTGATCTTGTGGTACAGCTTGTGCTGCGCAGTTGTTTCTTGATGAAGGTCGAAGGAAGAAAAAACTGCTGATAGCTTGTTTTTCTCCCTCGACTGAGTTCACAGGGCAGTTGGATGTTGCTAAGGTAACTGTAACACTATGTTCTAGACAGTGCTTGGAAAGTTGCTGGACAGCAACTTTCATTGAAACAGGTGCTTGGTTGCCAAAACCAAAACTGATATATCATAAAAGTGTGGTTTTGACAGTCCCAGCCATGAGCTGTTTACTGGATGTTTAAAGTTTGGCCAGTGCGTCTATAAAATATTTTATTGTGCTTTGCAGTTGAAGATTATCCCTAATATCCCTACGTAGAAGTTTACAGACACTCATCAACATGAACATAATCCTGGGTCTTTTAATACATTGTTTAAACGTTGTTTGATGTAGAATGAGTGACAACAAGATATACAAGAATTTGGTGCACATTTTATAATTTTTGAGGAATTTTCATGCAACTTCTTATATTTAATTAAAATTCCCTTTATAAAGCTTAATTAGGAACAGACGTTCGGAGCATAGTCCATATGTTTTTAATATGGTTCTCTTCAGAACTTTGGGAAGGCCATTTTAACAGCATAATGTTAACCTGCTTTATCCATTATTGGCATGTTGGGGGTGTTCTTAACCTTTTGAAACACTCAATTGTGTTAAAGTTTCAAAGATCTGATGCTTTGAGCTAATGCTGATGAATCTTGAGGTAGTCCACCGTTTTTTGTAATGTGCCATTTTCACTTGCAGCAAAACATCATCAGAACAAGATATTACTACCACCATGCTTACCAGTTGGTGCTGTTTTTTGTGCTTGAATGTCTCATCTTTACTCCTCCAAGCAAATCTCTGGTCATTGTGGCTGTGGCTAAATGAATCAGTCATTCTCTCATCTGACCCTAAAACTCTCTTCCAGAAGGCCTTTTCTTTGTACATGCGGTCAGCTGCAGACAGCTCCCCGTAAATGGCAGGCCTGTGCTTTGGTGATTCAAAGGTTGTTACAAAACAATTTCCCCTTAGCTGAGGGGGACAGGAGCCACGTTTACTTGAGGCCTGATAATTCAGTAATACTCCAACTAATAGTTTAGTTATCAGATTGATGGTGGTGGATAATCCTTTAAATAACCCGTTAAACAGAAAAACAGTAGCCATGTAAACACCTGTATCTGATTCCATAATGTGGAGATAATGTGGTACTTGGTGCAAGAGCCTAATTTGTAGAAGACAACAGGGAGTTACTGGAGTTACTGGAATACCAGTATGGGCTGAATCACATTACAGTGTGTTCTGTGGGGGCCAGATAATATTTCATCCAGTCGAATGTCATCTCATAGGGCATTATATTTTGTTTACTGCTGTCCATAATCATTGGCAGTGTGACTGGTATCCAGCTCATGTGCCTTGTAATGTTGCAGGACGTGACATCTCATGTGAAGAACATTTCCCTAACTCCACCATCATTTTAAAAGCAGTTTAAAAAAGCAAACACTCCATCTGCAAACTCGGGTAGAACATTGCTGGCCGTCTTACTCTAGCTGGATGCACATGTTGCTAATTGTCATGGTTACGTTTACACTAAATGGTACTCTACACATGCATGTCATTTTGGGTTGGATTGCTTGTAAGGTGCATTTGAATAAAGAATTTCAACATATAAATACTTCAGTCTTAATCTATGGTCAGAATGAATTAAATTGGAGAACATCTTTACGTGTAAATAAGCCAGTGTAGGTCTACTTTCAGACTTCAGCTACGGGGTTGTGCCCCCCTTGTTCTTAACGATCTTGGATTAGGAATTGATTAGATATGGCCACTAGAGGTATTCCTAACTGAATCTCCAATCATCCTTCTCAGATAATATACTCTGAGCTCACTGGGCTTTGCCATTGTACTGTGTGTTGGTCACTGACAGGAAAATAATACTTTACTAACCCAGACCTCACGAGAGGCAACAGGAAAATGAAACATTATTATCTGGAATCCTGTTGAGTTTCAAATAAAAGCTGTCATTTGCTGCCACATAGCAACGCTACTGTTCTTATTGGCAAATGTCAAGAGAATGACTCTATGCATCTAGATTGGTGTCCAGACAAGCTCTGAATCTCACATGGGAGATTGAAGAGTACTTGTTGTTGTTGCTTATTGCTACGGATGTCAGATTGATGTCAGATTGATGTCAGATGAATGGTTTTGTGTGTGTGTGTGTGTGTGTGTGTGTGTGTGTGTGTGTGTGTGTGTGTGTGTGTGTGTGTGTGTGTGTGTGTGTGTGTGTGAGTGTGTGTATTTCGTTCCATTTGGAAAAGTGAGATTAATGGAGTCAGTGAACAAGCTAAGCAGGGTAATTTCACATGCCTTCCAGCACAGACTGTGAAAGCAATTTCTTTCCTGCATTGTAATTTTGTGTAGGTTCTGCTGTGACGGTGTGTTGATGAAGAATTAATGAATTTTCTTTGTCCAAGTTCAGTTGCAACTGTTCAAATGTTTTTAATTTGGTTATGTGTCTTGTGTGTGTATGTGTGTACAGCAGGCAGAGGTGTCAGACAGTGCATACCTGGGTTCAGAGAGTGCATACAGCGAGTGTGAGACGTTTACAGATGAGGACACTGGAGTGCTGGTTCATCCCGAACTACATGAGGATGTGGAGACGGACAGTGGCATTGAAAATACACTCACAGAGCATGAGGACCGTAACAGGTAAGCCAAAAAAAAGACACACATTAGGCAGGTGTATATATGCAATTTGTTTAACAGCAATGATCAACACATACAAAATATATAATATTCTCATGGACATTTTGGATTATGGTCACTGCATTTTAATCAAGTGAGTTGCAGTGTCGTCAGAGTGATTTTCTGCAGACGTCTGTGGCAGTTTGAGTAGTAGGAGATGCTTAAGTCTTGTGGAGCAATGAGGAGCCTTTTTGGAAAGAAACCCAACTGTGGAACTTTCCTGATTCCTGTTACTGTAGCTCTACTGTAAAAATAACTAAAAAACTAGGACGACATGGTTGCCTAGTGCCCTTAAACTGTCTGTAAAATGAGTTGAGACTGTAATTCGGATAAAAAATAGAGAAAAGTGTGAAAAGCAGTTTAAATCCAGTGTTTGTTAGCAATTGTGGACTAGCATCTCTGCGATATAACTTGCCTATTTGACTAAAATAAATAATAAATAAAAAAATTTGATAATTTGGTCTCAGACCTGTTCATAACATTTGACCCATGACATTGTGTGCCACCTTGAAAGTGTCAGTTCTGTTCGATTGCAGCAGTCTCCTCCCACACACACACACACACACACACACACACACACACACTGAGAGTGACTGTGTTACTGTTAGAAAGCTTGCAGTGGAGAGTGAAGAGCAGGTGCTGCTTCAGGGTCACTGCTGAACTGTTCAGTAATGCAGCATCTGTGGGTTCAGTGGGTCTCAGCTCTTTCTCTGCCTCTTACCTCTCTCTTCACTGCTTTACTTTCCAAACTCCTAAAATCAATGACCAGAGAGTGTGTTGTAGATTAGAGTTGCCTGTTTGGCTCAGGCACATCCAGATTGCAACATTTTGTGTTGAATTCACAAAACTGCAAACTCTAAACACCAGTGAAGCAGAAGCCCTTCACTATATTTGTGTTCACGGCTGTGTATTATTTTAGATTTATAGTGTGTACTGTGTGTCTGCATGAGTGCATGTGTGAGTGTGCACCTGCCCTTGTGCAGAAATGCTGAATCAGAATTTTGTCTTCAGAATTTGAAGCTGACTGAGGTGTTTGTTTTTTTGTGTGTGTGTGTGTGTGTGTGTGTTTTATCAGCTGGGGTAGCCAACAGCACTGTTTTTTTTTCCTGATTCTCAATAGCAGGAAATGTGGAGTCTGCTCTTTCCTCCTTTCATTTCCCCTGAGTCGATCTATCACTTCATCTATCCCCCACTTTGACAGTGTGTGTGTATGTGTGTGTGTGTGTGTGTGTGTGTGTGTGTATGTGTGTGTGTGTGTTTGTGTGAGAAGGTTTAGCCCCTTCCTCAGTTCTGACACACACACACTTCCAGAGAACTCTTTATAACTCGCCGCTTACTGTAATTTCCACTTTTGTTTTCTCACTCTCTTTCTCCTGTTTGCATGTGTGGACATAAACAGGTGTCTGTCACATATAGCAGGATTTCTTGCTTTGTCAGCTAACATTTTAATTTCGCTCTAACCCTGAAAATTGAGTTCAGCCCTGCATTTTGTCTGGTTGAATAACTCTAAACTACAGGGGTTGGACAGTGTGGGAGGTTTCATGGCTAAATTGGAGCAGCCTGGTGGCCAATCTTCATTAATTACACATTGGACCAGTAAGAGCAGAGTGTGAAGGTTCAATTAGCAGGTAAGAGCACAGTTTTGCTCAAAATATTGCAATGTACACAACATTATGGGGGACATACCAGAGTTCAAAAGAGGACAAATTATTTGTGCACGTCTTGCTGGCGCATCTGTGACCAAGACAGCAAGTCTTTGTGATGTATCAAGAGCCACGGTATCCAGGGTAATGTCTGCACCACCAAGAAGGACCAACCACATGCAACAGGATTAACTGTGGACGCAAGAGGACGCTGTCTGAAAGGGATGTTCGGGTGCTAAAATGGATTGTATCCAAAAAATATCATTCCCAAGAGGACCTGACGCTGTATTGTCCACAAAAGGAGGCCCTAGTTCACCATACTAATCAATTATTGTGGTCTAAAACCAGGTGTTTCAGTTTCATCGTCCAAGCCCTGTAAATGTAAACATTTAGCCTACTCTGAAGTAGGATAAGTGGTATTACACATAATATATAGGATCAGTTAAGGTCAGTGTTCTGGTGGAGCTGGTCACATTTTTTGGAAACCACAGTAAAATGAATAGTTGGGACAGTTATCAAGTAAATTAAAATTTAAGCTAAAATTGTGAAACCACAATAGCATAACCACTATTCAACTATGTGAATTTCTAATAAATCTAAAAAAACATTTCATAAATAGAAAATGATAAACATTTAAATGACCATTAGTCTTTGTTTTTTCTTGTGATTGAATGCTTTCTGTGAATTTCCTGACTGCTTTGCACCTGCCCTATTGCAGCCCTGTTCTCCAGGGCCTTCTTAGTCAACTGCCCTGCCTTTTAGATTCCTCTTTCTTCCTGCTTTTGTAACGACTGCTGCTACTTGAATCAGCTCACCTTTTGAGCAGTATCATCTCATGACCTGCCTTAGCACATTTAACTTTTAATTAATTTAAATGAAACTCAACTAAAATGGTTTGTAGTAGTTACATGGACAAACCATGCCATACTGCTTAGACAGTGCTTGCACCTTAAGCCTTTTTCTTATAGCCCATATTGACAAGCCCAATTATGGATGCACCATAATTTAAATTTTATTTTTACCTGCCAGAACATTTTCTTTCTTAACCTCATATTAACCTCATAACCTTATCACGTAGTGCTACACTGTACTGTCAACCTAAATTCTTCAGTTTTTTTCATTTTGAGTTTTTAAGCTCCCCTCCCCTAAAGGTTTACCTTTCATTAATGACACCTTGAGACTTGCTGGGTTTACCTTTTGTTCTTATAGGCAACCATGTGGAGAGACCGAAATACTGACGGTCAGATTAACTTTTCAAAAACGTTTTCCAAATCACTGAAAAAATCTGCCTAAAACCTTTGGCATGTTCTGGCTACTGCACTTGTGCTCAAATGCACACCAAAAGGTGGTTTCCCCACTAGCACCACAATAATTAATTTTCCTTTGCTCACTGCATAACCAACAAGCTGACTTGCTCTTTTTGTTGAAGTGTGGGACACGGATGCCATGCTAAGCATTAAGAGAACTCATGGCAGATCATGTTTTCTTGTAGTCTCTAGGTACAGAACATAGTTATCAGTGTTGTCATGTCATCCATGTAGGCCCTAATTGATGGGAGCCAGGTTCCATCCTGTAGCCTCTTCTCAACTACAACCCACTTAGAAGCCCTAATTATCTCTTCCACATAATAACTGCTCGGTGGTGGTCCGGTGGTGTCCTGACCATATGAAGAACAGGGTGAAAGGATGCTAACAAATTATGCAGAGAAACAGATGGACTATAGTCTGTAATTATAGAAACACAGAGTGCTCCTCTATGGTAAAATGGAGCTGATAGAAGAGACATTGAGAGTAGAAACATGGACATAATGTTATTGCTGATTGGTGTATTTCAAAGCAAAACTGAATATCTTCAAAATAAGCTTTAACCAGCAGATGTTTACCATGATGTTGACAAGAAAGGAGTGGGATCATGCATAAATAAGGATTACTGATTATGATATCTGGCTGTACCATTCATTTCCTCTTATTTGCGTGTGCCCCTTTAGCAATTAATTAAACAATTGCATATTCCAACCACATACAGCCCCGCAAACATTTTATTGCTTTAAAACGTTAATTTTGACGTTTGCTTCGTAAAAGGAAATCAGTAATGTTTGTTGAATATTGATTAAAGTGATAAGCTGTCTATCAGATATGTTGCAAAAACTGTTTCTCATTAGCTTTTTCCAGTTTCCGTGTCTAATCATAAATAATCTTCTTGCAGAGGGAATAATCTTTTACTATCCAGCCTGAATTATCAGAATAATGAAAACATGTGTGTGTTTTAGACTCTCTTAAAACACATATATAAACTCAGACTCGCATGCTGTTGCTGGGGATTAAATACTAAGAGATTTACCTTGCTGCACTCCCCACTGGCCCCCATACAGACATATGCGCACACCCAGTCACCCCCTCTGAGCTCTAAATCTGATTAACCCACAGCCACTCGCCAACCAACACACACACACACACACACACACACACACACACACACACACACACACACACAGACACAGACACACAGCCTTAGGGTTACATGAAATGAAGAGGCCATCCGTCTGGAGCATTTCTTTATTTTGGTACTGTGCAGTCCACAGAGCTTCTTCGTGCCGGAGTTACAGAGCTTGGATTCAAACTTAGTTTTTTTTGTTTTTTTTTTTTAATCCAAACAGGTTCACTGTTTGTATTTTTTTTTAACTCGATGCACAGTTAAAGGGAGTTAAATGAATTGAATGTAAATGATAATAGAAAAATGAAGTGTAGCGTTGTGTTCGGATGAAGAGTGGAGGTAGTTTAGTGGTTTTCTCGCGCTTTTCTCCTCTATGGATGTTTGTTTCACTCGTGTTGAGTAGCAGTTGACACGCTGTGCTCCCGATTATTAAGCGTTTCTCAGGTTAGGAGACAGCGACGTTTGAAGATGCGTTCGCTGTCTTCTCCTGCACTGTGCATAGCGAATCGGAGTGTTGGAGTGAATAAGGGGTAAGTAAGCGTGAGTGTAATTGATGAGTCAGTCTTTGTGTTGATGTATCTCAGGTTGCTTTGTCAGTCAGATCACACCAGTGATAACACTGATACTGATATGAGTATCTACATGTGTTCAGCTTATGTTTTGCTGCTGCATGCTTGTTGTTGGTGACATCTGAGAAGTGATTGCTTGTGTGTGTGTGTGTGTGTGTGTGTGTGTGTGTGTGTGTGTGTGTGTGTGTGTGTGTGTGTGTGTGTGTGTGTGTGTGTGCTGTGTGCTATAGCATTGTCTGCGTTCAGATGGTTTATTTCAGAAGTTCTGCCTTTAATAAATCTCTTCTATGATAATTTTTATATTATGGGCTGAAGTTCTCTCCCTGGAAATGATGCTCTTCACCTTTATTTTATTTTTTGAACAAATGATGCAGGCAAGTAAAACTTAAACACATTAGCTAAGCTTAAAGTAGTTCTCAGTAGGTCTCACCATGCTTAAAGTAGTTTCATCTGCATAACTGCATTCCTGAGATTCATTTCTCCGGAAACCTTTCAGAGTTAATAGTGAACTAGGCATTCATATTGGCTCCTGTGTGCAGGGCTCTCTCTATTTTTACTGTTTAATGTGCTTTTCTCGATCAATAATGTAGTGCCTTACTGAAGTTGTTGCAGTTGCTTTATATGTGATTAATGTAATCTAATGAAGAAGATTTGGAACTAGAAGGCACATGAACAGGAACTTCCTGCGGGTTTAGTTTGTTAGGAATGTGTAGCCTCTAGAAAAGTGCATACAGTACTTCTTCACTCACAACTCGGTTTTGTGTACAAGTCATTAAAATGCTTTCCCAGAATGATCAGGTGATATTCAATTTCTTGTGCACTTCTTGTTAACATTATATTAAAGTTGTCGTACTTCAAAAGCCTGTGAACAGTTTAGAGTAATGGGTTCTGCAATGAGGTGGAACAATTACTGGATCACATTAATGGGTTCAGCTCTATCAGTAAATGCGATAGAATATTTAAAGTGCAAGGGAGCCAACTCTGTGATTTAGCGACCTACCAGTAAATAAGCATGGGCTGGGAGCTGCCATGGCCTGGTGGTTAGGGAACCAGCCTTGTGACTGGAAGTTCATCAGTTTGAAACCCTGAACTGGCAGGACATGACTGAAGTGCCCTTGAGCAGCTGCTCCCCTGGTGCTGAGGATAGGGCTGCCCACCGCTCCGGGCACATGTGTTCACTGCCCCCTGGTGTGTGAATTCACTAGTGGGTATGTGTGTGTCACTGTATGTGGATGGGTAAAATGCGGAGGTCTAATTCCCATGTGTGCACAACACAGTGGGTCAAATAATTGAGTAATTGTATAATTACTTACTATTATTTACTATTATACATACACACACATATGAGAGAGAACAATGGAGAGATGCCTGGTTCCTCCTCGTATTAATGTTCAACATGCATTTCCACTTGCAAGATAGAATCTGATCACAGGAAACACATTCTGCTTACAATTTTAGTAAATTTGTGAGATCTCACAGTACCTCCAAATGTATCTTGAATGATCTGTTCATAGTCCAATCACAGTGGGTGTTTTCACTTGACTATTCATGGAGACCATTGAAATCCACATGTGATCCAATCACCAAAAACACATTGTATACAGGCTCTTTAACATTACTGCAGTACAAGCAAAATATGCTTTGCGCTCCCCCTCACAGACTTAACATTTTTGTTGACGCCATAAAGTAACATTAGGTGACTATGACAAAGTGACGTTACAGCAATTCAATTCAGTTGGTGAATCATATATAATAATCACGATAACGATGCCCAGCCTGAGTCATATTAATGAAAAAAAATGCTGTAGTATTACTCTACCACATCAGAGCATGTGCTTCTTTCACTTTTAGTGACGATTTCTTAGCTTGTCCAGAAATGCATGTGTAATGCATGTCCATTAGGGGTCGATCAGTGCCAATTACATTTCCTGAAAGTAAGGAGAACCCAGGAGCAAGAAATAGGTTGGTGTGGCACAACATCTAACACCACCATGTGGGAGACTGGGGTTCCTAGTCTGGGCAGCAGTGCTGTGCTACACTGATAAGAATCCTTGGGTAAAACTCCTAACCCTACTCTAACCCACCTCTGTAATATGAGGAACCTTGTAAGTCGCTTTGGATAAGAGTGTCAGCCGAATGCCATAAATGTAAATGTGAAAACTGAAAGCAGCATTATGCATGACTTGGTAATCAGGCTGTTACATATTATGGCATTTGATATCAGTGCTTCCTCTTCTAATGAGACACTAGGTAGTGTACTGCCAGCACAATATGTAACCCAGTCCAGCCAGTCAAATGCTGAAAAAATCCCCAAAAACTGCCATTGGTGATACCTCTGTAAACATTCCAAACACTGATTATTCTTCAGTAATAATTTCCTGTATTTAACGGAATATAGACAAATGGGCAAGCTTACAAAAGTTGATCATGCTTGATGAAATGGCCCGTGAATAACATGACATTATTCTCCTCTGTTTCACAATGAATCCTGAGGCCTATAATCGGTTCTATATTTGTACTGTTGTATATGTGTCTGTTCTTCAATACATGGGCTTTTTCAGAACATGGTCTGTAAGATGAGTATTTCACTGACCTGCTACATATGGTCTCACTGTCCTATTTTGAATCAGATTACCATGGAGACCATGCCAGCACTCTCATCCGGCCCACTTCTTTGGCTGCATGTGTGTGTTTGCGCGTGAGTTTTAGGTCACAGCTCAGGTTTACTGCCGTTTGAGAAACCTGTATCTGTGTGTGTGTGTTACTGGCTTGATGTCTGACAACATGTTGCCAAGAGATTAAAGTGAATTAGCAGATTATCACTCAAAAGACAATCTGTATGATGCCACCAGCTCTCTCTCTCTCTCTCTCTCTCTCTCTCTGTCTCTCTGTCTCTCTGTCTCTCTCTGTCTCATACAGAAGTCTCCCAGTATAATCAGCATTTGTAACTGAATATTTTTGCAATGTTCTATATGTTTGCACTATACACTGAACAAAATAACTATTTGATCCCTTGCTGAATTTGTAATTTTGCCCACTGACAAAGACATGAACAGTCAATCATTTTAGGGGTAATTTTAACAGTGAGAAATAGAATATCAAAAATAAAATCCAGAAAATCATATTCTAAAATTACATAAATTTGTTTGCATTTTTCAGAGAGAAATAGGTATTTGATTCAAGACAATATAATCAAAATCAAATCATCAAATCAAAATTTATTTGTATAGCCCTCTTCACAACTGTTGTTGTCACAGAGCAGCTTTACAGAAATCAAAAAATAAAACAATGTTAACAACACAGGAACAAGAGATAAGAAATACACCCACAGTGAGCAAGCCAGTGTGTGACAGTAGCAAGGAAAAATTTCCTCAGAGCCTGAGGAAATACTTGTTGGCAAAACCCCTGTTGGCAAGCTCAGCAGTCAGACGTTTTTTGTAGTTGATGATGAGGTTTGCGCACATGTCAGGAGGAATGTTGGTCCACTCCTCTTTGCAGATCATCTCTTCGCTTGGCAAGTCAGAGCTTCAGCTCCCTCCATAGGTTTTCTATAGGATTAAGGTTTGGAGACTGGCTAGGCCACTCCATGACCTTAATGTGCTATTTTTGAGGCACTCCTTGGTTGCCTTGGCCGTATGTTTTGGGTCACTGTCGTGCTGGTAGACCCAGCCAAGACCCACTTTTAATGTCCTGGCGGAGGGAAGGAGGTTGTCACTCAGGATTTTACGATACACGGCTCCATCCATTCTCCCATTGATGTGGTGAAGTAGTCCTTGCCCTTAGCAGAGAAACACCCCCAAAACATATTGTTTCCACCTCCATGCTTGGCAGTGGGGACGGTGTTCTTTGGGTCATATTCAGCATTTCTCTTCCTCCAAACACAGCGAGTTGAGTTAATGCCAAAGTGCTCAACTTTTGTCTCATCTGACCACAGCACCTTCTCTCAATCACTCTCAGAATCATCCAGGTGTTCATTGGCAAACTTCAGATGGGCCTGCTTTTGTGGGTTATTAAGAAATAATACATTTAAAATAAACAATTAAAATAAACAATAACAAAACCAACAAAAATGTGTCAAACTGATAAACCTGGCAAGTGTAAGAATTCCAAGTGTTCACGTTTAAAGTGTGTGGTTCTGTGGATTTATTCCACAAGCTCAAGGGTAATCACTTGTAATTAAGCTAATTATCTAATCGCTCAAAATCCACTCTGTAAATCAGCACTTGTTTGTTTTATTTGAATGATTTTGGCACTTTTGTATGATCTTGGAAAACACTACAATAAAACAGTTCATCTATAACACGAGGACTGAAAATAGCAAAGTATAGTTTTGTTTCCTCATATATACAGATAATGTGCTCTGTGACACCAGTTATATTACATATTAAGACAGATTATTACCCTTTTGGTCACAGTGTCTTTCATCTGCAACTTTTAACATTTATGAGTCACACCTGTACCTTCAGAACACAGTTGTGAATATGGCAATCCAAGGCAAAACTGTATGCTATTGTACTGCATTTATAAAGTTAAACTTATTTTATTGAAATATTGCTTAGAATCCAGATTTTTTGTTCAAACGTGCATCATTTGAGGAAAATCCTAATATTCTTTTTAATTATTAATAACTTGAATAATGTTTTCTGCATTTTTGTGACAGATTCTCCCTGGGCTCCGATTTGCATGGGCATTCCTTGGTTGCCGTGATTGGTGGAGAGGAGGAGCACTTTGAAGATTTTGGGGAGAGTAACTCTGCCTCTGATCTGATGCTGGCTGATCAGGAAGAGGGGAGGTCAGCCCCTGAGGGAGAGGGAGACCCAGAACCACACCCACATCCGGGGAGCCCAATTCATCGCCCCCAGATGTTGTTGTCACCCAGGTACGCATAAACATACGTGCAAGCATAGACAGTGTGAGAGTGTGTCAGTATGTTATGTACAGCGTATGTTAAAATAGAGTCTGACGGGTAAGTGCTCTTATGTACTAATATAACCTCATGACCAGAAATAGCACTCTAAGTCTGTGTGTACTTTACAGTGGTTATTTACACATTACCACAGTGTTTATTTATAATCCTATTCAGATATAGTGAGTCTATATTTAAGAGCACAATTTGAGTAGTGCTACTTATGAGAACAGGTGCTGGGGGACGGACGAATAGGGGCGCTGACTTTACAGTACTGCAGCCGTAGTGAAGGATATGGTACAAATCACTGTACCTTTCTGACAAGCTGTTCAGTATTGTGCCACACACACACACACACACACACACACTGAACAGATTTTCTGTTAAAGTGTAACTTATTATACACCCTTACATAACATTGGTTGATTTGTGCAGTATGGGTCTGAAACACATTTGTGCATGCTGTAAATATGCACGCACATACACACACGCACATACACACACGCACACACACACGCGCACACACACACACACACACACACACACACACACACACACACACACACAGTTTGTATTATGTAACATGCTGACTTTAGTTTTCTCATGCTAGAATTTATAACAAGCAAACAGCGGTGAGCTCAGGAGAAGAGTCACACTGTGGATGTGAGGTGTTTTTGCTGCTGCCGTGCAATAACTAAAGACAGATGCAGCTTCCATATCGGATCCTTCTCTGATGATCATGTGATTTTCTTTTTCTTCACCTTGTCCCCTTCCCTTGTTCCATCACTTTCTCACTTGCTCACTCACTTGAATATGCTTTCCCCCTCACTCTTTCCTATGCCTCCTTTCCTTTCTCTCACCACTCCCCTCTTCTCTTCTCTTCTCTTCTCTTCTCTTCTCTTCTCTTCTCTTCTCTTCTCTTCTCTTCAGCTCTGATCCTTTCCCCACTAGTTTCCAGAGTTTTCTGCAGTCTGAATCTCTGGAGTTCTTCTGCACTCACTGTCACAAACAGATCAGCCGTCTTGAGGATCTGTCCACTCGCCTGCACTTACTAGAAATGAATAGGTAACACACTCTCCCAGATGAATGTTGTCGTGTGCGTGTGTGCACTTGTCTCACAACACACTGCTCTCAAGCTGTTCTCACTGCCAGCATGTGTTTGAATGTGTTCACAACTACTCTGCTCAGTTGTAGTGTGCGTTGCTGTGATGGTTTTGGATTGATGTTTGTATTAAAGAAAGAGTCCAATGTTTTTTCCTCAAAACATTAAGTCCATTTTCTCCAGATACAAGTTTGTTTTAGTAATGACACTGGAGTTTCTGAAATACGATCTGGCACAAAATTTCAGGCTTTGACAGCACAGAAGCAGCCAGTTTGAGCTTCAAAATGGTCTTTTACAATCCCAGTAATCAAAAGCAGTTAAACAAGACAAATGAATAAGTAATATATAGTGTAATTATCTTTATAGCTGGTATTTTATGGCTGTGAGAAGGAATTGAGTACCACTGATCTGCATAAGTGCACCATTAATAACTCATTTAAAGCATCACAGAGCAGTTAAATAGTCCTAGGTCGGATATATTCACTATTTTTGTGCCAGATCACATTTCACACATAAAACTATATAAATAATTTTGGGAAAAATATTTGATTCATTAATTTATAAGGTTTCAAGCACATATAAGCACATATAAGGCTATCATGCACAGGTGAGTATGGGTAACTGCTGTACTAGGCAATGCGAGAGTGTGTGTGTGTGTGTGTGTTAGTTTACATAAGTATACATGACATTGCATGTTTAAGAAAGAAATGATGGCTGTGTTTACATTTGTTCTATGTAGCCTCAACCTTTTCATATCAGGTGTGCATTTGGCCATAAGCTGTTCCATATGTTGGTGTGATAATGTGATGTATATATTTGTGTATTTTATATCATCCTTGGAGGTTTTGATTAGTTAGACAGCACTAATCCTCAGAATTCTAATAACACTATGTACACTGTAAGATGCTAAATATTGGCTTTTTGTGTCAGTCCAGAGTTTACCAACTTAATGTTTCTCATGTTTAATCCTCAGAAACAGAACTGTTGTTTTGCTATGCTTTAGTGTATTAAATTACATAATTGCGTAGATGCAGGTAGTTATATAATCAATTGTGTTTATTAGATTTGCTTTCTATATAGACAAGTTCAAATTACAGATTTATTGTTTTTATTATTTCTGTACTGTTTTGCTGTCAATTGATTTGTCCTTAGTCATTTTTAAAACCAAAAACAGAGTAAAGGCTAAACAGAAACTTCCTTTTAATGCTTTCAATAATAATAATAATAATAATAATAATAATAATAATAATAATAATAATAATAATAATACACATGTTCAGTCATAATAACTGTTACTTGTACAAAGCACAAATGAGGTGTCAATAGAAAGTTTAGAATCTATACTTTCCACAGAATTTAAATCCGATTCCTTTTTGCTTAGGTAACATTAACACAGGTGTGAAGGTTAGAGAATATTTGTATTCATTTATATTTGGATACACAGTCCATTGCAGCATGTAAGCAAATATATTAACATATAAACAGTGTCAAACAGATGGACACAGTTTTGTTCACATATAGGTAGTTGGAGTGAGTCTGTAGTAAAAACAAGATATTGTGTATATTGTTATATTCCAAAATATACAAGGTGGAAGGTATACAATCTATATAACTTGAAACAAAATTCACACTTTTAGAAATCATGTAAAATATTAATAGTGGCATTTTTACTAGGATGGTATTATTATTAATGTTGATTTAATGTTTGTTTCTGTACTTTGTCCCCATATTCATGTTTGCTTGGTCATATATACCGTATTTTCTGGACTATAAGCCGATACTTTTTTTCCACGCTATAAACCATGCGGCTTATAATGAGGTGCAGCTTTTTCTTCTTATATATGTTATTGTCCAGGGTTTTTTTGTTTTGTTTTTTACCTTTGCGGGTGCGGTTTATATTCCAGTGCGGCTTATAGTCCGGAAAAGTGTGTGTGTGTGTGTGTGTGTGTGTGTGTGTGTGTGTGTGTGTGTGTGTGTGTGTGTGTGTGTGTGTGTGTGTGTGTGTGTGTGTGTGTGTGTGTGTGTGTGTGTGTGTGTGTGTGTGTGTGTGTGTACAGAAAAAAAGCTTGACCAAAAATGTATTCTGACCAGCAGGTTTCACATCAATATAAACTTTCATTATTGTTCTTATGACAAATGTCTCAGCAGTCAGATAAGACTTGTCTTCGCTGAATCAGATTAGTCCTAAAACAGTATCCAAGCTCAAGGGAATGTTTTCACTTTATAACAACACTTTTGGTTATAAAGAATCACATGTTAATTTCCACTTGTGTGTTCCTGTTAGCAATGTTGAATTGCACTTCATTTGGCCCTGAGTGCTCTGCTAAAGAGCTGACCAGTCAAAACTGTCCTTTTCCCTTGGATGTCCTTCCTTCCCTAGTTCACGAGTTAGGGGATAGGGGAATGACCCCTTTCCCTTTCCTTCATCCGTTTCTCTTACTGATGTCTTTTTCCTGTTGTTTCTTTTTCTCCATCTCCCTCTCCCTCTCACACTCTCATAGTTCCAGTAAGAGGCTCTCCAGTAAGAAGGCAGCAAGGTGAGCATTGCAACTCTTGCTAAATTATACATGGGGGTCGGTGTCCTATGTGTGTCTGTGTGTGTGCGTGCTGATGGTTTGAGTGGATATGTGAGGGTTAACAATATGTGATTTTGAATGTCGTAGCAGGTACTGTATAGCTGTGTAAGTAATTTCACATTTGTATGTGTGTGTTTCAGGCATTTGCTACAGTCTGGTGGTCTGGATGGCATGAGTGATTTGAGCCGTGACATCCTTGACCTCGCCGACAGTGACATCACCGATAAGGTACAAACTCGCTGCATCATCATTGATAATAAATCTGCATCATAAACAATCTCCACTTTACAGCTTTTTATGGCTTTAAAGGTTTATAGCTCTGTATCTAAAACGCATCTGCTGGTCTCTGTGTGTCTTTCATGTAAAAGCATTTATTGCAAGTCCAATTAAAAGTTCCACCATGAAGAAGAGAACTAGTTTGTTGATTAATGGTGTTGGTGTTAATTCTACTTTACATATACACAGTATGCTTTATCAGAAGAACATTATAATTAGAGTGTCAAATCAGATTTATTTGTATAGCACTTTTTATAAATGATGTTGTCACATAGTAGCTTTCCAGAAATCAAAATTAAGAAAAAGATCATCAAAATAGGAAACGAAAGTATAAAAACACCCTGGTGAGTAAGCAAGGAACAACCATCTTAGAGATGGAAGAAACTACAGTGTTGCCCATATAAGTGGCGACACACTTCTGGGAGTAGATGCATGGAGGTGGACTTCACTGTTTACAATCCCACCTCTATCCAGAGTACAAGAACCAAGCTTCTCTTTCCTCCTGGTTCTCTCATGCTGGATGGGGAACCTTTGGTTAGCTGAGATTATTACGTTCTTATCACAACAGTCTTGATTCCTCCTGTTGTGCAGAGACTTACTGTCTCAACCTCAAGGGAAAATCCTTTACCTTTACCCCAAACGTCTGTGGGTCTTGCTCATGAAAGGATGTTATGAAAGTGCAATGAATTCAACTTCTGATGTCATAAGAATAATTTAAAGTGGAAGCACGTCATTTTCACACTCACTCTGAGTTTGTGATTGTGATTGTGATTCTCATTCTGAGCACAAAGGGGTTATTCCCTTCTTATTTTCAGTGCTGGATGTGCTTTGCTTTCTCCACCATCAATATGTATTTAGCTGCTATCTAGGCATGTCACATAGATAGCACACCTCAGTAAACTCTTTAGTTTTTTCTTGAGACATTTCTTTCGCTCTAGGCTTCCTTTCCCAGACTCCCTATGAACTAGTGGAGAGGTCAGAACTTAATAGTCTGCATTAAAACCATTTAGCTGCTTGTACTGGCTTCAACCATGTGAGTTGGTGAACTACAAGCTTTTTTGTGCATCTATATTGTGTGCACTTTGATGCACATGCCACTAAAGTCATGTTGCACCCTAATCCTAATCCCTGAATAAAATCCTCACTTTGTTCCTTGTCTGGTTCCTAACGTTTGACTGTATATCAAAGGTGCTGCTGCTGGAGCGGCGTGTGTGTGAGCTGGAGAAGGATTCAGTGGCAAGCGAGGAACAGCATGCTCGCCTGCGACAGGAGAACCTCACATTGGTGCACCGTGCAAATGCACTGGAGGAGCAACTCAAAGAGCAGGAGCTCCGCTCTGAAGAGAACCTTCAAACACTTGCGCGCAGACACAGAGATACACTCAGCAAACTACAGCGCGAGAGAGACCTGGAAATAGAGAACCTGCAGGCCAGGTGTGTATGTATATGTGTGAATTTTGTGTGCTCATACCATTAAGTGGGTACTTCATGCTCATGTTGTACTCTGCTGCCATCTTCTGGTGAGAAGGGAATATGATGTTCTTTGACGTGTGCCTTACATTCAGTACATTTAACTAACTCCCCCATTTTGCTGTGTGTGTGCAGGCTGCATCAGTTAGATGAAGAGAACAGCGAGTTGAGGTCATGTGTACCCTGTCTGAGAGCTAACATTGAAAGACTGGAAGAAGTAAGGAAAACAAACACTTGAACTAACTCTCATGTCATCTTGTTGTTGTAGTATTAATGACCACATCACTGACTGTATTTAAAGAGATTGATTACTCACTCACTCACTCACTCACTCACTCAAATACGTTTAACAAGATTGTCCACAAGGGGGTGCTGTTAGTACTGGAATAGTTTCCAGTGCATTGTTTGTCCTTGTTGTTTAATGTCTAGCTAATTTAGTGTTAATCTCATCAACAAAATGACTCATGGCAATGTTTGTTGACAAAGGTTTTTATTAAAGGGCTGTAATTGGTCATAAAATCCAAACCATCCAAAAAAAAAGTATTTTCACACTGCAAACTCTTTGATTTCAGTCAATGAGTCAACTGAAGCCTGTGACACTAAAACACTGAATTTGAAGCCTGTTTTTGAACACACCTATCCTGTTTTGAACCTGTAAAGAAATGTTGAAATCAAAATCAAGTTTGATTAGAGACACCTGGACTTTAAATGCGAGTGCTCAACAGCCGTGTTTCTTGGGAAATATATTCACACACATACATTGATGGACAAAATCTTGATTGAAATGGTCCATACATTTTCACTCCCTTTGATATTTATCTTGTGTGTTTTGTTGAATAAAATGTAATTATTTTCAGTTATGTTAGTCATGCTAGTCGTGACAGACATTTTCATCAAAAAGAGACTTTTGAGAGACTTTTGCAGATATTTTTTATTGAGACTGAAATCAGGCCTAAATAAAAACGTTCTTACAGAATTTCAGATTTACTCTACACAGGAAACACAGGTGTTTTGTTCAGGCAGAAGAGCTACGGTAAAATAGAAGAGCTACGGTAAAATTGTGCACCACAGAAAAAGTATTTGGAAATGCAATGTTTACAAACACATATGCTTGTTTAATACACCCTGTGTATTTACTACCCCCCGTGTGGCAGTCAAAAGACAAATGGTCAGTAAGATCAGTACGATCCTGACAGCTTCAACAATTAGTTAGTCAAGGATGTCTGTTAGGTCTTACGGTAACAGTTCTTTCTCACCATAATATTGTTTGTATGCATTCCTATGCCCTTAAAGTGATCTTGTTTATTACTGAAGTGATTGAATGATTTCTCTCTCTCTCTCTGTCTCTCTCCCTCTCTCTCTCTCTCTCTCTCTCTCTCTTTCTCTCTCTCTCTCTGTCTCTCTCTCTGTCTCTCTCTCTCTCTCTGTCTCTCTCTCTCTCTCTCTCTCTCTCTCTCTCTCTCTCTTGCTCTCTTTCTGCAGGAGAAAAGGAAGCTACAGGATGAAGTGGATGATATGAGTGATAGGTTGACTGAAGAGACAGAGTCTCGGAGGAAAATGTCAGACAAACTAAGTCATGAGCGCCATAGCAACCACAAGGAGAAAGAAAACACGCAGGAGGTAGGGGTTAGGAGGTCAAAACAAACACACACACACACACACACACACACACACACACACATATAGGTTTATAGATAAACGGATTAATTACTGTCTCTGTCACTTTAGTTGATTGAGGACTTACGGAAACAACTGGAGCACCTGCAGCTCTTCAAGTTGGAGACAGAGGCTCGGCGTGGTCGCTTACCCGGTGCTGGCCTGCAAGAGTACAACACACACATGAGGGAAAACGAGCTGGAGCAGGAGATACGCAGACTCAAGCAGGTACTCAATCACAGGAAAACCTCAATTCTGAACTGTATATCTCAACCAGGCACTGAATAACTATGATCTGTTATTAAAGTTCCCATGTTATCCCCTGTTCCTGTTTTTTCTTTCAATATACAAAATGTATACACCAAAATCAGTTATAATTTTCACCTTTTTCCAACATCTTAGTATCACTTAAAAGTAAACAGATTTTTTTTACTGTGTGTTTAAGACTGATACGTAAAGATATATACTTAAGCTCTGGCTGCCCTGATTGACTGCCTGATTCATAAAGCACGATTCACAAAGGACTGAAACGTTCCTTATATATGAATATATTTGTTGTGAGAGAACCACAAGTAAGAAAAGGCACTATTCACAAACACGAGCATGTCTGTGTTTTTTTTCTCTGCCTGTGGAGATGCACATGAACATTTTGGATTTTCATTTTATTTTTCTTTGAAATAAAATATAATCATTTGTTGAAAATACTTATAACATGCATTCTTATTTTATTCTCTCTCTCTCTTTCTCAGGATAACCGCAGTTTGAAGGAACAGAATGATGAGTTGAATGGGCAGATTATTAATCTCAGTATTCAGGGAGCCAAAAGCCTTTTCACAGAGTCCCTGTCTGAGTCCCTGGCATCCGAAATCAACAACGTCTCTCGTGCAGAGGTGTGTATCTTTGACACACAACAACAAATTACTAATTGATTCATTAGAAATGTAACATACAAAATAGTATAATACTCTAATATTAATTACTTAACATATACTGTATAGGTTTAAATATTCAGTGTGATTCTTTAATATTTTTTAAGCAGTTCATATTCTATATACTGCTTATTTATTCAGAATGCTGTTTACAGTAGTGTGTGTGTGTGTGTGTGTGTGTGTGTGTGTGTGTGTGTGTGTGTGCGCACATGCAGCTGATGGAAGCCATCCAGAAGCAAGAGGAAATCAACTACCGCCTGCAGGATTACATTGACCGCATCATTGTAGCTATCATGGAGTCCAACCCATCTATTTTAGAGGTCAAGTAATCGCCTTGACAACAGCCTCACCGGACCAGACTTTGCTGGATGGACACAGGACTGGAACTGATGGCCAAAACACATTCACTTACACACACACACACATGCTCACACAGCAACTGAAAGCTGGATTTGTTTTTGTGTCTGCCGGCTGCTCTGCTCTCTGCTGCGAGACAAGATTCATCGCTTCTGTTTTGGCACCATTAGTGAGACCCTGAGGGATCAAGTGCTAGTCTGTGAAGAAATAGGGTTTTTTTGTTTAGTTTGTGTGTCCGTGTGTGCACGTCCGTGTGTGCGCGTGCGTGTGTGTGTGTGTGTGTGTGTGTGTGTGTCAGAGAGAGTGGGTGAGTGCATGTTCTGTATGGCTGTTGGTTCCTGTGACTTCCCTGTGCTGTGGGATAGAGGGGCCTTATCCCTTCGACATGTAGGCTGCATACACTCATGCACACACACGTTTGACTGAGTGTAGTAGCATACATCTACAAAACACACATATAAATACACTTAAAAATAAAGGTGCTACAAATGGCTGTTAGAATGATGCCATAAAGAACCACTTTTCGTTCCATGAATGTACATCGATCAGCCATGATATTGTGACCAGCTCCTTGTTTCTGCTCTCACTGTTCATCAGCTCCACTTACCACAGCTTCCTTTCACTCTGTTCTTCAGTGGTCAGGAACCCACAGGATCACCAGAGAGCAGGTATTATGTGGGTGGTGGGTCATCTGCAGCACTGCAGTGACACTGGCGTGGTGGTGTGTTAGTGTGTGTTGTGCTGTTTAAAGGGGATCAGAAAACAAAGCAGTGCTTTAAACACTGTCCAACCACTGTGCACTCTATTAGACACTCCCACCTATTTGGTCCTCCTTGTAGATGTAAAACCAGATACAGAAGATCATCTGTTTTTACACAGTTTGTGTTGGTCATCCTCTAGTGTTTACAGGTCACTGGTCACAGGTCGCTGCCCACAGGATTGTTGGTGGCTGGATATTTTCTCGTTGGTGTACTATTGTCAGTCCAGCAGTTAGACTGAGGCCTTTACACACTCCAGCATCAGTGTTGGGTCTGATTCACTCATGCCAGGTGAACACACACTAACCATGTAACCATCACCACATCAGTGTCACTGAAGTGCTGAGAATGTCCCACCACCCACATAATATGTGCTCTCTAGTGGTCCTGTGAGGTACTGAGGATAGAAGAGTAGGATGAAAAGAGGAATGCAGAGAACTTTAAAGAAGTCAGTATCACCTTTTGTTTTTACTAAAATGGTTCTTTTATGACATTGTTCAAAGAACCCTTTGTAGTACTTTTATATTTAGGTGTGTGTGTGTACAAACGTACACGCACACACACGTGTGTGTATATATATTAATAACTGTTTTGCAGTGTGAGGTTTTGGCTCAGAGTTGAATCCCAGTATATCTACATGAGTACACCCGTGTGAGGGACACTGTGTGGCCTGAGGGTGGGTGACTGCGTGTTTGTTTATGCATGTGTTGTTTGTCATTACAAAATGACTACTGTTGTTTGCTGACAATGTCAAGCAGCTTAAGGAATGTCCCGTGTCTATGATTGTTGAGTTGAAGACTTTTGTTTAATTTTGTCTCGTTTATTTATTTACGATGAAGCAGAACACGAGGGATTCAAGCATACATGGTGATGCCTTGTGGGAAGTGTAGTTCTGTGCCCTCACACAATTTTCCTGCTGAGTAAGAGAAGCCGGACGCAGTGGATTGCCTCCCGTGGCCTAGATTGCACCAAGAGTCTTTTTATTTTCTGTACAAAAAAAAAAAAAAAAAGATCTCATTTCTTTTATTTGATTGAAAAAGGAGATACATATGTTTCTTATAAGACAAGCTGAGAAGAATATGAGACTGAAGAATATGATTGCACTCCAAAAAGCAGTCCGGAAGGAAGTTGCGATTGCTTTCGGACACCTTGTGGAAAGCGGACACTTTTGCTGAATTCTGCTGAAACGTGAAGAGCCATTTGTTGTAATTACTTATGATCTAATGAAGAGTTGGACAGTGTGATGTATATTTCTTTAAAAGGCTTGAGTGGATAAAGAGAGAAAAATGCTTTTCACTTTTTATGGAGCTGGAGTGGAATGGAGTGAAGCTCAAACTGACTACTAACTCTCTCACACACACACACACACGCTTCCCTCCCTTTCAATATAAATAATGATCTGTACAATGCTTTCCTTTCTATCTCAGTTGGTATTTTTACAGAAACAGGGAAAGGAGATTTCGTTTAAGTTCGTCTTCCACCCTCTGACACTTTCTTCTTGGCCATGCATGTGTGTGCGTGTATACATGTAAATCTCTCTGGCACAGTTGGGATGGACTTAAAAGATTTAGGCTTTGGGCTGATCTAGGATCAGGTTTCGCATTTCATATTAGAGTGAATGGTAGCTGCAATTGCACAGAGAGGCAAACCTGACCCTAGGTCATTGCTTGATGCCTGATGATGTTATAGGTCTGAGCACTTTGACTAATAAGGGATGTTTCTAGTTCTACCTGTTTCAGAATCCTGCTTGACTCCGTCTACTTCAACACTCATCCGTAATGAAGTCAAATGATCCTATCCTGTGCTTAAGGGTTTGGTGTGCAGTCCATTCAGAGCTTAAAGAAGGGTGTTTCAACAGTGCTAACATACAGACCTGCCTCTTAGAAGCTTGAGTCTACTAACTAGCGTGTGCAGGTGCCACATTCTTTTTGTCCTTCTCTCTCTCTCTCTCTCTCTCTCTCTCTCTCTCTCGTTCTCTCTCTATCACACACACTCTCTCTCACTGCAGCAAGAGCACCAGTAGCACTGACCACACAGTACTATCATTAAAATGTCTTAACACTAAATGCTGACCTTTAAAGAAGGGAAAATATGTGTATAAAGTTCTTTTTGTGAATTCTCACTCACGCCTACTCTAATGTCCAAAGAAAAAAAACAACAACATTTCACTGCTGAGCAGGAGCTCCTCTTGTCACTTAGAAAACGTGAAGAATACTAATTTTAGTATATAAATAAACATTTCAAATAATCTTGTTGTAATGAAGGATTAAATTGTAAAGTGAAGTTTATTCTGATTATAAAGGAACATGTATAAATTAAGAGATCAGTATTGTCTTCTGCTGTAAGTTTTTTTTTTCTTCTTCTGGTTCTTTTGAAGATGCCCCACAAGATGTATCTCTTATTGTACGGGGGTCCTATAGATTTTCAACTGTAAAATAAAATAGATGCGAATAAATAAAATTAAAAGCATTTAACTTTTCTTTTTCTTTTTTTTCATGCTTGGCGCTACCATGTAAAATCTACTCTGGGCAGTTTAATATTTTCCTATTTTCACTTATTCAGTGGTTTGAAAAGCAATCGGAGCAATTATCACACCTTTCAGTTTTTAGAAATACATCCCCTAACCTGAAAAGTTTCACTCTCTACATTTAAAAAGGCAACTGTGTGAATTTGCAAGCAGCCACCAAAAATTGACGGCAGACAGCAAGAAATGAAAGGCAACTGCATGGTGGGTGTGGTTGATGTGAAGTCACTTGAGGTGAAGTAAATGGTAGCAAGCTAGTGAAAACAGGAACAAATGAGAATAAACATAGAATTCCAAGAATCTGTATGGTCAAGAGGAGTAATGGAAAGTGAGGGGGTGGAGGGTGGAGTGAGCAGTAGCTCATTGTTATTTAAAGGACACTCAAACCAGCCATGGACCAATGCATGTCCGAGACCTTTCGTTAAAACACCAGGGATCTGTGTTAGGTAGAGGCAGGTGGTGGTAGGTTACCTGCACTATTTTTCAACATTTCTGCATGTTCTACAATGATCAGTAGTTAAATCATATAAAACACACTGATGTGAGCATTTGTGTCACCAAATCCTTCAGTATGATCCTTTCAACTGCCAGTGTTTATCTGTGAAGACGTTTTTTAAGCAATGTTAATGGATAGCTAACCCCACTAGAAGAGGTGATCCATTTAAATGGAATATAAATTACAAGGCCATATAAATGTGAAGTAGCATTTCTTTTGGACCATTTGTCATTAAATTTTGACTCAGTATACAGCACTGACAAATTCATGTTGTATCAAAAATGGAAAAAAATGAGATAAAAGGTTTTTACGTGACAGACAAAATGGGTTTCTGTTAAAAAAACTGCTGTAATTAAAGCAAAGAAAGGGAAACTTAAATTTAGGGAAGGGGGTTTTAAGTGACTTAACTAAGCTGCATGTTTTGTCAGTGCACACCTTCCACAAATGATCCATGATATTGTGATATTGTGGTGCATTTTATATATATATAGTCTCACTCCTTATTTGGACAGCACCCCCAATACATGCAGACCTTGCATAAATTATTTGGGAAACCCTCTGGTTGCAACCTGAAAGGTGGGCTTCTAAAATTAGGGTCAGAGCAAGCATGTCACTCTAGATGCATGACCTTATTAGAAGGGGTGAAGTCTGCCTAAGTGAGAAAGCTGCAAGCCTCTGGTGATGAGATTGAGCTGGATGTTGCAGGTAGGAGACGTTTCATAGGATTTTTGATGGGAGGATTAAAGGCTGCTTTATGAGAGAAATGCTTGCTGGTATTTTTATATACTCTTAATATATTTCATCTCTCTGTTAATGCCTTTCTCTTATGTGTTCAGTTTTATTTATTCTGCATGGATTTTTGAACTGATCCTTGAACGTTACTGCTTCTTTGATGGTCTTATTTCTATTGCACTAATCATCTCAAGCTGTTTTGATTGTTCTGCTGCAGGTTACTGTTCTGACTCCAGTTCAGGCTGAGGTAAGTCACTGAAGGCCGTGGACAGGAGCAATCATTCAAAAATATAATGTGATCCTCTATATGACTACCTGCATGAATTCTGGTCATGCTTACACATTGTCCACTTGTGTCTGGGTTTATCATGGCCTGTCCTTCTGTTCAAGGTGGTGGGACAGTGTCTAGAGGCAACGTTTCCTGCATGTAAAGGGCATCCTAAAAAAAGAAAGGCAGTATGTTCCGCAGCACACAGACCAGGGTATTCCTCCTGAATGACATGGAGAGACTGGACAGGACTCTGTTTCGCCTGGAACAAGGTATGTCCAACTTAAAGCAGTGAAGGAAATGCTGTTTGTAGCTCTAATCTGGTTGATTTGCAGCAGATAGCACTACTAACCCCAGGTTTTGCTTACACTAGTTGATCTATCTGAGTCTGACTGAAACACAAGCCTCTTACGCTGGAGGTGATTTATGTGTCACATATTTTGCATTACCTCTGCGTATCTTGTAGATACATATTTAGCAGAAGAGCTGCCTTGGGATTTCTGCACGTTTTCAGTCCTCTTCCAAAGTCTGACAGAGCAGCTGGCGCAGTCAGGAACTGACCAAGCTGCAATAAGGGATTAAGTATCCCTTGCAAATGTAAATATATTTATATATGCATTGGTATGTCCGTTATTTAATTTCTTTCACTTTAGATATATTTAACTGCCTTGACCAGTTTATCAGATACGACTACTTTTTAGGATCACCAGGTGGGTGTGTCTGGAACTATTGATGGGTCTCTCTTTACAAACATTACAGGAGGCTCACTCAGCCAGTGGGTTGCTATGCTTATATAGGCAGGTCACAAGAATGTAATGTTAGTCAACTGATATAATCAACAAACATTTCATACTGATTGTAACTTCTAATAAAATAGTGAAATACAATCTTAAAGATCTACTGATTTGTATTCCATTGAATATTTAATAGAACATTTTTAATATAGATATTAGCTAGCTATTAGTTGTTGACTACTAGTATTGTTTAGTCATTGACACCTTAGAAGTTTGCCTTTCACTAAACCACCAAAATGCACCAATAAGCTGATTAAATTTTCCCAAATGACAATGCGGCCAACTGGCATAAGTCTGGCCACTGTGTCATTTAGCATTGTGGGGCCAAAGTGACCATTATTATTACTACTAACCAGTGCAAAGTAAAATTTAAGTAAAATCAAAGTTAAAAATATATACAAGTGTACTTAACAATTTGCCAGAATTGAATCTTTTAGCTAGGCTCTGTACATGACATGAGAGTTAGGCCTGGGATTGTGAGGAGATAGCTGGCATAGATTACCTTGGAAGCCTCGGTAGCCCAGACTGCAATGATTACCTCAGTAAATTAGATTTTTGTGGAAAAATGTTGTGCCCCTTGCTTGTGATGACATTGCACAGAAATCCATCTATAGCCAATTTTAAGTCCCAGCAGTGGAGTGTTCTTATTTTACCAACGGAAACATTTTATATTTTCACATTCAAATATAACAAGTTGTTCAGTTGAAACTTCACTGTACAGACAGTAATTAAATAAACCGGCCTGCTTTTAGTTGAAACATAAAGTAGACAAACAGCACACTGAGAAAAATCTAAATCTCCAGCAAAGCACAGAATGTGTTTCCCTGTTATTTCATGGATGCTCCACGTCACAACTCTCAGAAATAGGATCTGATTTCTTGGTGCCTTGTGTTTAAGAAAGAGAAAATATGTCATTCTGCAGTCCATGGCAATCAGTTCGAAAGACAGATTTCTAAACATATGGACATGCCATAACTGCCCTTGCAGAAATACCCACAATTACTGACTGTTGTTGTACAGCTTATTAAGTAATGATCTACTCTGTTCACCAATAGAAGAATATGCTCATGAGACCACAACTAAAAATATGATATGATACTGACGTATGTGTGTGGCACTGTTGTACATAAGTTCAGACAGCAGCGCTGCTTTAAAAGTGCACCTATATTGCTGGTGTGTCCAGTTGTGCTTGGGTCACACTGGGTTTGTGAAATGTCACCAATGCTGTTAATCATTTTTTTGTGTTTCTTTTTATGCTGGGTGGACTCATCACAGGCTTTGAGCTCCAGTTCCGTCTGGGGCCAACCCTACAGGGGAAGCATGTTCATGTCCACACCAACTATCCAGTAAAGGGGAAAAGGTTCAACAGCCAGGAGTTTCACACACTCGAATGGATAAATCCCACCAGCAGGGAGGATGACTCAGACAAGTACTGCAAACTGGACCTTGAGATTTCAGGCTCCTATCAGTATTACTTTGGCTGTGGGTGAGTGGAGTGATGTATTGAATCTGGCTTTCTTATCCCTTTCACATCACTTTTATTGTTTGCACAGTGATGCTCTGGTGGTCACCCACAGTGGTCACCAGCCTTTCTCCAACCCAGATCTAACACATCTCATTCTGCTAGTCAAAGACTTCCGAAGGTAGTAATTCGATAGATCTACGTGGGTCAGGGTTGCAGATAAGTCTTCAGGAGGCAGGAAGGCAGATATTAAAGATCTGCGATTATGACTCCAATCATTCATAATGCAAAGAATTAAGGTCATGTGCCACAGCTATTAAGGTGATTAAGGCAATGATTGCTGCACACTCCCCAGGATAAGGTGTTGATTCATAAAATATGTTTGTCTCAAACAACTTCACTGTTAGGAATGAGGAGAAGACAGGTGGGGGCTACATTGTGGTGGACCCTGTGCTACGTGTGGGCCATGAAAGGAAGATTCTGCCACTGGACAGCATCACCATTCAGACTTACATGTCCAAGTGCCTAGGTCCACTGGATGAATGGATTGACCGATTGAGAGTGGCCAAGGAAACTGGTGAGAGTTTGAAAAGCAAACCCAGCAGGATGATTTTAATGGATGCCTGAATACTCCGTATTGTAGTGTGTCCTGATTTACAAGATTCAGAATTCAGTTCAGTGTGATAGAGTTGTATCCTGGAGCTCCTGCAGTATATTCTCATGAGGAGAGTATCTAAATATATTTTGGGTTGTGTACTCCAGAGCTTCAGGTCAAGGACAAGTCACACTACCACAAACACCTGTTAGGTGACCTGTAAAATCAGATACCCTCCATTGTTTCACACTGTCTTTTTCATTGATTGTTGCCAGTCCTAAAGATTTGATCTTTTTCATACAGGTTACAATATGATCCACTTGACACCCCTGCAGATGTTGGGCCAGTCACGCTCCGGCTACTCTATCGCAGACCAACTGGAGCTGAACCCAGATTTTTCCCCTCCAGGGAAGAACTACACATGGACAGATGTGGGGAACCTGATGGAACATATCAGGAAAGACTGGGGGATGCTTTCTATCACTGATGTTGTGTACAACCATACAGGTATGAAGCAGTCATGGCTATTCCTATTATAGCTTTGACAATTTCAGCAAGTTTCTTGTTCAGCAATTGGACATCTAATACAGATGTAATTTCATCATTGGCTCAAATCTCAGTAACAAAAGGCTGCATGAATCTGGGGGTTAATCCTGATTATGGTAGATCTTACATTGCACCCCCTCACGTTACCTTATTTTACTTGGACTAGCCTATGTTGGCCATTACCCTGGACAAATGGTATCTATCTCACCCTTTTGGTTAATGGTTCATGGCTGAGCTCTCTGTGTGCTCTTATAACGGCATGTGGCGTGCACGCAGAAACCCAAGCTTTGCCCCCTTGAAGCAGAGTGCAGTGGAGTGTTGCAGCAGCAGCTGTCTCAATTGCATCACACTCTCGGTTTCTGGAGCTCTGTGCCATTAACTGTTCATCTGAAGGTCAGCTTTTCTGGTTCATTTCCCACAGAGGGTGATGTCATCACTGAAAATAGTCCAAAATGTTGAATCTTGTGAACAGACTGGTGAATTAACCATCACAATCCCACTGTGTGTGGAATGGTGCGCTCCTTTGACATTTCGCTGATAGTGCAGGGTGCTAAAAGTGGAGCTCAGCATTATCCTTGACATTACTGTGTTTCATCTGTCCTCTCAGTGTTGCTCAGAGGATATCAGCTCTTTAATAGAGAGGCCAGAGGTTTTTGTTGGAAGACTGTAGATAACAGTACAATGATTCGTAATAGTAGAATATTTGGCCAGGAGAATAGAATACTGTCTCAGTCCCTGCTGCTCTTGGCTTCACATGATGTTAATGTTAGTGATATCCTGTGCAGGGATCTGTATGTACCTACTAGATAGAACAGGGGGGATGAGGGGATATTGTGTATTGTGTATGATTTGCAGACCCCGGAGAGTCACTGTTGATATGTGGGAGAGACCCATGTTTTCTGAGACATGGGAGATGTCTGATACGATTCTTTCACTGGTCCCTTTGTAAGGCCAGTGTAAAGAATGTCCCTTAAGGGTTCAAATTCCACTTGATGCCTTTAGAGGGAGTGTAGCAGCAGAAATATCCTTTCTTGCATCATGTTCTGATTGGCTGCTCTGAATTCCACCTCATTCAGAAAGCAGTACAGGCCAAAAACTATCCTTACAGTGGCCACTTTTTAATGTGCTTCTGTCCACAGATCCAGATTGTGGTCCAACTATAGTTCTGAAGGCTGAAATGTGAAGATATATGAATCAGTTTTCATGGCATCACAAATACATTGGATTTGAAAGAAGCAGCATCGTTTACATCGTTACATTCGTTTAGTGGGACCGGTTGAGCTGTGGACTGAATAATACAGAGTTTACAGTTGTATAGCAGTGATATATTAGTAAGTTTAATATTCGTATATATTAGTGAGCCTAAATCCCTTTGTATTCTTCATTCTCTGATTGACTACT
Organism: Acestrorhynchus altus; assembly: GCA_034509495.1. Taxonomy (NCBI): domain Eukaryota; kingdom Metazoa; phylum Chordata; class Actinopteri; order Characiformes; family Acestrorhynchidae; genus Acestrorhynchus; species Acestrorhynchus altus. Next base: position 6,895,841 of record CM067507.1, on the reverse strand, counting down.
AAACAGAAACGTGTGAAATCCCATCCCCTCTCCAAGACCATGTTTACACACATTCTGGAATGTGTGCAAACATAATGAACAATGCAGCTGACATCAGCCTCCTCAGTATGGGAATAAATGGGGCTTTATGTAGCCTCTGTGCCAGCAGTAGAGTTCCATAGAGTTATATCAGCTTTCTAATTGGTTGATAATATGATTTAACTGTGTTAGAGTGGAAAATAGTGCTACCCGTATATAGAGGCCTGCAAGAATTCAGCATGAAATTTCCATGAAAGTTCATTTACCTTACCTTACTACATACATACATATTTGGTTTTCTAATGATTTCTATTATAAGGGCTATGAAAAATGAAATCATAAAGGAATTACTATGTTTTATATATTTACATATTGCATGATTTGTGAATTGTCCAAACAGTGCTGGACTTTTTCACTACAATCCTCCAGAATATATTTTATACAAAATGGAGTTAATAAGTAAACATCGGCTGGACTTTTGTTGTTGTAAATAGTTGCTTCTATGAGCTGTTCAGTGCATCTCTTTTTTTTCTCTTTTTCTATCCTTCCAAACAAAAGATGGCAGTAGTTTTATTTGGCTGCATGAATCAATTAGTTGTGGAGAAATTGGAAATTGCAGCTTCCTGCAAGCAATGCCCAACTACACTCATCAAATGTGTCAGATTGCACTGCTATTCAGAAGGAACATAACGGTTGCCAGGAACAATTAAAAATGATTTATCATTTTACATATGTAGTGACACATACAGAAATAGTGTCTCTCAGTATGGCATTTGGGTATAATGCAACATTAGAGTTGGAGTCGTACAGGTTTCTAAACGTGTCCTGTGATAACCCATCCCAGTGGCTTGAATATTCTCTCCCAGTTCCTGCAGATTTTGTAGTAGGGTTAGAGTGTCGATAGCGCATCCAATAGCATCCCACACATTTTCAGATGGGAAAGGTCTGGCAATGCAAATGTTGGAATAGTGCACACAAGCATTCGTTGATCATCTCCACCAAGACAAAAATGGGATTTCTCACTGAAGATGCTTCATTGCCATTTTGAGACCATCTTGGTTCTAGGAGGCCTACCATGCAATCCATCTCATACTCTTCCAAATGGGCGGATTGCTTTCAAATTCTTCTCAGAGGCATCTTTTGCTTGCACTTGTTGATGCTACCAACACAACAGCCAGAATAAAAGGCATGTGCAAAAGAACAACCTTCTATAGTCAGGCTCATCATTGCTTATGTAACATACATGGCCCATGATGTCAAACCTTCCCAACAAAATTAATTCCTGTTGGTTGTTTCCTTCTGAGTGCAGCTGAGTGCAGAATGAGCATTCCTTCTTAATAAGATAAGAATATAGAATAGAATATAAGAAGTTAGCAGTGTGTACGAGTCATATAAACAGTATGTTTGTATCTGTATTGTTAGCAGGAATATTATTAGCTTTCATTACTTAATGAGTGTGTCAACAGTGAAAATGTCATAACAGTAACATGCTATGAAATACATCACAGTGTGTGTTAGGATAGTGTTTACACTGAGCTGTATATCTATGAATCAGTACAGTTCAGTCAGCGTTATAAACCCTTATTGCAGGAGGTAAGATAGATCTCACATGGTCCTTATTTACTGTGTTGAGTGCAGGGGGGGTGAGGTATTGTTGAGGCTCTGGAGGACGTATGTTGTAGGAGAGTCCAAGGTAACTCATGCATTGAATTTAAAAGAAAAAATGTGTTAAACTTAGAAACAATGTCATTAGATATTGTTTCCTTGCTGGCCATGGCATAAATGAGTAACAGGGATGAAGGTAACAGGGTTGAGTTTTTTTTTTGTAGTATAGATTTAGAAAAACTATATAACTATAACAAGGTAACAAGGTTCTTTGCTTAAGGTTTTAATGTTGATACTGTCTGATCATTTTTTAAAACTCAAAAATGAAATATTCTAATAGTTTTACATCCTGGACACTAACATGGTGGTGGTGTGTTAGTGTGTGTTGTGCTGGTACAAATGAATCAGACACAGCAGTGCTGGAGTTTTTAAACCCCTCAATCTCACTGAGAACCAACCAGAAATATTCAACCATCAGTGTCCTGTGAGCCGCAACCTGTGATCACTGATGAAGGACTAGAGGATGGCCAACACAAATTGTGCAGCAACCGATGAGCTTCTGTCTCTGACTGTAATCTGCAAAACCTTGGTGAGGATAGGTGAAGATCCAGGTTGTGTGCTGGGATTGGGATGTTGAAACACATTTGGTCAGTTTGTAAGGTTAGCTTGTCGCAAGGTCATTACACATGAAGGCATAATCAGGTAGTTAGGGCTTTAGCAAATGTATTTGCTAAGATGGGTTTAGAAGTTAATAACATGCCCATTGTTAGTTGCAGCAGGTTAATCCGATGTGTGCGTGATGGGCAGTGCAGTGGAGAACCAATGCAGGGTGTGAATATTGGTAAATGGAGGGACGCACAAGATTGGAAGTTGCAGATGTAGGTATTAAACTACAGGTTTTACATTGCATTTCAGAAACTACAATGAGGCCTGAAATTGTTATACTTGGAGAGCAAACAAATAGGTTTATTGAGCTGATGGTTCAATTTGAAGCTGAGGTTGAGGCTGCAGAATTGGTGGCTGAGGTGAGAGTGTGGGTGGCAAACGTATGTTAGACCAGTACAGATTGGGGCTAGGAATTTTGTAGGGAATTCTACTACAGCATTTCTGGGGGAATTTGGATGTATTGAGGGCAGTTATGAAGGAATTGTCAGAAGTAGTTGACCTGGTCAGTGGTTGTGGATAAGAAGGGCTGAGGTTGGGTGGGCTAGGACAGTGATTGAAGGCATGGTATGAGGAGAGTTATAGGCTGTTTTGTGTATGTACTGAAGGTGTTGAGGCTGTGGAGGTTGAGAGGGTCTGGGATGCTAGACTTCACTGGTGAGCCTTCTGGAGGTGTCATGGGCTTAATTCAGCGTATTCAGAGTATTGGCCAAAAACAGGTGTTTAAACACACTGACCCACTTACACCAGCACACTACTAACACATTAGCAAACCACCACCATATCACCAGTGACACTGCAGTGCTGAGAATGACCCAACACCCACATAACTGCTCTGTGAAGGTCTTATGGAGTCCTGAACATTGAAAAAGTAGTGCTCTTGTAGGGTGGGTGTAGCTGATAATAATGATCAGTGTGTATAGAATCAAGGAGGTGGTCATAATGTCATGGCTGGTGGGTGTATGTATATATGTAGTACTGTTTCACTAATTCAGTGGGATACACAGGGCATACACTGGACATATTGGAAAATCAGCTTTGTACTGTAAAGCTAAGGTAAAGGCATTGACTTTCAAAAGTACTGAGGGAGGTGTCAAAGGCTGTGTTCAGAAGGTCAAATGCCTGCCCATATCCTGAAATCTTATCCGTGTCTGAGCTTAAAGAAGATCCTCTGTGTAGACCTATAAATGGCACATGGATGTAAGTTATTCTAACTATGTGCAAGATGGTGCTGATGCAGGTTCAAACATCTCAGATGTTCAGGGTGATTAATGATGTCATGTGAGGTTGTGGACTAAAGTAGTATATGATCTGATCTTGTCTCTACTGCTCTGAAAGTTGAATTGTGATGATCGGGTCAATGTTTTCCCATAATTAACAGCACTACAGTTGATCACAGCCTAGCTTTACACTGTTTGACCTTTTCATTCACGTGCTTTGTGCTCATTGTTTTTCTGATCAGCGGCCAACAGCAAGTGGCTAAGACTTCACCCAGAATGTGGTTACAACCTGGTGAATTCTCCCCATCTGAAACCAGCTTGGATACTAGACAGAGCCCTTTGGCATTTTAACTGTGACCTCGCAGATGGGAGATACAGTGACAGCGGCCTCCCGCCCCTTATAGAGAAAGAGAGCCAGCTTAAGGTGAGTTTAGGAATAATATGTATAAATATGTACTGTGTATAAAGCAATGGTTGACATGGAAGATTTAAAAATAGAGGGTGTTTTCTGTCATATGTGATTTTACTGTAAGGGAGAGTGGGATAAGATATAGACTGTCTTAGCAAGTGAAAAATTAGACAAAACTACTACTTTTCCAGGATTATTTCTCAAAACAAGAAAAACAAAACAAAAAACGCACAAATCAATGTAGGTCTGTGCAAGTTTGACAAGTTTTCATACTTTTATCAAATCACATCCAATGTGATCTGTTATTAGGAACTGTTCCAGTCAGTATTCAACTCACGTTTTCCAATCCCTGGCTTTCTACAGAGTTTCATATGATGCTGTTTTTTATAGAATTAAATAAATTATTGTTGAATTTGTTTTTCTGTGATTACCTGCATTTAGACACTCCTTTCCTTCCTTCTAAGCTTTTAATAATGAATATTAAATGTAATATAAAACAATCAATGTAAAGCCAACTAGAGGACCCGTGCTATAAATACGACTCTGTTCTATAAATTCTCTCATTCTTCTTCTCATCCTCATCATTACCTGTTGATTACCTGAATAACTCTGTTACCTTAGCAGACTTTGCATCATCAAACATCCCTTTTTCTTCACCCTTGGCTGCAGTTTTCTCTTTCTATCTGTATACAGATAGCAGCAACATGATAAAAACTTCCCAGCCGGTCCACACCTGATATTAACTGACCATAACACCTATGTGTTTGTTATACATCTCACTCCAAAGCCGAGACCAATAATATTGAGGTTCCATCTCCTTTGCAGCTATTACATCTTCAATTTTGCTGGGAATGCTTTCTGAAACATTGTGGAGTATGTCTTCAGTAATCTGTGCCCTTTCTATGAAAAGAGCATTCTCAAGGTCAGCTACTGAAATTGATGGAGAATGCTTGGCTCAGAGTTTCGGTTCCAAACTGTTCCGGGCTCTGTAGGTCACTGAAGTTCCTCCACATCAGTGTTTTCCCAGATTCATCCATCAGACTGCCAAATAGAGAGGCATGATTCATCACTACTGGGAGCACATTCCACTGCTCCAGTGTCCAGCAGTGTGTGTGTGCGTGTGTGTGTGTGTGTGTGTGTGTGTGTGTGTGTGGTGGAGGATGGAGGGTGGAGGGGGGATGTATATGGATAACTTCCACTTACATACATACACACAAACACCAGGGCGATTTAGAGCGATGTACCTTATCAGCAACAGGTGACACAACAGCATTGGTGTTAAAAAAAAACACCTTATTTGGATCCGTAAATAAGGAGTTGTCATTTATACGTCCTATTTAGCTCTCCTGTTTTCCCTTCTCGTCACCATTCTGTTTTGTTTTGTTTCCCCCCCCACAGGCTTCTATGCACCTGTCTGTTCTGTTTTGGTCTTGTCATGCTCCGCCCCATTCCCCATCTGTGTCTCATTTGTAACCTTACCCATTTTCATTCAGTCCCAGGTGTGGTTAATCATGTCCATGTATTTAAGTTCCTTTGTTTCAGTCCCAATGAGTCTTTGCGTTTGTGCTACTGGCTTCTGTACAAGCCTGAAAGTTGTCATCATAGATTAGTCGAGACAATTTTAGACTTTGTCTTAGAATTTTATAATTGTCCACCTGTACAAGAGCTGTAAGTTCCAACAACAACAACAACAACAATAATAATAATAATAATAATAATAATAATAATAATAATAATAATAATGGTTATTATTATTATTGTTGTTGTTATTATTATTATTATTGTTGTTGTTGTTGTTGTTGTTGTTATTATTATTGTTATTATTATTATTAATAATAATAATAATAATAATAATAATAATAAGAAGAAGAAGAACTATTATTATTATTATTATTTCTCTTTGAATATACTGTACCTAGTTTGGTCTCAGATAGCAGCTTATATATACAGGAAATGAAACTCTGGTTTCATTTCATAACTTGGGGACAGTACCCAAAACTAGCAAAACAGGCCAGGGTATTGTAGAACAGTGCTGTGTAAAGGAGAGTGGTAACATACCTAACATTTGATTTTTGTTACAACAAATACTTGTTGTTACAAGTAAACCATCCACAAACAGTTCATGGGGAACTTTATATGGTCTTCTCCCGTTTACACTGGGAGTATGTTGGTACTCAGTACTTTAAAATCACTTGAAACATATACTGTACAGCTGACCCACAATCTATATCTCCAGACACTCCGAGAGGTCCTGCTGAAGGATGTTTTTCCCCCTCTGAAACTGTGGGAGTATCTCCAGGTCAATGTGGACAAAGCTGTCGAGCAGTTTAAGAAGGTGCTGCAGGCTGGTGAGTGTTCTGAACATCCTGCTACAACACCACTGACACAACTGCAAAATACAGTACATGTTATTGTACTGTTTTGATGTGGTACAGGTGGCAAACCAGATGGGCCAGAAGTAAAGGGAGAGCACAAGCTGAAGATCATACAGGATCCACAGTACAAACGGTTTGGGAACACCGTAGACATGAAGATGGCACTAGAGATGTTTGGCAGACACACGTGAGTCCTCTGTCTTGAGACATTCCTGCTCTGCTGGTCTTGGTTAGCTGTCAAAAGGGATTCTGACTGGCCCCATTCCCACCAGTCTGTAAAGGTGGCAATGTGCACGGACAAATGATATGTCTTCTAGGTGTTTATTATCACTGTGTTACATCGGGCAATGATTAAAGGAAGTGTTAACAACCTAAGCATGCTAAATGATCATATCAGCACTCTGGTTTAGTTGAACCATTAGAGCAGTTGTGAAACCGCTGGAGGGCAAATGGGGCAACTGAAATAGGACACATGGCACAAGGGATCCTTAACCATTTTTTTTAATATCAAAGATTTATGTTATGCACTCATTCTGTCTCAGAAAAAAGAACAGTTTACAAATAATTGAAAACCCATTAATAAAATTAGGTCAGTGATGAAGGTATATAAATTGACCATGACTATATGTCCACTGCTGAGAAGAGTGGAGCAGATCATCACAGTGATTTAACAGACCACAGTAACATCGAGATAAATAACTGATCAGCAGTGCTTTTTCAGTCTAGTCATAACTTTCAATCTACTGAAAGACCGAACATCTACTCATACTTTAGCAGAGCTGATCGGTACAGTGATTTATCGGTCTGCTCATCTTCATACTATACTCAAGAACCTTGGTGTTTGTAATATTCTTTATGAGTGTGTTTCTCTACATATGATGCTGATTTTTAAATAAGGACATATTGTCTTGAATGTTTTGTTATTAGGAAAGTATTGTCTTAAAATATATTGTTCTATATTCTGAAAACTGGCACAAAATATATTAAATGTGTATAGCATGGGTTGTTTTGAGGTCCATCTTTATTTCTGCCACATGAATCATAGTTAAGGTGTTTTTCAGGTGCAGTGTTTTTAATCTTTTTAAAGGAATGGTCCAGCAGCAATCCAAGTGAGTTGTGACTGGTTTAAGAAGAGTCTGGAAGAGCTGAACTTGGAGTGCTTTAAGGAAATGCAGGGTCATCATGAGCAGGTCTGCTTTGCTTTAGTCATGCATTTCTACATTGTTTTACATTTTGTAGAACTAAAAATGTCAATTTGCGCTCTGTGGTCATTATGTTGTCTTTCACACTTAGGCTGTGAACTGCATCATGGGGACTGTGCACTACGAACGTTTTGCAGCTAATGGTCCCAAACTTGGGCCTTTCACCAGAGAACACCCTTTAGTGACAAGGTAAGATTTAAGGATGGTTGTTATATACACACGTTGATCGTTTACTTTTTTTAAAAAAATTAATTTTTTGTAGGTATTTTACCTTCCCTTTTGAGGACATGTCCATGGATAAGGAGAAACTCCTGTTGCAGAATCCTGAAAATGCGAGCCATTTTCTGGCCCACAATGGATGGGTGATGGGAGATGATCCACTCAGGAACTTCGCAGAACCAGGTTGATGCAGAGTTTAGATTCTTCAGCTTAGTGTCTATTCACCCCTAAGAACAGTACTTAGAACACAGACAGTATTAAAAAAATAAGAGAACATCTTTCATTGCTAATGAATACAGAACCTCCAGAACCATATGCAGGCTTAGCACAGGTGTACTTGGAAATGAGTAAGAACTGCTGTCTACTTGCATTGTTCCACACCACACTCAACACACCAATAAAAGTACTTCAAGAAATTCTTTGAGCAATGGCATAGAGAAGAACCACGTTTGTTTTTATGAAGAACACTTGTAACAGAGATGTGTGAGTATGAAGAACCTTGACATTGTAAAGAACCTTTAAGGTTCTTCAAATTCACATCAAATTACACATTCATCTGGAGCTTTGGCTCTTAGCACTGACCCTTAAGTACCCCTGCCCAAGGTTTTGGTAATGCTTAAAATTGTTTTGTGTTATCCCTGCCTGCCAGCACATCTGATGCAGTCATTTCTGCAAAATTCTGACATAAAGCAAATCATGTAATGTGACACGAGGGTAAGAAAAAAAAAAAGATTTTTTCTAAACAAACATTTCCTCTGTTAAACAGGTTCCAATGTATATCTGAGGAGGGAGCTGGTTTGCTGGGGTGACAGTGTGAAGCTCCGATATGGCAGTAAGCCAGAGGACTGTCCATACCTGTGGGCACATATGAAGAAATACACAGAGATTACAGCCAAACACTTCTGCGGTGTGCGGCTGGACAACTGCCACTCAACACCTCTACATGTGGCTGAGGTACCGTAACTGATTCCACATAGTGCTTGCTCATCCTTTATGACCTTATCTTAAAATGTATGTTTAAGGAACATTTGATAGTTGAGGTGTTATTTTGAGGTTACAAACATTTGTTGTATTATGGTATTAGAACTGGAAATGTAGGAACAATAGGCGTGAAGTCCTTTGACACAAGTCAATGTTTCTGACATGCCCCCAATTCAGAAATTCAGGCCAAAAAATCCCCCAAGTAAATAACATATTGGGGTGGGGTTCATGTATACTTATCTTGTTAAAATACAACAATATTTTCAACACAACTTGAAGGCCGCAAATGAGTGTGTGAGTACTTGGCTAACTGCTGAAAGTGCATGTATACAAATAAGAAACCATTATTATTATTATTATTATTATTATTATTATTATTATTATTATTATTATTAATAATAATAATAATAATAATAATAATAACAATAATAATAATAATAATAATAATAATAATAATAATAATAATACATTTTATTTTTAAGCGCCTTTCTTGACGCTCAGACACTTTACAAAATAAAATTGTTTCATTATAGCAAGTGAATGTACAAGCTCACATTTCAGTGAAATGCCACATTTATGTTTAAACAAAACCTGTAAATCATGATGGTTGTACTTATATTTGCACATATGTTACATACAACTGCTCACGAGCTTGCTTTTTTTTTATTCATATAATTTCATAGAACTACTACTATTATTAGAACTACTATTACCACTTTATCTGATTTTAGCAAATTATAAAAACAATGAAAACATTATTTTGGATTAAACTAAAAGGCCACATCCTCCACTGAGGAGAAAACATCTGTCATGTGCACGATTTTTTTTTTTTACATCCTACAAAGTGTCTGGGATACAGAGGACTTATCACCCTTGTTCTGGGTTTTGTGCATTAGATAAGATGTGAACAGGCAGCTTCTATCACTCTTTTAAACTACACTTCCTTAGACGATCTCTGATTAACTAAACATGTATTCAAATGTACACATCTGTGTGCTGTTATACTACTGACCATTTAGCCTGCAAACACCATTTTTGGTGTTGCTGTTTCCTTCCCTGCACTTAAGCAAATGTTTCATTTCCAGCTAATTAAAAACAAGGTACATTTTGTGATTTGAGGGCTGTAATTGAACAAATAGGTGGGCTATCCTATATCTTATCTATATTTTTGGATGTCCATTCATGCATTCTTGTATGTTGTGCTTTAGGCGATGTTAACCGCTGCCAGGTTGGTCAGGCCCAATCTGTACGTGATAGCTGAGCTTTTTACAGGCAGTGAGAAGATTGACAATACATTTGTTAATCGCCTTGGGATTACCAGTCTCATCAGAGGTATTTGGGAGAGGGAGACGCAAATAATTGTGCATGATGTTAATGAATGCACTTTATGTTCTCTTTTTTTCCTTTCCCTACTCAAAATGTCCTCCATAATACTCAATTAATACATTTACTGCGTCATTTATCCTGTCATTTTAATTCTTTTACGGAATATGTTTAACTGTCTGTGTTGTCCTGTTTCTAACACATTCAAACACATTCATCTGCCACAACCCCTGATTGCTGTTAAACTCCTGTGCCTTAAAATCTAAATTCTTTCCATTTTGCCCACCATCACACTAATCATTTATGCATGTCCTACATTCCACTCTTGTACAATTTGTCCACCCCCTCCATCCACACCCCACCAACCACCACTTGTCTTTAAACCTGCTTGCCATGCCTGGCTGCATGTGTACGTATGTCTGGCTGCAGTACATGTTGGAGATCGCTCTTGGGCACAGGCCTGATCTGTACGTGGTGGCTGAGCTATTCACGGGCAGTGAGGAGCTGGACAATGCCTTCGTCACTCGGCTTGGTATTACATCCCTCATGTGGGGTAAGAGTGGAAAGAAAAGGCTGAAAACAAAAAGGTCAGGTACTGATGTTGGTTAGTGCCCACTCCAACTCATTTCAAAGGTACCTGGAGCTCCATCACTCCAAAGAGCAGTTCCACTGCTTCATAGCTCAGTGCTGATGCTTCCCATAGAGATTATACAAGATGATTGTTTGCAATTATACACCTTTGTTAGCAATAGGTGTTCCTTAAAGGGGAATTTCACAGATTTTTCACATTTTCTGCATAACTCAGAGTACTGTAAAACGTACAGAGCTGGAATTGTTCACAGAGGTGGTGATTGGTGATTGGAAACAGGCATTTTTTTTTCTCAAAAAGCCTAATTACAGAAATTTATTTCATTAAATGATTCCTAAGTGATGCCTAAGACATTAAAATGTCTTTGAAATGTACTTCAATGGCTGTATTTGTTGGAGAGGTTTATTTAGGGAGTATGTTAAAAGATTCTCATCATCAAAAAATAGTTGTACCCAGAAGGAATCAATGGAGTACAATGCATGACTGCAACAGAGTTGTGCCAGACTGTCATGGAGTCACAGTGGGTCATCTTCAGTGATGGGCCCTGCTTTTGTCTTGGTGGAGGTGACTAATGAATCCGTATGTGGTTTTACAATTTCCTTGCTATTCCAGTGGGACAGCATTTGTCTGCTTACTGCTGCTGTCCTCTCAATATGTTGCCTTGAAGACATTGTTACTTTGCCATGGCCAATCCTACACTTCCTTGTGGGTGCACTTATGAATTTTAATTGTATTATTGTTTTCAGATTTACCACTATCTTTACCATTTTATTAACCGTATATATTTAAAGATGCTTGTATATCAGGGCTGTCCAATCTTATCTACAAAGGTCTAATGTGGTTACAGGTTTTCATTCCAAACAAGCAGGAAGTTACTTGATCAACTGTGAGACCAAGTGATTAAACAAGCAGAATCAAGTGTGAATTAGCTTGTTCGGAATGAAAACCTGCAGCCACACTAGTCCTTTACGGATAAGATTGGACATCTCAGTTTCATATGACACTGAAAATGGCTATATTTGCATTGTTGTTATTGTGGCATCTGGGTCCTTTCACCTCCTTGTGACCGCCTGTCATTTTAACAATTTGTGCAGAAATTCAGCAAAATCTGAATTTCCCTTTAAAGTAGTTGAATGGAGTGTCTACAAACTTTGGAACTTTGCATACTTTACTGTATCGTATCGTTTCCATGCATGTCCTGTAACAAAGTGTACCTGCAGTTATTTGGTTAGTTGTCCTGTGTGTTAATAAAATAAACAGAATATTTGTTTTGCTTCAGAGGCCATGAGTGCTGGAGATAGTCATGAGGAAGGCAGGCTGGTGTACCGCTTTGGAGGAGAGCCTGTTGGATCTTTCGTCCAGCCTAACCTCAGGCCTTTGGTTCCAGGCATAGCACACGCTATGTTCATGGACATTACCCATGACAATGAGTGTCCAATCCAGGTTAGTCAAGAGAGAGTTGGTAACACTTTACAGCAGAAGTACATTAATTAACAGTATTTGTGTCATTAATAAATGATTTAATAATGTCTCAAATAATTATTATTTGACACCAAGAAAGACATGATTAAACATTAGACAATATTTGAGAAGTGGCAGCCAATTGCACACCACATGTCTATAATTAACAATAGGAATTATGAATTATCTACACTATATGGACAAAAGTATATGGACATCTGCTCATTCTTTGTTTCTTCGAGTGTATTGACTGCTGCTTCTTTCCTGTGTGTGCTGGTTGAGTGCTGAGCGTGATTGTAAAGCATCTAAGTGTGATATATATGTGTATATAAGTGCTATATAAGTGTAACTTCATTCAGTACTCAAATATTGAGTAATGATTAATCATGTCTTTACTAGTGTCAATTAACAATTAACGATGATACATTAATATAGGTTAGACATTACTAAACCATTTAGTAATGTTTAGTACTGTTGTAATTATATATTCTTATTGTGTTACCAAAGAGTTCTGGTATTTAATCTGTACTGTGACAAATCCCTCATTAGTGTTGCTAGAATAAACAAATGATAGCTCAGAACATTCTCTTGGTGATGTTGGACAAATTTGGATGAATTATCTATTATATACAAGAGATATCAGTATATTGATATTGAGAGTTATCTCAACATTGGGCCAATATGAGCAAAAAATGTAGAAAAAGCACCCACTCACACTGTGTGATGTTGACTACAGGACTGTTTGACTAATCTAAGGACAAAACAGACTTTTTGAGACTTGTCTTTAGTGAAGCAGTTCAATAAAAAAGCACATTTTTAAGCTTAGTCACTGCATTAATGTGTAAACATTCATTATGTTAAAGGTTCGCTCCGTGTACGACTGCCTCCCTAGCTCTGCTATCGTATCAATGGCCTGCTGTGCTACTGGTAGTACGAGAGGATATGATGAGCTGGTTCCTCACCAAGTAAGGAAGACTGCTGCCCAATCGTTTGGCTGTGTGAATTGTACAACTCTGGCAACCCAATAAACTGAAGCAAAGAGTTTTGACCCTGAGTCATGGTAGGCCAGCACTTATTGGCTTCTTGATGCTTTGCCACAGGTTTCAGTGGTCAAGGAGGAGCGGCTATACACAAAGTGGAATGCAGATGCCCTGCCCTGTTCTACTGGGGAGTTGAATCTTCAGTCAGGCATCATAGCAGGGAAGCTGGCACTCAATAGGCTCCACCAAGAGCTGGCTGAGAAGGGCTTCACACAGGTCTGCATAATACCCAAGGCCTAAATGTCAAATGACCTTTGGTCTCCTGGAGTCAGAAAGTTCTAGTCTTATGGTTTAGGACTGACTCTCTCTGTGTGTGTGTGTGTGTGTGTGTGTGTGTGTGTGTGTGTGTGTGTGTGTGTGTGTGTGTGTGTGTGTGTGTGTGTGTGTGTGTGTGTTTGTGGCTTGAAGGTCTATGTAGACCAGTTGGATGAAGATCTATACTTATTAACCAGACACTGTCCAACACACCGGTCAATCAGTGACTGTCTCTCGAACCGCTTTCAAGAACCCCAAAACACACCAGTATAGAGAAAGAGTTGCTCCCATGTTCATACCAGGTCAGTACACACATACACTGACACTAGATGACACTGAGATAGATCTTGTCTGCTACAGTGAGAAAGTATTGATGTTCATGATATACAGTAGAGACAACTTTTAACACCTCCACATACTGTGTATACTCTGCTCTCCGTTCCTGAGCCAGATAGGAGGTGATCCTGGAGGCATGCACGGTGGAGAGAGACGCTGGCTCATATGTGAAAGATGAGAAGTATGTTAACGGGATGCCCGAGTACACATTGGAGCTGCGGGAACACCTCCAGGTAACCTGAACCGCCAACAGCAGGGTAACCATTAGTGACAGGAGTGGACACTGCTGAAATATTACATCAGCTTGGTAGGATAACATCACGTAATCAGAAAAGTCTGATGTGACTGGGCAGGCAGTGACTCAGAATCTTGCAAATGTTAAATACATGTCAAACGAGTCATGCCTAGCACCTCGTACAACTCTTTGTTTTGTAGTTCCATGCTGTGTACCTGTGTGACAGAAGATTTTAGGAGTTGTGCAAATGGATCCATGTTCTAACTCACAAAATTGTTTACCTAACAAAATCTCAGACTCATGTCTTATCTGTGGCCATGCCACTGTGGATAAAAAGTGAAATTAGAATTCACGTTCAGTAGATGAGGCAGGGGATAGGGCAAGATGGAGGCAGATGATCCGCTGTGGCGACCCCTAAAGGGAGCAGCCGAAAGAAGAAGAAGAAGAAGAAGAATTCACTTTACAGCCTGGTAGCAACAGGTAACCAGAAGTTTCTACAAGTAGGATCAGGTTTTAGGAGAGCTGTACAGAACAGGGGAGGCTCCAGATCAGGTCTTGTACAAAATCACTTGGCTTCCAAGTATTTGATGGAAGTACCACTGGAATGCGCCAAAGAGATCACATGATAGAAAAAGTTTACACACTATACTTCATTTCTTTCTTGTTTTGACAGCTTAAGGACAGTAAAATTGTTCAACAAGGAGCTGCCATGTCGAAAGGCTGCAATGAATTTGTTCAGGAGATTGTGTTTAACCATCTTACTCCAGGCAGTGTGATTGCTTTCAGGTAAACCAATCTACTGACTACCTGCAACCCAACCATGAAATAAGTTCTCATGCTGTTTTCTAGGCTTCATGTCTCAGGATCAGATTAACCTACATACGTGATGCACATATCATTACAAACTACAACACTTACCCTGTCTACTCATTTTAACACACCTGATCTTCTCATTGTGTGATGAATTTATCAGTGAGAAATCCAGCGCGGAAAACAGATAAAAATTCACTTGTTTCCAAATGAATGAAATCCCAGTTTAAATGCCAAAGGAGCCTTCCAGTGCATGTTCACTGCATGCAGACTGAGAGGAGACAGGGTTAATTACATTACTGATGCAGATATTGGGTTATAGACGAAAACAAGAAAGAAGGGGCTGTTTGCTCAATTTCTTTCCTCACACAGTGTTCAAATTTCAGAATAAATGTCATTCATATTTTTATTTTATTTTATTTGGACCACTGTCAAGTATTTTGAAGAATTCATTATTATTATAGATATACTTGTCAATAAAATCATTACCAATAACACATTGAAATGATTGCTTGTTCAGCTCAAAAAGCAAGATTTAATGTTTTTAAACAAGTAAAGTTTTGATTAAAACATGGTTAAATTCATTCACATATTTAAATTCTAGTTATTTTTACATCCGGGACGTGTGATTGTCTCCTTTAAATACTTTTAAAATGTTTGTTTTGGTGAATAAAAATATGTCAAACTACAAAACCTTCCCACAAAATTAGCCTAGGCCTCTAAAGTTTAATCACTCATGTTCTCTCTTCAACAGTTTAACATCATGCAGATGTAAATTGTGTTTTACAGCATTTATCTCATCATAAAATGTGTTTTTACAAGCACTAATTATAAAATATACTTAAGTACAAAAGAACAAAATCCAGTGTTCAACATTTGTGGTTTTCATTAGTATTGATTAGAAAATCATAGCTATTAAAACATTCGTTCAATTCCACCAGCAACTCACCTGATCTACTGTAATGATGGATTAAATAAACCAGGTGTCATTTTTTTCAGCAATTAAGTTAAATGAACAAATAAGAATTTATTGTTTATTTTTATTCATTCTATCATTCAATCCTCCACCTGGACGGCTACCTTATATACCCCAAATATAATACACACCCTTCAGCCAATCAGGTACTTTTGAAGACAGTAGTTAATTGGTTCAGGTGGGGTAGCCTATGGTTGAACATAAGTTCTGCAGGAAGGTAGCACTGTGTCTTATATCCAGGTTGGTGACCCCTGATGTAAGACATAGTGCCTAAATAAATCATTTTACATATCAAAAAGATTTACACAGGAGATCAGCATTTGTTTTCTTTTTGACCAATTTCAGAGTAAGTCTGGACCCAAAGTCTCAGGACACAGTGGGATTCCTGCGCACTCAGCTCTCTCAGTTCAACCGTCTGTACAAATCAGGCAGTCTGCCTGACCCTGAAGTCCCTGTCATTTTGAAAATCGCTTTGGACTTGTAAGCACTTCTGTAGTCTACAGTTGGCTGCTAAGTTACAGTATACAAACTATTTCAGATTAAACCATGATCATAATGTATGTTCTTGTGCATTATCTGCCCAAAGTCTCATGTCCAAGCTGTCCTTGGCTGAGCTGAATGCACTGTTATTCCGCTGTGATGCTGAGGAGCAGGATGAGGGTGGAGGATGCTACAATATCCCATCCTGGATGGCAATGAAGTATGGTGGGCTTCAAGGTACGATACACACAAGAAACTTGAAATTTTACAGCTTGCGTGCTGAAATTCAACTTTATGGAATCTGCTTCTCTATGCAGGTTTTGTGTCAGTGCTGTCTGACATTCGACCCAACAACGACCTGGGGCATCCTTTCTGTGACAACCTGAGGCAAGGTGATTGGATGCTGGACTACATTAGCTCTCGGCTCATGAAAAAAGGTGGATCTCTGCGGGAGGTAGGACATTTTCTTAACTTAATCTACTACTATGTTCTTCAGAAATATCTGGTCTAATTTCTGCTACATTTGAAATGTTTCAGGTGGGGAAGTGGTTCCGCGCTGTATTTCTGTACCTTAAGCATATCCCACGGTATCTTGTACCATGTTACTTTGATGCCATTATCATTGGAGCATATGCCTCAGCTGTGGATGCAGTATTCAGAAACATGTCAAGGTTTGTAAACAGCACTCAGCTGTTCATAAAATACTAGTTTGCAAAATTGTTTGCCAATATTTTCAGAAATTGCATGATTTACATTTCATATATAACTCACAATACATATAAGTTCACCGTCATTTTGTATAGTAAACAAAAAGGCAATATTTGCATTGTGAACATTAATTAATATATGAGTTAAAGCAGAAATGATGCAGAAATGTAAATACATTTAAAACACTGGAAAAACATTCAAATTCCCAGTTGTCAACATAGAGCAAATGTAGTTGGAGATGTGTGTGATGAATTATGCATGCAATTTGTTCAGTGGAATTTGATGGGCTTTAGACTTCTAATTAGCTAATGTGCAAAATCACTACTCAAAACAGTGCTGGGCACAGCTCTGCCTCTGAGGCAGAATAAACACAAGTGGTCCAGAGAATAACTGATTTAAAATAGCCAGTATTTAAAAGTAGAATGTTAGAAATCTGTTCTTCAGAGCTAGATGAGAGAGTAGATGAATGGTATACAGTGTAGTTTGAAATTATGTTTGGTTTTTAAGTAATTCTTTTTTTATGGTGTTGGTTTGTCAGAAAATTGTCAGAAGACTGTCTGGAGGCAGCATATGAGGAAATTGAAGACATGCATCTTAGTGTCACAATAAAAGGCTATGCAGTAAAGAAAAGATTGGATAGAGGCTGGGGAATGCTGCCTTAGAGACTAGTTAGCTTTTATCCCAGGGAATTTTCAGAGCAAACAAAAACCATATGAAAATAATTTTTATAATAACATAATTTATTTTTAAACAAAGAACAAAATCTCAAACTGAATTGCACACTTTTAATGCAGTGCATCCACATTTAAAGTTCTGAGGAGCAAACGTGTTTTAAAAGCTCCACCAGCTGGTTATTTTAAATGGTTCTTCTCTGAACCAACTGTTTTTGTTCTGCCTCACAGGCAGAGCTGCCTGCACAATTGTTTTGAGTAGTGATTTTGCACACAAGCTTCTAATTATTGTTAGATTCTTTAGCCTTGTTACTAAAACTAAAAAATTCAAGTACATACACACATGCCTTGCCTGACTAGCTACATGAAAAATGTAGTGAGTGGAACACTCAGTGTAGTAAGTCTTTGTGTTCTTCATGTTCTGATGATGTCTGAAAATGGCAGCTTTGTGCAGACCGGTTCAACCCTGGTGAAGCAGCTGGCCCTGGGCTCTGTGCAAATGTGTGGTGTGGGCCGCGTCCCTGCCTTGCCCCCTCTATCACCTGCCTTGGAGAACGTCCCGTATCGTCTCAATCCTGTCACAAAGCTGGAAGAACAGTACTGTGTGTCTCTTGCAGCAGGTACACAGTGCTGTGTGTCTCTGGTTTTGTGTTCTTGTAGGTTTTTGGTGATATAATATTAGCAAGGGTGGAAAATCCTTCTGTAAATTAAATACTTAGTTAATATTTTCTTGGAAGATTTGAACTTTATGATCCAGATTTGCAGATCAAGTATGGAAAATGCAGTTCTATAACTATAACCGAATACAGTTCTATAACTGTGAATACAGTTACTGAGTCTGCCTCTCCTTTATTCAGGCCTGCCTCATTTCTCATGTGGGATCTTCCGCTGCTGGGGCCGTGACACCTTTATAGCCTTGCGCGGCCTCTTGCTCGTCACTGGAAGGCACATAGAAGCAAGGTATGCATCATATTATAACCCTGCTCTGCTGGTCTATATCCTTACCAACACCTGCTTATAGTTGCTGTCAGAACACAACCTTGGATCTATGGGTGGGCAATAGGATGCTATTTCTTTGAAATCATGATACATTTTGTTATCATAATGCAAAATTAGATGATGTGGATGTCATTAGTGCTTAAAAAACACTGAAACATTTGGCACATTTTATTACAGAGAGATTAATTAGTGCTGGTTAATTAGATACATTGCAGAATTTTTTTAATAAAATCACTGTTCACAGTAAGGAAGTCTATTTAAATAGAGTTTTTAAGAATCTGCCCTAACTGATTTTTTAATTATGTATATTTTGTCTGCATGGCAAACATTTGTGATACATATAATGTATTGTTACATTATTAAATATTGTTGTTAGTTGACTTTTACTTGTTGAAATAATGTGAATCTGGCAGTTGCCAGAATTCCAATACCCAGCCAGTTAAAGATGCTACACAGTCTCCAGCAAGCCCATTTAAAATGAAATATCATTTCTCCACAGGAACATCATCCTTGCCTTCGCTGGTACTCTGAGACATGGCCTGATCCCTAACTTGTTGGGGGAGGGTGTGGCTGCGCGTTTCAACTGCCGAGATGCTGTATGGTGGTGGCTTCAGTGCATCCAGGACTACTGTGCCATGGTGCCCCATGGCACATCCATACTGTCATGTCCTGTTTCACGCATGTATCCTACAGATGATTCAGAACCTCAACCAGCAGGAAAAGTGGTAGGAACAAAGGAACTGTTAACCATGGACACTGTTTATATTTCATTTATTTAATTGTGCCTAATTGGCAGATCCCGGAGTGTTTTTTATCCAGATATTTCAAGAGCCCCCCTCAAATGTTAGTGTTTAGTTATTATGCAACCTTTTGGGGTGCGCACACTTTTTGGGAAGGTGTTCCACTGCTCCAACGGTCAGTGCTTGGGGAGGTGGATGGGTCCAATGCAATGCAAAGAAGAACAGAGCCTAATCTTTGCGACAGCCTTACCTTAGCTAACAATTTGACATCAGTCTTAAGAATTGTGGCTACTCTTGACAGGAGTATTATGTGGGATTTGCTGGAAAAAAACAGGAAAATTATTAGCTTGTCCTCCTTGAGCTTCACTACTGATTGTAATGCTCTGTGCATGCAATGTCTTTTTCCCAGGACCAGCCTCTGTATGATGTCATCCAAGAGGCCATTCAGCGCCACATGCAAGGAATTGAATTCAGGGAGCGCAATGCAGGACCACAGATTGATTACAACATGAGAGATGAAGGTTAGGCTATAGGTTAGACCAATATTCACATCTGTGAAAGCTGTGCTGAGCTTTGTTTTCACTCTTCTTCCTATCTTCATATCTGTCAGGATTTAACGTGGAGGCAAAAGTGAACCCAGACACAGGCTTTGTATATGGTGGGAATCGTTTTAACTGTGGGACGTGGATGGACAAAATGGGGGAAAGTGACAAAGCAGGCAGTCGAGGCATACCAGCCACACCAAGGTGAAGTAGCCACAGCCTCCTCCAGTAGCTCCCTTCACTTAGCAGGAATAAATCCATGGATATCAGTATCAAGGATACTGATCAACAGCCTTTGTGTTCAGGGATGGCTCTGCAGTGGAGATTGTGGGTCTCTGCAAGTCCACGGTGCGATGGTTGATGCACTTAAACAAGAATGGTCAATTCCCCTACTCCTCCGTCAGTGTCCATAGAGACGGTATGTCTCATAGCCTGAAATGAAAGCTACACCACCATGAATCACCTGCACCTGCCATCAACCATCAGCCTGCTATGCCAGAAAAGCCTTACCTGCATGAAATATTCACTCTCTTGAGATTAATCCCTGCACTGACTCTAACACAGGGGTCGCCTAGCCCGCTCCTGGAGAGCTCCCTTCCTGCAAAATCTAGTTCACCCCACTTGATCCAACTAAATACTGCCTTCAGATTCCTGATTGGCTGAATGGAGTCTGGTAGATTTGGAGTGGTGTTAAAACCTCTTGGAAGGTAGCTCTCTTCTAGAACTATTGTTCATCAACATCACAATATCCTGAGTTTCTATTCATACTAAGAACCTCACTGCAATCTTATTTTAATAGGAAGTGTAACGATAGCCGTTCGTTAATCTGAACACTTGGGTTTAATTTCATATCAGATCATATCAGATTCATTTACATTTACATTTATGGCATTTAGCAGATGCCCTCATCCACAGTGACTTACAAAAGTGCTTTGCTGTTCACTCAGAAAATATCCTTAGCTAGTAGACGATTCCTCACACTTAGAATTAGTAAATATGTAATAGTCTTTGTAAAATGTGACCATTAGTGCTGGACTTTCAGTTTGCGGCAAATGTCAAAACTCAAACTGTTACTGTCACATTTACAATGATTCTAAGCCTCCTTGTGTAATTTGTCATCAGTTGTAATGTCTAAGCTAATGCTAGAACACATGAACATTTGTAGACCATTCTGGATTAAATTTAGACACATAAAGCTTGTACAAAAAGTCATTCCTTATGTTTGATTTGCATCTGATAACAGACATTAACATGCATTTACATGCATATCTTGTATGTAGCAGAGTGAAAGTCTTTCAGGAAGAAACTCTGGTACAGAGCTGCCATCTCATCCATATCTTACAAATGACAACTGACTGAACGTGGTTAGAATTCTGCTTGAATTTGCAGTCAGCAATTTGAAAGCCTTGAGTAAGGTTTTTACAAATTAAAAAGCCACTAAAAATCAATGTATAATTGGTTATCTCCAGTGTCATTTTTCTAAATGACTATGCCTATGACTATGGTTGGTGTAGCACAATGGATAAAACCACCACCATGTGGGAGACTGGGGTTCGATTCACTGACTGGGCAACTAAGCTGTGCTACACCAATAAGATTCCTTGAGCAAGACTCCTAACACTACTCTGGCTCATCTCTGTAATATGAATAACCTGGATAAGAGCGTCAGCTAAATGCCATGAATGTAAATGACTACAACAGTTACAGGTAAATTGCAACAAACATAATAATGCTGTTAAATTACAACTCAAAATGACACAAATATTTTTATCTTGTTCAGTGTCAACCAGAGATGGGATTCCATGCTTTAACCCTGGTCTCTAAATTGCATATATATTGTGCTAATACCTGTTTTTAAAAAGCTGTAAACTAAATAACTGCTGGTGTGTATTTTTTTTTTTTACCAGGTGAAACACACACAGTATCATATGAGGAGTGGAACCAGAGGATCCAGGACAACTTTGAAAAGATATTTTATGTATCATCTAATCCAGAAGACCCAAATGAACAACACCCAGAGCTGGTTCACAAGCGGGGCATTTATAAAGACAGTTATGGGGCCTCCAGCCCCTGGTGTGACTACCAGCTTCGACCCAACTTTACCATTGCAATGGTGGTGGTAAGCCTTATTTCAGTCATACCACGGTCTGCAAATGCCGTACTCTCTGATGAACGTGGTCAGATGTAGTATGTAGTAGAGGATATGTAGTTGTGGATACTATGCATGTTTGCATTTTATTTTAAAATGTACTCTGATTTTTAGGCTCCTGAGTTGTTTACAGTAGAAAGAGCATGGACTGCATTAGAGGTAGCTGAGAAGAAGCTGCTTGGACCTCTGGGAATGAAGACATTAGACCCAGAGTAAGTGAATCTGAAAGTGTGTCATATAACATTTGCTAAGTTATATATTGTATTGCTGGTGTGTCTCTTAAAAGAATAGTGAGCTAAGAAATAAGTGGAACATTTGCACTACAGCAGCACTGCTCTCCGCAGTACATATGGTCCATATTTTTTGTGAAGTCATGAAACACTTGTAGACCATTATGACCATATCCTTGTTTCTATTCTCACTGTCCATTTTATCAGCTCCACTGATCATACAGGAGCACTTTATAGTTCTATAATAACAGACTGTATTCCATGAGGTGGTCATGATGTTATGGTTGATCACTGTATGTATATTCACCAACTTAAGCTACAGCAGTTTATCCTCAGCCATTCATTAGGACTGTTTTGGTTCAGACTGCCTTTTGACTGACAACAACTTAGAAAAGACATTTTACATATGAACTGTTGTTTGCAAATCCAAGGCATGTATTTTTTTAATTGTATGTTTTTACAAAAAATATATTTTTTATTTATTGTAATGCTTTTAACCAATTTCCACCCATTAGCTCAGACTCTACCAATGCTACTGGTGCTGGATAGGTGAAGGGTTAAATGCTACAACACTAACACATAACACATTAAATAAGTACATGAATATAATGAAGCAAGTGTCTCATGTTACTTCAAACTTCTTAGTAAAAACCACAGTAAATATCTCTATAATGATCAGATTTAGCAAATCATTTTACACGTACTGCACAACAGACCAGCTGAACTTGTGCTGCTGTGCCAGTAATAAGCTCTGGATAGCCAGTGACATCAAAGACCCTCAGGATAAGAAAGAAAAGGGCTTTTAACGAAAAGAACCATCAGGAGCTCAATAGCGTATAGAGGGAACTGAAGTCCAGCTTAAATAAAGCCAAAGAGTCCTATAGGAGGAAGGTTGATCAGAAGCTGCAGAAATTGAGGGAGGTCTGGAACAATATGAGGACAATTATATGCTGCAAGCACAAGATCAGCTGAGGGAGGGAGGGAGGGAGGGAGGGAGGGAGGGGTGGGAGGGAGGGAGGGAGGGAGGCAAAACAAATCCACATGCCTTTCAGCAACCACAGTGTTGCTGTAGCAACCTATATTTACACCCAGAGAGAGAGAGAGAGAGAGAGAGAGAGAGAGAGAGAGAGAGAGAGAGAGAGGAGAGATTGAGAGAGCATTACAGCAAAAAAAAAACATGAGAGAGAGAGAGAGAGAGAGAGAGAGAGAGAGAGAGAGAGAGAGAGAGAGAGCAAACGAGTTCAGTCTCTTTTACAACTGTTTGACTGCCCTGTCCCAGGCTTAACTGCTCCTCTGTGCCCAGACATCATCACTCCCTCTTTATCTCCCTGCTCGGTAAACAGCTACAACAGCAACTCCGACCTCTGACAGTGCAAACATCCACTCCCCCTCTCCTGACTATCTACACAGACAATGTAGCACCCCCATTACACCCATCACACACTGGATCTGCTCAGTACAGCTGGACCCCTGCTCCTATTGCTCAGCCCTCTCTTCACCTCACTGCTGACCAGATAAGAGGTGAGTTGAGGAGACTCAATGCAAGGAAAGCAGCTGACCCTAACATATTTTGCGGAAGACTGCCAGAGTTGGGGGAACCTCTGAGGCTCATGGCTTCAACCTGAGTCTGCAGTCGGGCAAGATCCCCACACATGGAAGACATCATGTCTGTTTCCAGTGCCAAAGAAAGTGTGCCCCAGCTTGCCTAATGACTTCAGGCTGGTCGCTTTAACATCTCACATAACGAAAACCATGGAACGCCTGCTCCTCCTTCTATTCAAGCCCCGAGTTCAACAAGCACTAGATCCCCTACACTCACGAGAAGTTTGGTGTAGAAGATGCCGTCCTCTGTCTCCTCCACCGGATGTATTCTCTACTGGATTAAGGGGACAGGCACTGTGAGAATGATATTCCAGTGCTTTCAACACTATAAAGCCCTTCTACTGAGAAACAAGCTGGACAGAATGCAGGTGAGGCCACACCTGGTAACCTGGATCACTGATGACCTCCCTGGCAGACCACAGTGTGTTAGGCTGAGAGATTCCACTTCTGAGACTGTGATCAGCAGCACAGGAGCACTGTACTCTCAACTTTTCTGTTCACTCTCTACACATTTACTAACACGGCCATTGTTGGATGTGTCAGTTGTGGACAGGAGGAGGAGTACAGGAGACTGGTGGATAACTTTGCTGCATGGTGCCAACTGAACCATCTGCAGCTGAGCACAGCCTAGACTAAAGAGATGGTTGTGGGCTTTCGTAGGTCTGCACCACCTCCACAGCCATCCTCGGGGGTGGTAAGGACCTAGAAGTACCTCAGACTGCAGCTGGATGACAAACTGGACTGGTCAGAGTGCACTGACACTCTATATGAGTCATTTTTCATTACTACATATGTGTTCTAGTCTCAATGTATTATACATATATAAGCATATTCATTTGTTTGTTTGTTTGTTTATATATTTTTGGTTATACAGCTTCTAGTTTATCGTTTCTGGTTATACATTTTCAGTATCTACAGCTCTATGTCTATATAAACTCAATAGCTTGATAGATTCCCTTCAGCATGACTTAAAGACAATGAATGACAGATATTTTCACAACTCCCAAGTCAAGTCAGTTGCAAATGTTGCAAAGGTCCTTAGATCGGGAATAAGGCTCACGGCTTAAATATATAACCAAATAACTATAAACAGAGGAGCCTTGTTTTCTCAACAATTGTTTGTGCAGATAATGGTATTGGTTCTTATGAGATCCATTGTGCAATGGTAAACAAACCTCCTCCTGGAAGCATTCCTGCATGTTTCAGCTCCAACCCATGTCAAATGTGTTGTTTTCACAGCAGGTATAACCTGCCCAAATGTCTTTTTCATCATCAGATGTGTTGTTTGTATGAATTTGTCTGAATTTATGTTAATAGTTAAAAAAAACCAAATTGAATCATTTTCAATTCCAATTTAGGCCACTTTTATATGTGGTATTGAAATCCGATACATATCCAATTTACTGCAATGTGACGTCCAGATCAGAATTCATATTAACTGCTGATGAAAAGGGAAAATCAATGACAAAGGTTTTTAGTGACAGGATAGCACTGCTTAAATAAATAGCCAAACATGGCCACAGGAGGACATGGCTGCAGTGTCAAAGTGTAATAAAAAACAAACCAAATAAACGTCTCTGGCTGGAGTTACATGCATTTTTTTACAGCGAGCTCAAATGCATTTCTGATGAGCTATCAGTCACGGGAACCTTATAGTTTGTGTAATGCCGGCAAAAATGAAGCTCAACCACCAATCGTTTTGCACATGCACATGTTGAGATACATGTCAGGTTCAAAAGATGGTTGGAACAGCCTAAAAAATCAGATTACCTTATTCAGCAAATCCAGCACTACTAGGGTTAGGGATGTAGATGAAGTTAGGTCTCCAGGAGAGCGTTGGTGACCATTGCTGTACTGTAACTGTTTCATTATGCTGTTATTCATGGCTTGCACTAGTTCATGAGGGAATATTTCTATTCATATTTGACAGTGACATGGTTTACTGTGGTGTCTACGACAACGCCCTGGATAATGATAACTACAACCTTGCCAAAGGCTTCAACTACCACCAAGGACCTGTATGTTCCCTTGATATCACGTCAGACAAATGTTAGACATATTTATAGAGCTTCTTGAACATTGTGTCCTACCTTTGCAGGAATGGCTTTGGCCAGTTGGCTACTTCTTAAGAGCCAAACTTTACTTTTCTAAGCGCAAAAGCCAAGAGGTCTATGATCATACAGTTTCCCTGGTGAAGAATGTCCTCTCCAGACATCATGTCCACCTAGAAAGGTAAGCCAGAGCTCCAGGACAGAAGTGAAATGCATATTGTGCGTACCTTTTGTAGGTTAGCCTCACCATTGACTTATTTTGGTGTGTGTTCCAGATCCCCCTGGAAGGGTTTACCTGAGCTGACCAATGAAAATGGACAATACTGCCCTTTTAGTTGTGAGACTCAGGCCTGGTCGATTGCCACAATTCTGGAAGTCCTGTATGACCTTTGTGATGCGGAGGACCTGTAGATAGATTTACAGACTTGTTGGACTGAAAGGGACTTGTGTCCACAGCGACTGGGTCTACTGATGGGCATGAACTGTGAAGAGTGCCTTAAACATTCTTTTCCACAACCTGGCTGTCGCTAGTTCCATCCATGTTCCGATATGAAAAACACTGCTGAGGAGCACCAGCTGTTAATTAGGGTGCTCCTCTCATAGAGTTGTTGATCGCACCACCACACCAACATAAGCTAACAATAAGTCATATCAGAAGATGAGAAGGATGTGTGATGTTTCCCAAAGTTTTTGAACCTGGAAAGGTGTTATTTGTATGTTACTGCCATTCAAAAATGTTGTATGCCCAAAATGGCAATGGAATTCAATGGAAGTCAATGTAAAAAGATCTTATTCTATTTGATGCAGAACAAATACCAGAATCAGATCAAATCAAAAAGATGAGAAAGGCAAAAATGGAGATACAAGGTTTTTGAGTGATTGTGGCAACATATTGTTTTATTGCCTGCTATCAATCCAATATATATATATATATATATATATATATATATATATATATATATATATATATATATATATATATAATACCTTCTGTTGGACAAGATTCTTTAAGGTACACAACAGCACAATCCTTGAGGCACTTTTGGAGGTTCTTTGATTTGAAACTATAGAGGAACCTCTTAAGGTGCTTCAAGGAACCTTCAGTAAAAAGGAAAAGGGTTTCCTGAAGGTTCCTTGATCCACTCTAAGAGGTTCCTCCACAATTTAAAGAATTTTAAAGATCTTGTACTCTTTACAATGTAGGTAGTGCAAAGTGTGGACTGGACAGCCTTTATGCTTGGAGATGTTTTTGATTCTATTGAAAGCAACAGTATTTTTAGAGCTGCGATTTGTATTTCCAAATGAACAGTTTACCAAATCTTTTAACACAGGGTGAGATGGATATTGTGGCCCTTTGATATTTAAAGTGTAATAGACAATAAAACTTGCATGGAAATGTTTGTTGTTTTGCAAAGTCATATCACCTGACAGACACATTCATCATCGTATTAGTCGGAGAAGGAATCATACAGACATACAGACTGATGATAAAATTGCTGAGTTCTTGAGTTGCCAGCACTGAACACGATGACCCAGAGGCTAGGAGATTTGATTTCTGGGCTATTGTTTCTCTTCAGTCTGACCTAACTGCTTAATAACATTGTTACATAAGACTGCAGCGTACCTTCCACAATCACGTTCCTGCTTAAACTGGCAAATATTGCCTTTGAATATTAGCCTTTTCCTTTTCTGAAACTAATATTATGTGAAATATGAACACTTGTGTGATGTAGATCTCCACTAACCCTAGCTAATAAAGGTGACACAGCACTGTTCCTTTTGTCTGTTTGCTGAGCTTGAGCACTCAAATTAATGTTTAAACACCAGCAGCTTGTTATGGCAGTCAGAAGGCGACTGCTTCCGCACACCCTAACTCTGTTGGCTTGTACAGGTAAGAGCCAAACAGTCCTGAAACTGGTTTTCTGTGTGCTTGTGCCCCAACACTGAGCCAGTGTACAGCTCATCACAACACTGCACGTCTAATCCAAGGTGAGTAAACAAGTGTCGTTTCATATCTGTAGATAACATCTGTAGATGTACATAATCAATCTGCTGTAATATTGAGCTTTTCTCAATATTTGAATGAACAGCAATGGCAGTTTATACAAAATGCTTCATGACGTTTACTGATGTGTGGTCATGAATCTGTTAATCAAATTCATATTCAGAACTTGGTACATGTTACAGACCAGTGTTTCTCATCCCTGGTCTGTGCTCTGAAAACAAATGATTTGACTAGTCTTCCCATTCACTAGTGCTTTCAGAGTTGCAGAGTTGCAGGGGGTTAATGCAACACACACACACACACACACACACACACGCACACACACACACACACACACACACACACAGATATATATATATATAATTTTTTTACTTGTTTTGCAAACTCATTCTCAGTATTGTTTTTCTTTTTCTGTGAAAGGATCTTACTGTCCTGGCAGCTTGTTTCAGAATACCTGGATGAAGTTCATGCCAGTGCAGAAAAAAAAACTTGATAACATCACTTCAAAGTAGCAAAAACAAGAAATGTTATATATTTTACCTACATATTCTGTCTTTTTTTCATGTTTGGAATTTTAGTTGCTACTTTTTCTTTCTCATGGTAGATGAGTGTGTGTATGTGTCTCCTCTTCGTCTGGGTGTGTATGGTGAAAGCCTCCACTGCAGTGAGTATCTACACTGGTTAGACACAAACCCATTTTTAGAACAATAAAGGCTGCATGGACACTGTACTGTATCATTAATCTCAGATCATTTTACAGACACACATCTCCAGCACTGGATGTGGGACTGAGAAAATCTGCTTCAGCCAACCCCCTGACTGCAACCCTGCTGCCGACCCGAGTTGCTACTTCATGGCCTCCACACCACTGCCCACTATTTCAGGAATCGTAGTCGAACTCCAAGGTCGAGCAGAAGGCTACATCTCCTTTGGGTTTTCTGATGACCAGTTGATGGTACGGGCTTCTATCTTGTAGACAATTTTTGCAGGTGTCTTAAAAACCTGCTCTTTCAGTCTAGAGTTATTTTTATACTATACTATACTACTAATTGATGAATGTATTAATAGCTGCTGTATATCAGTTATGCTATATATTATGTGCCATGTTTTCATATGTGCTATGTAACAATGAATAGAAGGAAAATATGTGCACATACATTTGCTCATATTAATAATTTATCGTCATTTTGGAACTATAATATTCTGTTTGTATTCTGATCAGGTTTAAGATACTGAGCCTTAAAGTCTTTATAGTGACATTGACAGATGTAGAGATACACTCCCTTTCAAAAGTATTGGAACAATGAGGCCAACCCCTGTATTTTTGCTGTAAACTGAAAATATTTAAGTTTGATATTTAAAGATTAATACGAGACAAAAGATCAACATTTCAGCTTTTAATTCCAGTCATTTACATTTGGATCTGATACAGAGTTCATAAGAACTGGCACCTTCTCTTTGAACCCACTCATTTGGCTTTTGAGCAAAAGTATTAGAACATGTTACTGACAGATGTGTTGATGCCCAAGTGTGTCCTATTGATTATTCAAACAATAAATAGCACTGAAAATCTATAGTTTCAGATTTGGGTTTTTCCCGTGAAAACTGCATTTATAGTTAGAGGAGTAACCGACATGAAATCCTGAAACATGAAAGAACTGTGTATGGTTGAAAAACAAGGTATTATGAAGCTGAAAAAAGATGGAAAATATTGGCCATAGACGGTGCAACCATTTGGAATGCCCTGAATAAGAAAGGCATCACTGGTGGACTAAGTAACAGATGTCAATAGGTAGACCAAGGAAAACAACAGCAGTTGACAGAAACCTTGTAAGTGCAACAATTTGTGGTCTCAGCAACCACCTCCAGCAGGCAGGAGTGAAGGTGTGTTAATCTACTGTTTGCAGAACAGAATGAATAGAAGTACAGAGGTTTCTGCAAACCACTAATTAGCAAGATGAACAGGAAGGCCAGTCTGGAAGTATAGAGACAAGCCTCAGAAATTCAATGGACTAATGAGACAAGGAACCTTTATAAATGTAATGGAAAGGCTTAGGATTGGAGAATGATTTGCTCATGATCCCAAACATTTAAGCTCAGATGTGAAACACAATAGAGGTAGTATCATGGCTTGGGCTTGCATGTCTTCTTCTGGGATGGGCTGATTAATCTTCATTGATTAGGGGCAAGGGGCAAGAAGTGGAAGGTTTTAGACTCTCAATCTAAACCCTATAGAGCTGCATTTTACCTGCTAAAGAGGAGAGTGAAATGAGCTAAACCACCCCCCCCCCCCCCCCCCCCAAAAAAAAAAAAAAAAAAAAAAAAAACATCAAGTGAAAGAGGCTGCAGAAAAACCCTGGAAAAACATCACAAAGGAAGAATGCAAAGGTGAAATGATGTTAAGGTTTGATGCAGTTAGTGCAAGCAAAGGAATTTCAGCTACATATTAAGTCTTATTCTCTATAATCTATTTGAAGTTTATCTGTTCCGATGTTTTTGCTCACAAGAAAAATAGGTGTGTTCAGATAGAATTTTCTGAACTCTCAGATCCAGATGAAAATATCTGGAAATAAAAGCTGAAAATTATCATCATATCTTTTCATCATATCATCATTATCTTTTAATGTCAAATCCAAATGTTTTCAGTTTACAGCAAGAACAAATGGATTGGCCTCACTTTTCCAGTACTTCTGGAGGGGAGTGTACATAAAGAGTGAAACATTGTTTTCTAGGTAACGTTTCTAAAATACAACTTAAAAAATAACATCATAATACTGAGAAGAATCACAGACTAAGGATATATTAATAAATCAATTGTCAGATAGAACCTTATAGTTCCTATCTGCAGTATGTCTGTTATAAAACGTGCTAAATATATTCCGAAGTGATATTTTTAAATATGGCCTAAAAATATGGCAACATAACCACATATAATATATTGAAATATTTATACATGTAGATTAAATATGTCACAGTGTGCATTAAAAAACATTTTGTTGCTAAATAATTATTTACTCATATGTGCTGTATGTTGGCTATGCTATATATCATTATTTGCTATGAACTATTGACTGTTAGTAGTGCAGTATATTAAAGTTTTCCATATATTATATATATTTAATTTATATTAAATAATCATTATATATGTTTCATTTATGACCAATTCATTGTTTTCAAGGGGAATGATGACATCTACCTTTGTGCTATGGACAGTAGTGGTACTGTCCAGGTACAGCACGCCTTGTCCACTGGAAGAAAGAGACCAACAGTTGTTCCACTGGTACAGATACCATCCATGTATCCTATCCACCAGTGTGTTTTATTAGTTTGTCCAGAGCTCGGCAAATGAGGTCTACATGTTTTCTGTCTTCCATGTCTTACAGGGTAATGTTTCGGACATCACAGCATCAGTGATGGAAGGAGTCATCAGCTGTTCTTTCATTTCACAAAACCCTATCAGTACTTTGCGGATGTCTGAACAGAACAGCACTTACTTCCTCTTGTTCGCCTATGGCTCCAGTACTAATGGTGAGTGAAAGAGCCATGTTCAAGACGGTTGAAATAGCAGAGATTTAAGCTTAAAGCATTGATGCCAGCACCTCCAGCAATGGAGCCTATCAAATGTAACTGACATAAGGTCTTTAAAAGACTTCAGCCCAGTTCAGAGAGTGCAAGAACGACACTGAGCTCACTGTTTACAATTGAACTTGAGAAGGTTGCATAAAGTCCTGTAATGATGGGTTGGCTGGAACACCTATATTTGCAAAATCAAGTAACTGAAAAGATGTTGGCTGTTAACAGACATGGCAGTCCACCATCAAAGACCAATCAGTACCTTTTTATACTGCCAGGTTTAATCCAGTTTCATGGCAGTAATCGATTCATCAGTGATTCCAGAGTGGATGTACTGAACCCACAGATTGTCAAACATCAGCCTCACCCTCCGATCAGTAAAGCCCATGGTTTGTGCCACTTGCTCATATATATTTATTTTAGCAATCCTGGATTTGTGTTCTGTTTCTCTTCTAATCATCACATTCTGTACAAGGCTCTCTTATGCTGATTGCCTGGATGACCACTTCCAGTGTAGGCATGATTACTGGACGGTACTTAAAGGTTGTTGCCAAGAGAAAAAGTTGCTGTGGCAAAGACCTCTGGTTCTTGGTAGGCTTTTCTTTGTTATTGCAGACAGTAATTAAAAAGAGCTTGTTGTCCCATGCTGTATGACTGACACTGGCTTACTCTGCTCTCTCGCCACAGGCACACGTGTCTTTAATGTCCTTCACTGTTGTTGCAACCACAATTGCATTCATCCTGCAGTTTGCACACATTAGGGGATGGCGTGGGGTAAGTATTAACTGTAAAAGTTCCTGTATGCCTCGCCCAAAACCTGATTGTTTTTCAGTTTTAAAAGTTTTAAAAACAAGAATAAGAAGTAGTAAAACTATTCCTTTCACTCCTCACTCCATCCGGCCTTCAGCCCGCCCAGACCCAAGCGTAACTTTGAATGAGGAAAAATACAGGACAGCTAGTCAGAGAGATCATTTACATATATAAGTCTGAAAGACACACAAACAAAATCAGCCTGTTTAATTCTAAGGGATATAAAGAATATAAAAAATATTGTATATGGGTTCTAATAAAACAAGGGGACATACAAAAGGGGTACTAAGGGCAGGCTGCTGCAGATGGCATTGCATAAGGACGTTTGAGTTATAAACATCTGCAGGATGTGATGGGATTCATAGATTGAGAAGAGATGGTACAGTGCAGTGAATGACTTGATGTATGGAAAATGGGTTGCAAAGCAGATGTTAATGATCATAAAAGATGCATTCAATAGTCTCGATATCAACCAACTTACCTGCAGTGGCAAAAATCCTAGTTACCAGGAAACCCAGAAAATGAGCAGAATTGAGCAAATCCTACTTGTGAGCAGAGTTTTATGGGGATAATTTCAACTTCTGACAGACCTGAATGACTGTATACTTTGATAGTCTTGCAGTTTAGCTTCTCACAATGGTCATTGGCAGGCCTAAATGCAATTGGTCCTTTTTGCCATTCATTAATATTTGTATTGCAACCCATTTTCACACATTGAACAAGACATTCGCTGCACTGTAGCACCTCATCTCAATCTATGAATTATGTCCCGCAGGTTTTATAATCTGATCAGACTTGTGCAACTACATCTGCAGGAGCCCAAAGTTTTTGTGTCTGCTGAACTTATATCTACAAATAAGAAAAGAAATGATCATTTTATTTATCTGGAAAGCTTACATTGTCACGTGAAATCCCTTTAAATGTAGTCTGATATGCTGCATCTAATATTTCACCTGTAATATTTTATCCAGCCTGATCTCATTGCTTGTTTGAAATATTATGATCTGCCAGTAATAATTTCTCTGAATAAACAAATTTGTTTAAACAAATTGAATGTCTTCTACTGCAAACTCATCATCATTTTTTAAACCCTTTTTTAAATGTCCTGGGATTGGCCTGTTTTTTAGGGGGTTCATTCAATAATAGGATGCCAAGTCATGATCCTCAGCCTGATGCAGCCTGTCGCTGCTGCCTTTCGCTGTGCACCACAACATGAACGGTGAGACTTTGTACCCACATGCAAGCAGGGTTCCACCCCATATCACTTCTGTACTATCAGCCCCAGCTATAATAAGACAAAAGTCCAACCTCGCCCCAAGAGAACACCTGATTCAGGGTGTTTGAAATAATCAGTATCATTTCAAATTGCATAACCCTGGTATTCAAAACCTCGACTGTGAGCAGTTTCAACCTTAAAAGACAACTATAGATAATAAAAAAAGACTTTTTAAATCCTACAGCGGAGAGATCACTGTAGAGTTTACTGACCCATCACTGAGAAACTGGCTCTTAACTTGGCTGTCATGTCATTATTCCCTGCAGGAGGTACATTTTCTATTGGCTGCATGCTGGAACTGCACTTATCATTAAGGTTTTTGCAGGTAGGAGAAACACTGTTTACACTGATAACTAGCCAAGACTTGGAGTGTACAGTAACTGCCTCACGAAGGATATGGTATATTTTATTTCTCATCACAGTGGCAGCCATATTCACTGGCCTGTCTCTACTCGACAAATCTCCAGAGCAGTGGCTTCTCAAGGTGATGGGAGGGTTTGTCGGCTGGGAGGCTCTGTTTGTTATTCTGCAAGAGAGTCACATGAGGTGGAAGAGAAAAGGTAAATCTTAAATGCATTTAGTGATAATACCACCACACTGGTATGCCAAAAATGCCATTTAGGCCAGTATGATGTGAAGTGGTTCATTTTAAAGAAGCATTGTAATTTCTCTACTGTCCACACCCTATCATGACCGTGTCCTCAGATCTTTTATATGTGATGTACACAATGTTGATGATTGTAAAGTCTAAAAAAAAAATCTTCAGGAACTACTTTGCCTTCCCATATGCACACGTCTCTCCACCATGAACTACACTGATAAACCATCATGACCATTTCCTTGTTTCCTCTCGTACCACAGAAGAACACTTTTTTCGGTTGTCATTCTCAGCACTGCAGGAACACTGACATGGTGGTGGTGTGTTAGAGTAGCTTGCACTGGTATGAGTGGATCTGACACACCAGTGTTACTGGGCTGTCACTGCTGGACTCAAATTCGTCCACCAACCAGAAATATCCAGCCAAGAGTGTCCTGTTGTCAGCATTCTGTGAGCACTGATGAAGCACTAGAGGATGACCAATCTGTGACTTTACATCTACAAGGTGGAACAATTCGGTAGGAGTGTCTAAAAGAGTGGACAGTGAATGGGCGCAGTGTTATAACACTCCAGCAGCACTGCTGTGTCTGATGCAGACAACACAACACACACCAACACACCAGCACTATGCTAGTGTCACTGTAGTGCTGAGAATGACCACTCACATAATACCTGCTCTGTAGTGGTCCTGTCCTGACCATTTGAAGAACAGGATGAAAGGAGTCTAACAAGAGAAACAGATGGACTACAGTCTGTAATTAAAGAACTAAAGTTCACCTGTGTGGTACGAGGAGCTGGCAGAATGCACAATGACTGTAAAACAATTTAATTTTAATTATGCAGAATCAAGAGTTCATTGGTTGATGCTGAAACCTATTCTCACCTTGCTTCAAAACTGTTTGATGAAACTTTTTTTTTCTTTTATAGAAAGGAAACAAGTGGCTCTTGAACTGGTAAGTGCGTCAGACCTAGGAGTGTTAGTAAATATCATTATATCAAAAGATCATATTGTTTTCATTATGATTCTTGAAAACAGTACATTTTTAAATAATAGTTTACATGCACACAGATTTGTGGCAGTTAAGACCCAGACCACCTGATACCATTATTATTATTATTATTATTATTATAATTTTCGTTAAAATTTGATTATTTGTCTTAATGGAATTGCACTCACTGGCCCATTTATAAGAGATACAGGCCTTACAGAACTACTATATATAATTGTATGTAAAACTCCAGGTCAAATGGTGTTTTTTTGGTTTTCTAAATAAACACACTTTATAAAACACAATTCAGTACATTTAATGCACTATATGTACCGTATTTTCTGGACTATAAGCCACTACTTTTTTCCACGCTTTAAACCATGCGGCTTATAATGAGGTGCAGTTTTTTCTTCTTATATATGTTATTTTCCAATTTTTGCGGGTGCGGCTTATAGTCCAGACAATACGGTAGGTTAAAAAACTTATTAAATCAAATATGTTCATATATAAAGGTCTGGAAAGGATTATATTTTCCCAGAATATGTTAAATTGACAAAATAAGTTGTGCCTTACTGATATTAGACCATCTGTAGAAGCACAGTTCGACCACTCTCCATCCTATTTATTGTCCTTCAGATTCTGACCACAAGACTGCAGTTGACCAGATATTTCAAATATAATTCTACATAATTTGATATAATTCTATAGTTATTAATAAAACTACTTGGTTGTATGCTAATAGCAAAGTGCATCCTGCAAAACACATGCTGAAGTTCTTGTTTTCTGTCATTGGTTTGTAACAGGTTAGTCCAGAACTGATTCTCCTGATCCTGTTCATCCTTGGAAACCTGGTTTTCTTGGTGACTCTCCTGTCTGGAATTGGCTTGTCATAGGGTTTAGACCTTTGTGTTTGTTTGTTTGTTTATTTATAGTTTTACAAGATATTTGGTTGACAGTGTATCTTGTAAACTCTCTGCTTTTGCTGCTGTGTAGATGTGGGATGAAGTAACATGTTCCATCCTCTAGGTGGTAGACTCAAACTGTGTAATCCCCTGACATATGTCGGCGCTATCAACAGAACACTGCAATGTTTTCCTACTTGGTTAATTTAACCAGTTAAGAAGAGGTAGGTCATT
Organism: Acestrorhynchus altus; assembly: GCA_034509495.1. Classification (NCBI taxonomy): domain Eukaryota; kingdom Metazoa; phylum Chordata; class Actinopteri; order Characiformes; family Acestrorhynchidae; genus Acestrorhynchus; species Acestrorhynchus altus. The sequence goes on along the minus strand of CM067507.1, from coordinate 6,859,565 downwards.
CTGAATATTATATTTTGGCGGGGTGTGTGCAACACTGGTCCTGAAGTCCCTACAGCCCATATCTGGTATTAGGTATCAGCAGATAGTCCTATTCTTTTGGAAATACTTCTTAACAAAAAAACATTTGGACACACAGTGTAGCATATGACCTATTAATTTTCCCATAATACATTTGCAGCTGTTGCACTGAAGACAAAAAAAAAATGCTTTCTGAAGAGTGACATCTCAATAATTTTGCCTAGCAGATACCAGACATTGCTAGACAGCTCTAATTGTGCAGGTGGGCTCAAAACCTGTCTGTGGATAAAACCCTTTTTTTATTACACATCAAAGTAGTCTCGCTTCAATAATACCAGCACTCAAACCCAGCAATTACAACCACCACAGCGTGCATAACAGACTTAAGGGCGTGATCAACCTGGGCTCAGAGTGGCTCCGTGGTGAAATGCATAAGCACTATGATCCAAGGATGGTACGTTCCAATCTCAGGTCCTACTGCTTGCCATCAGCAGCCAGAGTCCAAAAGAGTGCAACATTGGCCATGCCCTCTGAGTGGGTAGATAGTGCTCTCTCCCCATATCAAACCCATTGCAATGCTGGCTACAGTATAGTATAGAATGGTATTTCTTCACCAGAAATGGTGACTGTTTACATTATAGATTCTCACTGAAGGCATCAAATCTATGAATGAACACATGTGGAGTTATGTACTTAACAAAAAAATGGTGAAATATAATATTACTGCTTTGCACACTCTTGGGATTCTCTCAATGTGCCACCTCTGGGAACTCCTTCAAGACTGTTGGAAAACCATTTCAGGTGATGACCTCTTGAAGCTCATTGAGAGAATTCCAAGAGTGTGCAAAGCAGTAATCAGAGCAAAGGGTGGCTATTTTGAAGAAACTAGAATATAAAACATGTTTTCAGTTATTTCACTTTTTTTTTTTGTTAAGTACAAAACTACACATGTGTTCATTCATAGTTTTGATGCCATCATTGAGAATCTACAATGTAAACAGTCATGAAAATACAGAAAAAAGCATTGAATGAGAAGGTGTGTCCAAACTTTTGGCCTGTACTGTGTATATATATGTATATATAGACCCAGAATATAGTCCATGGATAGATTAAAAAAAAAATCCTGTTGATAATCATATGTAAACAAAACATACTAATTGTTTAACTTCGGACGATTCAGAAATCACTATTTGGTGACAACACTGATTGTCAATCACAGGTTTAATGATGGGGCATACCCTCCACCAGTCTTTCTAACTGCTCTTGGGTGACTTTGTGCCATTTCTATAGCAGAAACCGAAGTAACTTAGCTTTGTATGATGGAAGGACTTCTCTGCCTGTTCTCTAAGATCTTTGAACACTAATCACTTGGTGGTACTTCCCTTTATACCACCCACTTTTGGACATCTTTTATCACAGTGGTTCTCAATCCTGGTCCCTGAGTTCCCTCTACTTTTCCTTACTTCTGACACAGCTCAGAGCCCTTGCTGACCTGAACTGGGTGTGTTCCAGGAGGACAACACGACAAGCAGGGCTGTGGTGCTCCAGGACCAGGATTAAGAACCATTAATGCATAATGAATAATTTTCTAAACGGTGAACCACATTGCCTCTGTGTCTGTGATTATATATAGTTCATGTGTGTGTTTACTACATTTTATGCATCCATTTATTTAAGTAATGTGATTAAATTTAAAGAGAAATCTTTCCTACTGCAGTTTTATCTGTTTGTATCCTGTTGTACGCTGTATGGTCCAAAGTAATGGGACACTTGCCCGTTCATTGTTTTTGTTTCAAAATTATGTTTATCCTGCTTTTGTTGATGTAACTGTCTCTATTGTGCAGGGAAGGCTAGATTCTACAGCATTGGTGCAAGGTTTTGATTGCATTTAGTGACTCACCAAGTCATCCCAAAAGTAGCGGATGGAGGATCATAATTCCAGAAAACCCAATCCACTGCTCCACAGCGCAATGCTGGGGGGCTTTTTACTGTTTATGCAGTTTATAGTAACTCCTTCAGCAACATCTTATAAATGTAGGCCTGTTTCCTTCCTTCCTTCCTTCCTTTATTAAGGATAGAAATTTAACAATTGAGTTTAACCTTGAATTATTTTTCTTTAGAATTGACCTATCCTAGAATTTGGATAGTGCAATCTGGATTAAATCTGTGTTTGCTTACTGGGCCAGAGTACAATTTGCTGATTTTTCTGATCTCACACAACCTAAAACAGATTTTTACAGATAACCAAAATCAAACAAATTACAATTTTTTTCATTTGTGATACACTTGGTTATTTATTTATTGAGGAAAATGATTCAGTATTAAATATCTGTGCATAGCAAAATATGTGAACCTTTAGGATCAGCAGATAATTTGACAGGTGTTTTTGTTCAATGGGAGAAAATCAGGTGTGAGCCGGTGCTCTGTTTGATTTAAATAACAGGGATCTATCAATGTCTGATCTTTACAACATTAGTAGAAGTACATCATGGCACAAACATGATTTGTGTTGAGTTGTTGCTGTTCTTCAGGCTGGAAAAGGTTACAAAACTCTAAAGCGTCCACAATCAGACAAATTGTGTACAGATGGAGGGAATTAAAGACCATTATTACCCTCCCCAGTGGTTGACCAGCAAACATCACACCAAGACCAAGGCATATAATAGTCTATGAGCTCACAAAAGAACCCGCAAAGGTAATTTTTAAGCAACTAAAGGCCTTTCTAACACTGTCTAATGTTAATGTCCAGAAGTGCACCATTAGAAGAACACTGTGCGACAATCGTGTGCATGGCAGGGTTGCAAGGAAAAAGCTGCTGCTCTCAAAAAACGTTTCCATTTGCAGTTTGCTGAATATCACATGGACAAACCAGAAGACTTTTGTTGACATATTTTTGGTTTGAATGAGAAGTGTTATGTTTGGAAACACAAAAATACTGCATTTCAGCATAAAAACCTTATCCCATCTTTGAAACATGGTGGTGGTAGTATCATGGTTTGAGCCCGTCTTGCTGCATCTTGACCAGGAGGCCTTGTCATCATTGATAGAACACTGAATTCTGAATTATACCATCAAATTCTATAGGTAAATATCAGGACACCTGTCCATGAGCTGAATCTCAAGAAAATGTGGGCCATGCAGCAAGACGATGACTCTAAGCACAAGAAGGGTTAAAGAACAAAAATCTGCACCCTGTGCTTAATATAATTCTTTATGTGTGGCTTCAGATGTTTATGGTTTATTCATTTAATTGACTTTAACATAATCCTTGGTAGCATTTTAACACAATCCGTTCTGTCCTACAGCTGTGATTTTAACTAGATACAGCAGCAATGTGTGAACCACTGAGAGGTTACCAAGGAGACGAGAAGCAGACTGGTAATGCAGTGCTGGCTGAGGGCCTCCTGGACTGAAATGTTACAGCTGTCTCTTCTCATCAGGACCTTCAACCCAAATGGGAGCAGACAGAGTCTCCAGCTACAGAGCAATCTGGTTAGTACATTCAAAACTGGAACCTGTCGACATTTGGGAAGCATATAAGTAACATGCCCTCCATAATGTTTGGGGCAACATTGATCTGCCCCTCTGCTCTACAGTCTGACATTTCAAAACGTGCCAATCAAATGTGGTTAAAGTACACATTCCAGACTTTAATTTAAGGGTGTTTGTATATGTTTCAGTTTCCCCGTGTTAACATACCAATGATGCATACTTTAAAGCAGTCACAGTACTGAATATCTCTTGTATGCTATGATCCATAGACATCACTATGTGCTCAGTATCTTCTCTGGTGATGCCTTGCCAGCCCTCTAATGCAGCCATCTTTAGCTCTTGCTTATTTCAGGGCCTTGTTCCCTCACATTTCCTCTTCAGCGTGTGGAAAACCTACTCAGCTGAATTGACACACAAGCGCCAGTACCTGTCACATCCATATTTGCCGAAGCTATGATACCCCACCACCATGTTTCACAGATGAGGCTGTATGCTTTGGTTTGAGCTGATACAAGTTAATCCTGATTTCATCTGTTCACAAGAACTTTTTTCCCAGAATTCTGCAGCTCCTTTAAGCATTTTCTGCAACCTGTAATTTGGCAGTTACGGCTATCCCATGGTGTCCTTTGCATTTCTGTTCATGACTTCTGTGGATCTGATCTGTCAGACAGCCAACTGAGGACTGGTCTGAATATTAGGTTTCTTCTGCCATCAGCAGTGGAGGTCATGCTTGGCCTACCAGACCATTTGACATTGACCTCACCAGTGTGACTAACACAATCTAATCGATTTAGCTATGCATACATTGTACATCATCTCTTGCAGTGTTTATTGTTTTCACAATTTGTGTGTAAGCTTGCTTTTGTAATCATGGAAAGAGGTTTGATTATTGTTTCTGGTCAGTATGCTTACTGAGAAAGAGGAAAGCAACAGGAATGTAGGGTCATGAACTATGGTGTCTGCATGGACCCCCTTGAACCCAAGATGAATTTTTCAGCTATTACTCTGTAAATGGTTGGTTTAGTATGTTGTGGAGTTTTGGAGAGAAATGAACTGAAGTGTGGACTTTAACACAGACTCTAGTGAGTTCAGCACTAAACACAAGTAATGCTATGAGACTTTCAGATTTTAATCCTTTATATTTTAGTGTATGCAGCAGATTATCTGAGGACCTTGGGACTCAATTACTTGAGCCATTGCTTCCTAACAGTATCAGTCCTGCCTGGTTAGGATTACCAGTCTCTTGAGATTCCTGTCAATTTCAGTCCAGTCTTCTATAAAAACTGTAACTGTACAGAGTCTCTAGTTCAGCATTCAAACAGCTGTTTTCGAACTGAGAATCAGGATTGTGGTCTGGAGATTCTGCTGGTCAGTCAATTGAATGTGGACCTGGGTGTGGGAATGACTTTTGAACCAAATCTCACGTGATCAGCAATGTAATTGAAGTAAGGGGCACATAATGTATTAGAAAAGAGAGCCCACTACTGCCCAGAACTGGCATGAGCTAAATCAAATGCAGCTCAATTTGTGAAGATTGATGCTTATTTTTTTGTAACTAGTAGTTGCAGTAAATGTCGGATGAAAGAGAGCAGTGATCAGACTGGCACTCAGACTTTTTTTATTCAGCAAAGCCAATGCTCCATTAACCAGCATTAGTCTAAATGTTCTCTCAGTAAGCTGTAAATCATACGCAAGCATATAAACTGAGCCTCCAGTACTATATATATATATATATATATATATATATATATATATATATATATATATATATATATATACACACACAGTACAGTACAGGCCAAAAGTTTGGACACACCTTCTCATACAATGTGTTTTCTGTATTTTCATGACTATTTACATTGTTGATTCTCACTGAAGGCATCAAAACTATGAATGAACACATGTGGAGTTTTGTACTTAACAAAAAAAAGGTGAAATAACTGAAAACATGTTTTATATTCTAGTTTCTTGAAAATAGCCACCCTTTGGTCTGATTGCGAGAATTCCAAGAGTGTGCAAAGCAGTAATCAGAGCAAAGGGTGGCTATTTTGAAGAAACTAGAATATAAAACATGTTTTCAGTTATTTCACCTTTTTTTTGTTAAGTACAAAACTCCACATGTGTTCATTCATAGTTTTGATGCCTTCATTGAGAATCTACAATGTAAACAGTCATGAAAATACAGAAAACACATTGAATGAGATATATATATATATATATATATATGCGCCCAACACTTAATACAAATTCACATTCAAGTACACACGCTGTCATGATACAAAACACAGAAGGTTTAGGGTGGCCACACAACTATAAAGACGGCAATGTACTTTGACAACATAGAGGCTGTTTACGCCTTGCATCTACATGTATTTTTTCAGAGTGTTCAGAGTTCACGTAATTTTATGAAACGCCCAGTGTAGCACACTCTGAGGTACACTTTCTCTGTTAAATTGCATTTCTGAAGAACTGACATCAGTCTGCTGTGTGGTACATATGTCAAACACCACCCAACTGCCCCTCTACAAGGTAGGCTGCCAAAATAAGCTAAAGGAGGAGCTAAACTATAGAGTTGTTAAGTGGCAGCAGTCCAGGCAGTGCTGTCTTGTCCATGTCCATGCCATGTCTATGACAGAAGATACTGATATTGGTTAGATTTGAATGTGTGTTATCCCAGTCTCTCAACACTAGATGCATCCCTACCCCAATCCTGGTTATGGTGTGCCAGTGTTCTGCACAGTCTACTGATTTCCCTGCTTCTCCAGACCTTCTAAACCTGGCAACTATCAGGTTAATTGAATCAGGTGTGCTTGAGCAGAAGCACAAAGCTGTGCAGGAGTCTGGCACTCCAGGACCAGGATTTTCTACCCCTTTTTTAGAGTTTTCCCTGCTCACAGCAGATTTAATCAGCTCATTAACAAGATTTTCAAAGTTGTTGGGGGTGCATGACAGGGCTGCTTCCAGGAGCAGAGTTGAGAAACACTATCTTAGACTATAGCCTCAATAGTTTTGAGGGATAATATTAGAATTTAGAATTTAAATTCATTTCGTCAGTGCATTTACACCGGTATTTTTGAAAGTATGTCCTGATTGGAGTACTCTGGAGGTGCTCAGGTATAGATTGTGACTACAAGATAAATGCAAGCTGTAAAAAGCTCATAAAGACACACTGGGCTTAGGTATGCACACACATCAGACACACAGAAACAGATGATACACAAACACAAGAAATGAGTGGAAAGAAATGCAGCAGCAGGATGGGTGTAAGACAGTGCGGTCAGTGCGATCATTAGTTTTATTCACACCGTGGCCATTCTGCTTGTTATGTCAGGCTCTGGGTGGGAAGGTCAACTGCTATGCAGTAATTTACTAGCTTTCAATTGCATTTAGAACAAGGAAGATGGCCAAACAAACGCTCAACTTCCCCATCACTAATGACTAATTACCTTTTATAACATAAGAAGAAGAATGGCCAGTGAATGAAGAAGCTGTATGTTGGTCAGTGTTCATGTCAGTGTGGTTTTTGGTGCAGCAACTCAGTAGCCAGCTGGCTGATGTGGGCCCAGGCCTCCTGCACATGCCGTGACTCTGTTGTTCGGGCACACAACGCAAAACGCAGCACGAATCTGCCCGAAAGCTGACACGGCACCAGATGAATCCTCCGGGCGTTGTTAATCTTCTTCAGCAGATCTTCATTCAAGTCATTAGAACCCTGAGTGGATATAAGAACAATTCAATTACCATACAAAATGGGTGAAGGTGATATATGTTAAAAGCAGTAAAAATGGCAAGAGTAAACATCTGAACCATGCTGACAAGAACACAATTGTGATGGTACCAACCAAAAATAGCTCCAAAAAGGACAACCAGTGAACTGAAGACAGAGTCCTGGGTACCTAAGGCTCACGGACTTAAAGCTGACAGCTCGGTGCTAAAATCTATATACCAGATACCATATTTCTATCCTTCAGTGTCCAATAACAAATGTATTCCTCCTGTTCACCATCATTCACCCTCCCATACCATAACCATAAGCAGGACATGGTCCTAATTTGCAAAGTACATGATTAGAAACTCCTTGCAGCTCTACCTTGCTGAAGTACAGTTAGTGACTAGTTTATCTGATGAGGAATTTCTAACCACAGAGCTGGCTGATGGACCTTTCTCAACATAGCAATGACGCTCGTGTGTTCAGAATGGTCAGCACTGGTCATGTATTCAGAAACTATTAATGATGTATTTCATAAGGGGCTGCTGACAAGTTGACCATCAAATGATGATCTACAATCTGTTTTTGTACACCTACAGTGGCATGCAAAAGTCTGGGCACCCCTGGTCCTGTGAACAGTTAAAAATACATCACAATAACAGTTTCAAAATTACAAAAAGAGCCCAAGCCCAATATTTTAAAGTGTTAAGCAGCTGCTTAGAGAAGTTTAAGGCTCTTGATTGTTGAGGAAAAGCTTGAGAATTAAAGTTTTGATATTTGTCTTTCCAAACGGTGCCTATGAACAAATCAGAGCCTGAACAAGCTAGTCTTCTGCTCATTTAATTAGTTATAGTAACAGACATTTTGCAGTTTTTGCATGCCACTGGCAACATTTGAGGTACATTATATCTTCAAATGCTTGTCGACACCCCTTCTAATGAATGCATTCAGCTACTTCAAGTTGAACCCACTGCAGGTGTGCAAATGCACAAACAGCTTGTCTAGTCCCTGTAGAGAAATACTGCCTACAGAATAGGACTCGCTGGAGCACATAATCATGAAGCTACTGGCACCATGTCTAATACCTCCAACAAACACAGGGCGAACTATTTTTAGTACTTTAATTTAGGACACAACAATGAATGAGCAGGTGTCGGTATACAAAGAAGAGCTATATTCAAGATAGACTTGTGCATACTGAGCAGTAAACAAAACCCGAGCAATTTAGTGGAGGTACAATTAAATCAGTCAGTCAGCAGAAAACAGGAACAAATGCATTTTCTACATGGTTTAAATTGAGCCTTTGTGCTCAGCATGAAATGACAGCTTAGCCATTTTGCAGAGAATAACAGACTAATCTTCACATCAGAGCCTTGTAGCCTTGAAAGGAAGGATTCTGGTGGCTTTTGTAGTTTTCTCACTCACCTTCAGTCTGAAGCAGACCAAGCCCAGCACCACATCGGCAGTGATCTGAAAACGATCATCTGCTTGGACCAAAGCTTCAAACTCCTTAGCCAGCATAACATGCTGAAACAACATCATCTTGATTATCAACATAGTCATCATCATCTTCATCGTCACCAAAACACATACTGTACATGAGGAAGTTACATTCTGCCAAAAATAATACATTCAAAAAAATCATAACAGTAATACAATAAAACTACACATTAAGGAGGTGCTGATATTAGAAATGTGGCTCAACATTAATATACTCATTTATTAAATGTAGATATTGGAAACAAAATCATCTCATCTTCTAGCCCTTTAAAATGGTCACAATAAAATCAGGATCTGGTCATCAGTGGTTCGGACCCATGATTAATGAGGCGCACAGTTTGCATGAACATTGCAGCAAAAAATGACATCCACCTCAAACTGCACACCTACAGTATACTAGTATAGTGGATCCATACAGTAGGTGCTTGATGTAATAGGTGTTTCTAATAAAGTGGACAACAATGGAAGTATAGGATAGTGGTATAAAGAGGAATAAAGTAAGCATACATAATAGTTATCAGATAAAGGTGTGTGTGCATGTGTGTGCGTGTGTGTGTGTGTGTAGTATTCCACTTGTCCAGCAGGGAGCCACGTGCGCCACTTCTATTCCATCCCACCCCAAAGCCGGATCACACTGCTATTAAACAGGAGTGAGTCAGGTCTTCATAACCGGTACAGTGATTTTAAAAGGTTTTTCCAGAGAGCTTTAATTCAGCAGTGGCTGTGATATCGGGTAAATATGATTAAGAACAGACGTGACTGGACCATTTCCTCATTCTCAGTCAACAGATCATTATGAGTACTGTACAGCAGCTCAGGTCTGACTGCTAACCATTACATGACTCATTCTAACTGGACAACTGAATGGCCAATGCTGGCCAAGACAGATGTGGAGAAAAAAAAAAACAGTATTGGTAATTCAGTCGGGTGAAACAAGTGTCAGAGTTTATCTACATAAACTGTTGGTTTAAAACGAGAGATTTGAAATCATTTTAAATAATCTAACGTTCATTATTTGCTCCATTTTGAAATGAAACAACAAAAAAAATAGAACTGATTATTTCTCCACCCGGATTATCATTTTAGTAATTCCTGTTTACAAATGCTTTACAAATATCATATTTACTGTGAAATAATTCTGAGGCTTGTTTTTGGGTTTAAATGGTACTAATACTTTCAGATGATCAACCTCATGTTTCATTTCTTTAAAATATATATAGACAGACATTTATTTTTCTTTCTTTTTAATGTCTTACCGTATTAAAACCTAAAAAGACTATAAAGAAATCAGAGTCTCAATGAATATCTGTGTGACATTAACTGAATACATTATAATTAATTCAACAAATAAGCTTCACTAGCAGTGCTGTATGCAATCATACAGGCATAACAGGACAACCTGCCTAAAATAAGGGCCTGTAGCCGTTTTGTTTTTCAAGCATGGAATTTATGTTTGTTTGTTTTTTAGTTCTTACCTCTTAATTAATTCCACTAATATTTATATGTGTAATATTTCCTTGAAGCGAAGCTGACCACTATTTAATGTTAAGAAAATCCTTTCTGAGAAGGTGCCCAAGCTCTAGACTGGCAGGTTTGTTGTGCAAGTAGAACAAAATGCACTGATTCAATTCAAATGCAGTCTGAGTGCATCATTTAAGCTAAAGACAGTTGCGCTAAATGCACTTATGTACAATCATCATTCCCAAATGGCGAGGAAATGAGCACACAGATGGGTAGTGTGAGGGGATGGTCAGCCTGGGTGAATGGGCATGGTTGATTTGACTGATGGGTGGGTTTGACTGACAGTGGCAGAGTGAGAGTTACCTTGCGGATGTGCTCCTGCAGGCCTCTGAGGCCGTACATGCGGAACACAAACCACATCTTCAGTGAGCGGAACCTCCGACCCAGAGGAATCTGCCAGTGCTGAGGAGAGACGAGATAAGAGATGACATGTGATCACACAAACACACACACATGGAAACACCCAGTACATACATTTATGGATGTATAGAGTTAAAATGAAATAGTGCTTCTTTCAGAGTTTGAAACCCCTCAGTGTCATTGCTGGACTGAGAACAATACACCAACCAGATATATAAATTCTGCACATCACACACACACACACACACACACACACACACCAATCATACTACACTTACTCTGTAATCAGTCACAAGCCCTGCAAACAGAAAGAACAATTATTCATTTGCCATTTTGAATAAAACACATTTCTATATGTATGAAGACCTGGATCTTTACTTTCCCACTGTGTTCAGCACTGATGTCTGTAATGTTGTGTGTTTTTTTTTAAGGTTCTTAAACATAGGAAGCCTGTCGATGTTATTGAAAAATTTATTGGCAGTGAAAGTTCATCCTCTGCAGAGAGCGTGACCCTGTTTATTTAGTTTAAATTAAACTGATTCTTTATTGAATAAAAAATAATAACAAAAAACAACAACATCTCCAAAGTTAATGGCACATTTCACAGAATATGTTAAACCTAAATAAAAGAAAACTTTAAAATGAGTAGAAAAATAAGCAAAATTTAAGTTTGTTTGCTGTGATGAAATTGTTCACTTTTAATATAAGCACACTTGGTTGATGTTTTTAGTTGGCACTTAGTTTTACGATTATTTGAAAATACACAGATTTCTAATTTAATGATTTAACAAATATTCACACTGGAAACCCTGAAAATGCTAACAGTGTGTAGTCCAAAAGATTAAACCATTGACTAGTTTTGTTGCTAAGGTAAAAGAACTGGACAAATCATGATTAGTGCATCTCTATTACACAGTATGGACAAAATTATTGGGACACCCACACATTACACTTACAGTAGCTTTTATGACAACCCATTTAAATTCCATAGGCATGTGTATGAAGTCCCCCCCCTTTGCAGCTGTAACAGCAGGTTTGTACCTGCAGTTATTGATCAGCAGAGCGTTTTGAGAGTTAATTGTGGAATATCTAGGAGAGAAGAAATTTTACATTACAGCAGCATGCTCAAATTCTAGTAAAGTATTCTTGATTTTACATTTTAATGGGACTGAATGAAACACCGGCATTGAATGATTAAGTGGTTTGTCATCTTACTTTTGTCCATACTGTACTGACATTTAGAATCATCCGGACGTGTCCATCTCACAAAAACATCCAGTCTGGAGACTACACATGCTTGTCAAGGGACACAGCTGTTGGTTCCATGAAGAATGATGGGCCTTTTTCAAAGGTTCTTTTATGTCATCCCTAAGGAATCACCTTTTTAGTGGAACTACAATATTGGGGTTTCTAATAAAGTGGCCAGTGAGTGTACATAGATGTTGTTCTTGCTGTACCACACTCATGAACAGACATTGTATCCTATACAATATGACAAATATGTTTGCTCCCTCTCTCACTGCTACTGTTGCACGCCCCTCTCTCTCTCGGCCAGAGAAAAGCCTGGGGCGGTGACCTGTAATTTCATTGGGCTTCTGCTGTTTGACGTGGGAAATGGGAGCAACTAACCATTGTGAACAGGCAATGGATAGCTCTGTGAAGTGTTTGCGCATGTGTGTGTGTGTGTGTGTGTGTGTGTGGGTCTGAGAGAAAAGGACACCCTTTTGTTTTGCTGTCAGCACAACTAGGGGCCGGCTGCAGCTGCAGAGCTGACTGGCCCGTCACTCCAGCCGCAGGAGCCGCCACTGTCCCCTCCCCCTGGGTTAGAAACAGCAGATGAGTAACAGGTGGCAGAAAGCATGATGGGTAATTAGTGTCTGCAGCTCTGCAGAGGAGGAGTGTGAATGATGGCAGAAAGAAACGAGTGTAGATGCAGGAGGATTGTTTGCTGCAGGACGTGGCACTACTTTCATATTAAAAACACCTGCCTTTTTCAGTCAGGGGACAAGGCGTGGGATGGACACACACACACACACACACACACACACACACACACACACACACACACACTTGGAATAAGGATTTTTCTGTGAAATGCATTCTATATAATGATGTACTAATTACACATATGTAAAGGCCCACAGTTCTGTATGGAACCAGCATCCCTCAAAGAACCTCATGCAACACCAACCTCTCCTCTGCTGAGCTCCAGCTCTCGGATGGATGTTTTTGTGAGATGTACTATTTTTCTTATGAATGTTACCCCTGTACAAATAACACGTTTAGTGCTGTAATACTCTAGTCTGGCCCACATATTCCAATAAAAAAGGGTATATAAAATGTACAGTATGCTCACGTTTGGGCACCTTTGCTTTGATGTGGGCCATATTAGTAAGTCCTGTTAAAAACGGTACAGCAGCAGTTCTTAGCACTTTGCTGCCCCTTTACTGCCACATTATTTTCACATGTAGCACCAAAACTGACATTAAAAATGAGTCCTCAAGCACCTGTCTGAAACCAAAAAATCTCAACATTACAGTCACTGATTCTAATAAAAGAACTATTGTTTGGCAACCAATAAACAATGGTAAAATATATTTCAAAAATATTTGGTAAACAAACAATATTAACATGCTGCAGACGTCTTACTAAAACTGTTCATTGAGAAGTGTTTTAGACAACAATGAGTCTAACTGGTTTACACCAGTTTATCTGAAGAAAATGTTCATTAAATGAATTTTTTCCTGATAGGCACCAGTGTGGTTTGTCATTTGCCACATTTTGCTTTTCCCTTTTAGCCTCTATTACTTTTATTACACTTTTTTTCAACTTCTTAGGAAGCTGACTCTAACCAGTAACATCACAGCAACCAAATGACTTCCATTGTAGAAAGACTATAAATTAGAAATGAGATCATGTGTCACTGCTTCTTGTTGTTGTTTTCTAAATCATCACAGTACATTTGGTTTTAATTAACCAGGCCTAAAATATGGTGTGTACAAAGGCTTATTTAATACAGCTGTAATTTATTTCTAAACACATCATTTAAATGAAGGTGTCTAAACCTTTGCATATGACTTTATCTGCTTATACTTATGTTGATGCATGGGCATTTTTAAAATTTAAAACGAAATACTCCCAGATCTTGTAGGACTATACTATGACATGATAAAAATGATATATCAGTACATCCAATTCAAATATTGGTCAAACCTGTTTGATACAGGTTTAATTAAGTCCTGAAGCAGTTTAAAATAGAATATTTCCTTATTTAATATTAAAACATGTTGTACAGTTGTTCATTGTGAACATTACTGGATTTACAGTCTTTGAACTATTCTTTTTGGGGCAGAATGAGACACATAGGATTCAGGTCAATACCTTCCTAAAGCTTAATGATATCCTGCTTTTTCCTTTTTACCATTTCCTTTGATATGTTCGGGGACACTGTCCTGTTGGAATAACCCATTATATCCAATTATAATTTGGCTGTTTAGCTAAAGGTTTGAGCTTAGCAGTTGGAACAGTGGTCTTCATGTTGAATGTCTCAGTTTTACTCTCTTCCAGAGGGCTTTTTCTTTGACCATGTTATCAGCAGCAAACTAGCTAAGCTTTAGGGTCTCAAGCAGAGTCTGCTAAACCTGCACCTCCCAGAAATGTGTTTGAACTGATGATCTTAGAATCTGATATTTATATTCATACACGTAAAGTGACATTTTGGCCGTTGTTTGTTTGTTTGTTTGTTTGTTTGTTTTACTGTTGATCATTAAATCAGAAATCCAGAGCCTCAAAACATTAGAACATTTTCATTCAAATTTGAATGCATGACTAATCACAGTATCAACTTGAAGCTTGAAATATATCACTTTAAATGTAATAAATATAAAATATGACAGTTTAATTTTTGAATTCAATTATCACAAAATGAGATGCAGTATTAAGAAGAGAAAAGCAATGAGCTGTCAGTCATGATCACTAACAGGAAATTAAGGCCTTAGTCTTGGGTGGTTAAAAGACATTTGAGAACTTTCAGCACCAATGAATTAGTTAATAAACTCTGTATGAATAATTAATTATAATATTTGACACGTGTGCGCACACACACACACACACACACACACACACACACACACACACACACACACACACACACACACACACCTTTCACTCTGATTTATAAGCCTAATGACAGCAGCACTAAGGCTGTATTGGTGTATATGAGTACCTGACTCTTGGTGGTCGTGTTTCAGGTAAAGCGGGTCCATCTTAAATGCCCCAATGATGTCAGATCTGTTCTTCACCCTAAACCAAAAAAAACCTCATCAGACACTGGCCAGTTTCAGGAGGGAATGTCATATCAACGTTAGGGAGTGTGGTGCTGGATTGAAGTTACCAGAAGATGTATAGGTCTGAGAGCACTACAGGGCTGGCAAACACTTAATAACTTTCTACAATAAAATCTGAAGTCCTATAATTGACTTTCTGATCCACTCTGCCCTGGATTGCCAAAGTGCCTTGGCAAAGTCACAGCCAGATGCTGGCTCAACTCATATGCCATTAAGCTTCCGTGTGAGTGAGAAACTCTATTAATAAAAGCAGCCACTCTGTCTATGCATGTGTTTGGTTGATGCTGATGGAGATGGCAGCTGGATGCATCCCCTTGTACTAACTATATCCATACAGACAGGAAGCACTCACAAAAACAAACTCACCACATTGTGGAGCAGTCAAAGTTCACCAGCAGCCATTTGTGAGGGTTGAAGTTGAAGGAGTCTGCAAACTGAATAAAGAAAAACAAACAGATCAACAGGTTAATTGTTTGTTGGATACATTTTTCTTTGCTGTGTAAACAATCATTTTATACCAAACTCATACTTTGTGTTGCCAATACGCTCCTCCCTTCAGGGTCACTGTATATAATAGGTGAACAGTTACAGACTGTTATCAATACCATTACACAGTCACACAAGGTTCTTTGACCTGGTGAGGTCCTGGATAGACAGTGGTCAGCAAGGTTTTGTAATGTCCCTACACAAACACACCTCCCCTGTTAAAAATAGGTGCTAAAAAGTGCTTTTTGAAAAATGCCACCGAATAACCATTTTTGGCTCCATGACTGGTTATAGGAGACAGCCATGGCCATGTTTTGATCAAAGTAGCAGTTCAAGTAACTAGAACAATCTGAATGTCATCTATTATTGTTGTTATTTATATACGTATCTGTATTTTCCATTCTCAGGACTTTTATTGTGAAATGTGAACACTGTGTGGGCCAAGAAAGAGAGCACACAGCCCCTTAATTCTGATCCTGAGATATGAACCCTAGAAAACAGACTGTGACTGCCCTCAAAGTGCAAATTTCAGGTTGTTAAGAGTTAAATGGGTAAAGAACCTTAACAATCAATTCTTTAAACCTTTAAATGGTTCTTCATACACATTCACAAAAATGATTCTTCATGGAACCAAAATGGTTCTTCTATATCATCAATCAAAGTATCACCTTTATTATTAAGAGCCAATCGACTAATTAGTCTATTAATGGTCACAGGACCACTACGGGGCAGATAATATTTGGGTGGGATATGGTCAGTGTACGGTAGTGTATGTGGTCCTGGTATCAGGGTATGAGGCACAGTGATGCTCCTGCTAATTGTGATGCATGTCGGTGTCATTGCTAAAAACGGTGTGGTCAGAGACTGACCACTGATGAAAATCTGTGTATCAACAGATGTGGAGCTACAAGGCAGGGGGTCCACTAATGTAAACAGAGAACGTACAACATCCACATGTATGTTAAGTGTGTTATTATTGTGTGGCTTATGATGGTCAGTCAAAAATGCTGTGAAAGTAAATGAGCACACAGCAAATCATTCAGCCTCATGTCTTTCTTTTGGCCAGTTGTTCAGTAGTTCCAGCTGTAAACAAGCTCAATATTGGTTCTGAGTCAGCTGTCACACCTAAGCGTCTCTCATCTATGTTCTCATCTGTTTGCACACCGTTCCCTTCCCCAATATCCTCTCCATCTGCTGCAATAATGCCCGAGTATTATTTGAGAATTGGGAATAAACCATGGCTACTGTGAGGAAGACCTGATTGTTGTTATGCTTGGTATTGGCTTCCTGGCAACTAACAGCAACACCGGAAATGCTGTCCCGACTGTCATTTGGGCCCACGATAAAGAGCAGAACCTTTTCAGCTGAGTGCAGCCTCCAGCATTATTTGAACTGGGGCTAATAAACACTGAGATTTGGTTACAGAGGAATTGGGGGTGGGAATAGAGGCTTATCTAAAGGTCTGCGTATGCCTCAGGAAATTACTTTACCCTTATCTCTGGGACACTCAGCTGGGTGCCAAGGCAACTCAAAGGCTCTCCAATTTCCCACCATTTTCTCCACACATAGCTCACTCGAGCTTTCGTCTCATTTGACATTTGAATGCTTTTGTCTGGGTGCAGGTAGATGCCAGCAAGCACCTGCTGGCCTTCGACTGACGGTCTGCATCGCATCGACTCAGCTCTGATCAGTCTTGTGTTGGCATTTCAGGCTTTCCTAGAGGAACCCCACGATTGACCCTCAAAGAGAACGTCAGTAGCTCACCTCCACACCATCCAGAAGAGGTCGAAACTCAGGGCAAATGAACGCACTTCCGGCGTAGGCAGCGTCGATGTGCATCCATATCTGCTCTGCATTACCTTTAACAAAAAGGCAGTAAAAGAAAAATGATTTCAGTGAATGTTCAGGGCAAAATGACTACATCATATATATGATTTACGTGATTTACTCACATATGGGCCCGATCTCAGTGATACGGTCAAATGCACACGATGGAGTCGTTCCCAAAGTGGCACAAAACTGGACAATACAAAGAAGAGTCCATTTTAAAATCTCAGTGTAGGCTTTTTCAGTAGGCTATATAACGCCCCTCCTATTCAGCATTAGTTAAATAACCTGTGCTCCATTTGGCCATCAATTCATAATCAGGACTGAAACATTACTTATATCTTCAGAATAATGTATGTATATGTTTCTGCAGCCCCTATAGGCCTGGAGAATTCTGAAAACTGTGTTTGCATGCTACTTTTTTTAACCGTTTTATTTATTTATTTATTTATTTAAGTGTAATGTGGACCCTTTAAGATGAAATGGACATGCTTTGGGTTCCAAACACCTTCTGCTGGGAATATAATAAATATCAGGCTCTCAATAATGTCATCTTTATGAATTATTTTTTACAAGCATGAAAACTTCACGTTAGTTTGAATGTTTTGTATTTTGCTTGATTGTATTAAGTTTGTTTGTGTTTGTGTTTATTTGTATGCAATTTAGGGATAAAACCATTCATTCCACTGACAGATATTTACTCTTACTATTAACAATAATAAAACTATTATTAATAATAACAATCAGTTGGTTTGCTGTAGCCTGTGGGCTGCATTGTGTGTATTGAATGAAGAACTATGATATACCCAACTATGATATGCTGTGAGGCTCCTATTGTATTTGTACATTGTATTGTCAAGTGTTGAAATAGCCCTGCTATTCAAAACCTCCCTTTTTGGCCTTTCTTCTCTTCCTATCCTCTGTCGTAATTCATATTTACTTACAATATTTAGTCACTGGACACTTTATGTTACAGGTCACTTTAAATTGTAGGTGCACAATTCCAGATCTATCTCTACCCCATAACATATCAGTTTGTGACAGCTGTCGACCAGGTATTATCTGGATGGTGGATCATACTCAACACAGCAGTGGTACTGTCTGGAACAACTGATGATGATGAAGATCTTGCTCAAGTTATTGTCACTGCTAGGTATAGATCAGACCCGCCACCCAAACATATTCAGCCAAGTGCAGCCACAGATGGTGCTTCAAGACAGGAGCTTCAAATTGTCGATGCTAATACAGAATATTGCTGCTTCGTGCTATAAAGTGCTATAAACCTAAAATATACTATAATATAATGGATTTGTGTCCATGTTAGTGTTTCTGGGAATCTGTACGTTCCTATTCACACATCACACATTCAAGTTCATTGATTTGGCTTACATAGAAAGGGATGAGTCCTGCTGCCTTGTCTTCTTCAAGGATTTTTCTAAACGTCTCTCCTCGGACAGAAAACTTGCAGTCAGTTGGGATTTTTTTCATTGTCACACCTCCGATTAGAGCTGCTCTCTCGACTGAAGAATGAGCCTGTTAGAAGAAGGAAAATGTTGTAGTCAGACCCAAAACAGCAGAACTGATTCAGGGATGTGAAGTGTAATTTACATGTGGTTGGTTTTTGATTTGACATGATGTCACAACCTTTCCAAACCATCCAGCATGAAAAAGTGACGGCAGTAAGAAGTTCAGGCCTGACTGCAATTTTTTGATTATTCACTTTATTCTATTAGTCTATTATCACGTCACCTCAGCTTCGTTCCATTCACTGGCTCCCTGTAGCTGCCCGTATCAGATTCAACACCTTGGAGCTGACCAACAAAGCCAAAAATGGACCAGCCCCTCCATACTTGATGGCAATGTTCAAAACCCGAGCTGTATCAACAGCCCTTTAAGCTTTAAGTACAGCTCATCTTGACCCACCAGCCCTCAAAATGCAAGGGACATGCATCCAGACTCTTTTCTGTTCTGGCACCAAAATGGTGGAACGAACTTCCCCTGAGGGTCTGAACAGCTGAGTCCCTCACTGTCTTCAAACCCAGACTGAAGACCCACCCATTTAACTTCATAAAGACATTTGTGTTCAACAGGATCCAAGCGTGAGGAATCTCTAGATTCCAGCCTCGTCTACTAGCTAAGGATATTCTGAGTGAACAGAAAAGCACTTTTGTAAGTCGCTCTGGAGAAGGGGTTCTGCTAAATGCCGTAAATGTAAATGTAAATAACAATCTTCTGTTCAGAAATCTGATTTGAATCTTGTTTGCACTGAGATTGTGTGAATGTGGTCGTTCATTTATGTGCGCATAATTCCATTCACACCTGATCGGAGGAATAGGCCACCAGTCTGGAGATGATGTTGGCTTCACATTTCTCAGGGTCTTCAGTTAGTATCTGCTTCACCATTTTGGAGCGGGCAGCCAGGAGTGCCACCAGCGTCGCTTCACTAGCAGTCCCCTGAAATCAAATCAACAAGACTCTGTAGTCACAGCACCAGATAACCACGGATACCATATTCTCTTATGTTGTCATCATCTTCATTGAAGGTTGAATACTACAAAGGTGGTAAAGGAATAAGCAAAAAGAGTTCTGTAAGAGTTCTGTATATTACTGAAAACTGGTTATGAAGTAGCAATACTAATACTATATGGACTAAATCAAGGGTTATCAGACCTGCTCCTGGAGAGCTACTGTCCTGTGGGTTTCACCTCCAACCCAAAGGCAAGACACCACATTCAGCCAATCAAGAACTTCTAATGGCTGCAATTAGTTGGATTGTGGGATAGATTAAGGTTGGATCCACAGTCTGTGGCACAGTAGCTCTCCAGGAGAAGGTTTGTTGAGCCCTGGGCTAAAGATCTGTAGATTGAGGTTGAGTACGACCTTATTCACCTGAGAGTGAGGTTCATCCTACCCACCCAGAGAGCGTGAGGTAAGATATACTCCCATGGAACCCTAGACACAAATAGCTGTGTGGAAACAAACCCAAAACCTCCTGTTGGCTTGACCAATACAACTGCACCACTATAAGTGGAGCTTAGTGATTATCTTTTAAAATATTTTTTTAAGAAACCATAAATGTATATGTTTGAGGACCCTTTTAAATGTTTATAGGATATAGATATAGAAATGTTTCCATATCAAAGAAATTTCCTTTAATTGTATGTTTAAGCAAAGAAGCTTTCAAATCATTTGAAATATGGGAATAATCACTGTCTGAAATGCCTGCATATAGCTCTAGCAACAAGTGACCAATGAGAGCAGAGAGGAGTTGATTCTCTAAATCTATATAATTGATCTCATCTCATAAAATGTGCGACACTGAATGTTTATTGGATTATATTGGAACCTGTGATTGCGTTTCTTGTTTCCTGGTATTGATTTTTGTGGTGTGGTTCAGCATGTTTAGATGCCAATGTGCGCACTAATTTCAGATGCACCCATGGATGTGAGTAGGCTGAGGGCTCTGTTCATTCGCTTTCAGTAAGTGGGGATGCGGTCCAATTCAAGATGCATGTATTGAATAAGCTGGCCGGGCGGCAGGGCTTTCTTTGATCTCTCCCTTCAAGCTATAAATGCACAAACAGCCTCATTACTTCAGCACAACACAAGAGGTTCAGCAATCTCCTGATGATAAGGACAACACTTAGACAGCTGCACTCTGACTGTTTCTATTGGTCCTTAAAGCATGAAATATTGACGCAATATAAAGATTTTATTGCATAGAATATACATTGAAACATAATGTATTCTGCTCCAGAGGGTGGAGCAGAACTTTTGAAACTGTTAACAGGACAGGGCCAGGAGAGTTTGTCAACACTGATGGAACAATGAATATTATTATATCATTAAAATATCATTTTCGTGGAAGGCATTTTGTATGGCTTAAATTGGTGCAGGAAATGTTTAGTTGCAGTTATTGCTGCACAAGGGGGCACACCAGACACTGGAGGCAAGGGTTAACATACTTTTGCAGCTTACAAATATGTAATATTGGAGCATTTTCCCAATAAATTAAACGAGCAAATGTGATAATCGGTCTCCTTTTCCTTACTGCGTGAAAAAATTCAGGTAAAATTTATGCACAAATATAGAACCTTCTAAAGGGTTCACAAACTATCAAGCACTACTTTGTGACTTATGTAGTGAAACACAGCTCGTGTGACAATTTTCCTGCCTGTTTCACAAAAGCTGCACATTGCTTTGATAGAGATGCTATTCAGTCAGTGGAGCATCATCCTGATTTTGAAGCTGTTATCTCAGGTTAAAATGAAATAAAATGTAATAAAATGTTAAAAGTTAAAATAAATATTTTCAAAATAAAGGTGTTTTTATTAAATGTGACCTTTTATAATGTAAACAGATGTTTAATATCATTCAAAGATTTTTTTCCTTCAACCATATATCCATATTATTTTGAAGAACGTAGACCTTTTCTGTCCAACTCTGCTCTGAGCAGCGTTTTCAATGCTCACAAAGCACCAACCCCTTATCGGGCATACAGGAAGTGAGAGCTGTTTGTTGCCATAGTGAGCATCAGTGAAAAGCCCGGAGACAAAACAGATGTTAGAGGAGGACACACTCATGTGGAGACATAAATGCACGCGCACACACACACACACACACACACACACACACACACACACACACACACACACACACACACACACACACACACACAAAGGCAACAATGGCAAAGCAATGAAATGATCCATCATGAATGACCTGCACTGCATGCTGTGTCTCGTACTTAAAGCACTTGTAGCTGTAAGACACTGAATGCTGATCAGATAAATGAAGGTAAATTGGCCTCATCTCATGCCGTCAAGACAACTTGCCATCCTGTCCTCAGCTGACATGGTAAAAGCCAATTTCCAGCAGACAGGTCATCACAGCGAAGTGCAAAGAGAAATCAATGACTGACAAATTTGTTGTTTGTGTGAGAGCAGACAACAGTTGGCCAGCAAAGACCAGCGCCTACAATCAAATTGTCTGGAACCTTTTCCGGTGTCAAAATCGAATAAGGCAGTGCTATGGAAGCGACACGGAATTGAGATTCAAGTGTATATTTGTGTTCTGTCGGAACCGTGTTCAAAAACAAACACATTTAGGGCACCGAGCGAAACAAACGTATACAATTCAGTATCAGTGGCCACCTGTGAAAACCTACGGACAACCAGTAAACCAGTAAACCAGCCGGCAATCCAGAGTACAAAGTACAAGAGGGTAACAAAGTACATAAGTACATATAGTCTATAAAATACCAGTTTTGGAGTATCTGCACTTTGCTTGACTATGTATGTTAACTGTTTTTCTCTCAGACAGTGTTGAGAGTGCTGTTTCTTTACAGTACTACAATCATAACAGGTCCCTCGTAAGACTGTAATGCTAAACTGTCAAACTGTATTAAACACATCTTACACACCAGACATTACAGCAGCCACATGTGCTTATTCTAATCTGTTTTAATGCACCAGTACATGATCATCCAGTTAACAGAAGGACACCATTTTAAATATGCAATGGAATATGGCAGTGTTTCCCAACTGTTTTAGAGCTTTCTCTGCTCCTTGATTCAACTAATCAGCTCATTAATAAGCCCTTCAGAGTTGCATGGGGTGTGTTAAAGCTAAATGTGCAGGGCAGTGGTGCCTCTAAGACCAGGGTAGAGAAACACTGGTACTGTATGTGGTATGGTATGGTAATATGGTCTAATCATAGGAAAATAAGTCATGTGAGAAGAATCTTTTGCAGCAACAGGGAGCTTAGGCACTTTCCCAGTACACGAAGCTTGATTTGTTGACCAGTAAGAATTCAGGTACAAATCGCAATGTTTGTGCTGTAAATGTTTAACAGTTTAGGTTTTTGCTGCTTACCTGAATCACGCCTCCTCCTTTACCCTCTGTGCCTGCTAGAAACCCCTCAGGCAGCTTCAGCATCCTCCCCAGCCAGTCAAGCATCACTGTCTCCAACTCTGTACAGGCTGGACTCGCGGCCTACAACATACACCAAGGGTTCAGAGAAGGGATGATGAATTCCTAAAAGTAAATGTTTGGGTGATGTGGATGGATGGATGGATGGATGGAGGGATGATGTATGTATGAATGAACTGATACAGTAGATGCACCGATAAATGGGTGGATGGCTGATTAGTGTAAGGATGTATGTTTGAATGGAAGGAAGGACAGACGGATGGATGAAATGATGGATAATGAACGAGGAATGCGTGATTGGATGGACAGAAGAACGGATGAAGAATGATGCGTTTATGGATGGCTGGATACTGTATGAATGATAAATGCTTGGATGGACTAAGGGGGTAAAGGGTAGAAAGATGGCGTGATGATGAATCTTACCCAGGAGAAACCAACACAGCCAATTGCTGCAGACAGGATGTCTGCCAGCATGGCAGGAAAGGAGTTGGCAGTGGGGAAGTAAGCAAAGAAATACGGACTGTGCCAGTGGGTGACCTGCACAAAGAGAAAACACACCAGCACATTCTGGGATTGAATAAACACAGTAAACCTGTTTGTTTTTTCTAACGAGCTACAATCTCAACAATAGACAATGTTACACAGTTACATCCCGAGCAGTCACTGTTTTTCACCTTCAGTCTATCAGTTAGACACAGAAGAATTGTGAAAGTAGTGATGGAGTGGTTGGAGACAACCTCGGCCCAAACACTTTGACACATTTATATGATGTTTCTAACCCATTACGTTATCCTTCAAAGGCATATCATATTTAATATGCACTCTTTCCACTGGTGTCACAGTGACACAGTGCCTGTTTACATACCCTTTCGGAAATGAGAAAGGTCAGACCCTTTGTTCGTGGCTGCTCTGAGGGACGTTCTAGGCTGTTCTGCGAAGGATCCTGGGGCCGAAAGAGTCTGATCTACAGGACAAGAAGCTGCCTGAGCTTGATACATGCAACCTCTCCTCAGATGGCCTGTGCATGCCTGTTCTACACGGCATAACATTACAAGACACTTTTCTTCAACCATTCGTTCCTTTCATTTCCTCTCCTTCAATTTGGCAGATATTTTAAAACACTTAAAGAACCACAAGGACTGGTTATAGTGTTTAAGGAAGACATGGAACTAGATAAGCTACTTGTGTTGACTGGAGCATGCTGAGGACTTACTGAAGAACTCCACCCTGTAATGTTCTGTATTAAAGAGCAACATTTGATTTTAATTAAGTCGATTTTGATTGACATGTAATGTGTACATAAAGGTATAACTGCTTCAGCCAAAGTGTGAAGTGTGTTGAAGTGTGTTAAGTTAGGGGAGGTGTTATCCAACAGTGATTAACCCCTCACTTTGCACCCCCCCTCCCCTCTTCTCTTTCTGAATACTGTTTCAAGTTATATATTCTTATAATTTTAAACTTTGTCTCAGGGTCATCTTTCCACACTCATTCACCAGGAATGGGAGTTCTTACATTGTTTCAAGGTTTACCTTTGCTATGCTGTTATCTTAACTATGCTGTATAAATTACCCAACTATATGAGGTCCTACTGTTTTTCCCCAACGAAATTCCATGCGTATGAAGGAAAGGAGTGTCAGCAGTGTGGGTCTGTCTCCTTACAAAATTCCCCACTCTGAGTCATTCATAAACACTAATATATACTAATAACTATGCAGAGCCAAGGGAAACAATGACTTGTGAACAAGCTAACAAGGACTGAAAGGAAAGTTAGAAGTGTTTGTAGTGCAGAGACTCACAGTCTGTCACAGTAATATTAAATATTATAATATTTTCTTTCAAAAAAGGAAACTAGTTGGATGCATCAGGGTTTTTTTTTAGATACTCTGTTGCTTTGGTCTGATCTTACTGAACATAATGAACATTATTTGAATTGTTGCTTGTACGTCTGAGGTGCAATGCTGTTTTGGTGCAGTTTCTAAATCACAAAGAACCATTTATCCACAAATGTTTCATTGGATTTATTTATTTGAAACTGCTCTCTTTACTAAAGAACCTGCAGGGAACCTCTGTTTAAATCCCAATGTTCTCCCCAGCTTTGGTCATATCCAGTTCTTACCCAATCCCTAGGATTCCCACTAACACACAATGATCCCAGTGCTGTGAGGGTGAAGGAACCCTCTTTTTCAAAGAATGCACTAAACTGTGCTGATTCCCAAAAGAATCTTACTGTCAAAATAACTGGAAGAGGGAAGAGGGAGTGGTCAGTGTGATGGTTCCACAACCTTTTTAAGAATCACCTTTGTTCTCAGATGCTTTTGGCAAAACCAGAACCAAAAATTCATTAAAGGCTGCAAATTTGTCTTACTCTGTGCCCAACACTCATAAATACTAATAGGGTCAGCATTCAGTGCAGCACATTGGCATGATTCATTGGCATCACACCACAAAGCTCAAAGTTGGTCAGTGTTACTCACCCCTGGCATTATGACCCTCTCAATGTCCTTGACCACATCCTCATAAGTCTCTGGCTCCTGTGGCGCATCCTCCGGGATCAGAGCCCTCAAGTAGCCTGGCTGCACATCAGGGTAGACCTGCCGCGTCTCGATGTTCTCTAGATAATCAGCCACATAGTCCACCATCTCCTTCCCTCTCTTGCGGAACTCTGCTGGGTCCATCCTGAAACCTGGAGAGGGCAGAAGGAGAAGGTTGAAGCATGTATTCACATTAATGTTGATACATGGGCCTAAAATCTGTGACTTGAAATTACAGCATTATCAAGCTGCATCACTTCATTATAATTCATTATAATGACTCATCTGTGCGTTATTATAATCGGATAAATCTTTGAGGAAGTCTGACTTTCAGTTTAAGTGCAGTTTGGTTTTGTGGAGATTATGAGCAAATGTTCTAATGGTTGACTAAACCATCAGGTGAAATTGTTGATTCTCAAGAGGTTTGGGATACAATTAAGCTCTTAGTAAAGTTTAGATTTAAGTTTCAGATTGAGGTTAAGGTTAGGATTAGCCTTAAAACCAGGTTTAGGGTTAAGGGGATTCAACTGAATTCAGTTCAATGCAAATTGAAGGATCTTAATATATCTAAATCTAAATGTAGAAATCTTCTAAAGTCCACAATCCAAATAAAGAGTCACTAAAACATTGATAAATCAATTATAAAATTCACAGACTGCATTTAAGAGGCTTTTGCATTGATGAAATTCTCTCGGAAATGCTCAACGTTCACTAAAATAAAAAAAGTTAGAAGGTGGTCTCTCAAAGCTCCTTTAGAACCTGCTGGAAACAAACTTCCAATCTCTTGATTTGTCGAAACCAGTCCCCAGAGGTTCTGTATCAGAAATCATCTGCAAATATTAAGTAAGTTAGACTCAGCAAATGATGTAAAAACAAAAAGGTTTACCTTCACCAACATCAACCCTAAAATGAACAAAAGTGGTTGGGTAGAACATACCTAAGACGAATGTCTGGAAAACTGAAAAAGAACCGGAGAGCGTTCTGGACTGTGGGGCACAACCAGATATACTTTGGATTTATTTGAAGAAGATGTAGCCACACCTCCTTTTCAACACCTTGTGGCGATATCGGGATTGGTTCAACTAGCCTTGCTCTCCTGATGATCTCGTTCTTGTACTTTTTTTGTATCAGGTTGTTGTTACTGTTCGCGGGTGAATCCGCAGGTGAATGCCAGAGAAGAACATTTTCTTCTTTCTGGATTAGATAAGCATATAACACTGAATACAAAGTGCAGAAAATCTGAACTACATGGCCCTGTACATCTTAAATGTTACTTCTTTGGTTGCAGATTCAGTGAGGCTAAGGTTAGAGGAACATTTATCAGGTCAAATTCACCCATTTCGAAGTACTTTTATATAAGTTTTAAAATACTGAAGCATGATTTTTCTTAACTAGCGTAACAAACAGGTAAATGCAAAACGAGTAATGTGTTTACATCTTGGAACTCCTCTAAAGTTTGTTTCACACAATGTTCGGGTTGTATAGAGCACTGAATAGGCTTGAATAGAACTGAAAACACTGAATTGAAAATCAATATTTTGATTACACAAAATACTGAATCTATTAATATTGGGAGGAAAAAACAATGTTTACTGTAAGAAAAATATTGGACTTTTGGATGGTTAAACATGAACCACATCAATCTCTGGAAATTATTTGTTATATACTGTTCCTTACAGTTGAACAGGGGGTTAATAATAAACAGCCTGCTATTGAACTGTAAGAGAAACAATACTTCATCATCTTTAATGCCTTCAATCATTTTTAACATGCAAATTAAAGTTTACATTAATGTTACATATTAATACATCCAAACAGCTGAGGCATGTCACTGGGGGGATTTTTTACAGTGCTGGGTAGTTATTGTGTGGTGTAGTTACTGATCTTACGGTAACATTTTACAGTCACAACCCAGCCAGTGGGTCAGTTTTTAGAACACCACACAAAACCCTGCATCTGTATTACAAACTGTATTATAAACAATAATAGGGGGGTCAAACCGTGTCTGCAACAGGTCAGTGTGGCTGTTAAATTGGACAATCTGTGTAGAAACAAGTCCTAATATTCTGATATGATATATGTCTATATATGTATAACTGAGAATATTACAGCTGTTAATGAAAAAATTAAAATATTAACTGCACAATTTGCTGCAATTAATCAATTTCACAGCCCTAATTATAATGTGCAGATGCCGAGTGATAAAGTGAGAAGCTCTGGTATGCTTTACTTACTGCATTCACCACATCACAGACAGTCAAGCTGTAACTAGCACTAAGGGGGAAAGGTGTGTTTTCATTGTTGCCCTCGTTAACAATAAAATAAGAAGGAGTTCAGTAAACTGAACATTTAAATGTGTGAATGGAATGGTGATCTGTGTAAGTTCAATGAAGAAAACTCTGTAGTACCCTGCTGGGATGCCTCTAGCCTGTACTCAAGTTGAGATTCAGTCAATCACAGAGACATATAGGTTCCGTATATAATCTTGTAGCACATGTACCCACAGACGGCGCGGCCAGGCTTGTAGATCCTGCACACTCATAGTTTGCGGAAACTGGCCGAAAAATGCCAGATTAATTGGTGATAAATCTGGTGAATGGTCTGGTCAAGGAAGTGCCAGGCACAGACAGTGAGGGGGAGCATTATGTGGCGTGGGGGCGAGCATTTTTATTATTCTTTGCTAGTAGAAAAATGCCTCCATAATCAAACCCAGTCTTAAAACAGAACATGGTTTAATCACTAAAGACAACATGGTTCCAGTCCTTGGCACAGTGTGTGTATGTTTTCCCGTAATCACTGTTCCCAGCACCTGCCAACAGCTTTGTCTTGTGCCAAGACCCAGTATCTAATCAGTGTGTGTGTGTGTGTGTGTGTGTGTGTGTGTGTGTGTGTTGCAAATAATTCTGTGGCACACATAAGGTTAATAATATCTACTATAGAGTTTACCAGTAAATGAATGACCATCACAGTGTTGCTCATGGTTTTCTAATGTTACTTCACATACATGTAATTCACACACTCCACAACACAACAGGTGTGTATCACTGCTCAGAAAGGTCCACTTCGCAGATGCTATCTGATAAGTGGTGGTCCTAATTTAATATTAGATATTATAATCAGTCCTTCATTGTGTATGTTATAAACTGACCAATGGCACTTTCATTTGGGGACAGAATAAGCGGTCACTCTGGCCACCCTCACATGTCCTGGGTCACTCCAGGTGAAGAGAACTCCTCTTGCCTGCTCTGAGGGAGTGAGTGAGCACTCGGGCTAATAATCTCCCAAGCTGTGCTGCCTCTGATTCTCTGGAGTAAACACTTTCTTCACTCTAATCCACATTAATACATACTAATGCAGGTGAGGTGGGTGTGCAAGTGTGTAGGTCATCAGCTCACCCTGAAGGCTGCAAGTCTATTTGATTACATGCTTGCAAATACTATTAAAGCCCTTAAGCCCCACCATTCAGAAGGAATCTTATACATCCCAACACGCTCACAAACTCACACCTACCTTCCCTACATTACATTCCGGTCATAACCAGTCAAAAGTAAAGGAGCATTCAGATAGAACCCTAATCCTGCACCACAGCAATCCACTGGGCTGTTCATTTGGCACTGGTGTGTGTGTGTGTGTGTGTGTGTGTGTGTGTGTGTGTGTGTCAGTCACGTTTTTTCCACTAAAGCAGGCCGAACACTTTATTCCAATCACCCTCTGGTCACTCATTATTGGTGGATTTCTGACCATCGGTAGTAAATGTAGTATAATCATATAATTGTATTATGTGAGTGTGTGTATTATATTTGTATGAGGGTGTATTATATTATACGTGCACATAAAGTGTGTTGTGAAAGTATGTTTGAGGGTTTGCACCATTTCAAACATACAGACAAAACGTCAGTGTGTATGATTATTCACCCAGTAAAGTCACGTTGTAGGGCCCTCTTTTGTGGCAATTACAGATTTTGCTTTGGATAAGTCTCTATGAGCTTGCCACATCTTGCCACTGGGATTTGCCCATTAATCAACAGCTCCAGCTCCTTCACTCTCGATGGTTTCCATCTGACCACAGATTCTCAATTGGATTAAGGTCTGGGCTTTGATTGGGCCATTCCAATAAATGTACACATTCCCCCTTAAACCAGTATGCTTTGGGTCATTGTCCTGTAGGAAGGTGAAGCTCCGCCCCAGGCTCATATATGAAATATATCCATATATTTAGCACCGTCTATCTTCCCCTAACTCTGCCACCACCTGCCACCCCTGATGCTGCCACCACCATGTTTTACTGTGGGGATGATGTTCTTGGGGTGATGAGATGTGTTGGTTTTCCTTGGTGTCTGAAAAGTTGGATTTTTGCCTCACCTGACCAGAGTGCCGTCCTCCATACTGAGTCTTCCTGTTTTTGTCTGTATATAAAGGCTTTTTTTCTGGCCACTCTTCCATAAAGCCCAGCTCTAAGGAGTGTACAGCTTATTTTGGTCATATGGACAGACACTCCAGAACGCTGCAGCACCTTCAGGGTTATTTTTGGTCTCTGTGCTGTCTCGCTGATTAATGCCCTCTTTGCCCTGTCTGAGATTCTTGTCAGGTTTGTTGTGGTACCAGTTTTTTTTCCATTTGACGATAATGGATTTGATGGTGCTCCGGTGGCCTTTCAGAAAAGGTGTCTATATACTTACAGATCATGTGACACTTAGATCGCATACAGGTGAACTTCATTTCATTAAGCATGTAATTGGTTGACCAAGAAATATTTAGGGGCTTCATGGTAAAGGGGGTGAATACATACGTGCCTGACAACTGTTTTGTATTTTTTTCTCATTTCACTTCACTTCAAAGTATTTTGTGCAGATGCATGATATACAATTCAGATAAAAACAAACAAACAAACATAAACAAACAAACAAATACAGGTTGAAATGTAAAACAATAGATAAAAAATACTGAGGCAGTGTGTGTGTGTGTGTGTGTGTGTGTATATATATATATATACTTATATATATATATACATATATATATATATATATATATACTTTAAGACTGTGGAGTGGTGGTTCACATACACAATTATGAACTTCATGAAAGAAGATGTTCCTAATATGTAAAGAACATCCCTCCAACTGTTAAACATTGGGGCTGAAATGCCAGCAAACTGAACAATGCGCTGTCTGTAAAAAGCTGAAGATGAAAATGGCTTCTACAGTACAATAATGACAACAACAACAAAGATTTTGCCATGACCCTCACAGACCCCTGACCTACACATCATCCATAATCTGGGAATAGACCTCAAAAGAGCAGTGCAGAAAGACAACTGGGGAATCTTACAGCACTAGAAAATTTTGCCAGGAAGAATGAACTAAATGTTCTCCACAGCAAGATCTGAAAGTCTCTTAGCTGCTAGTTAATACTTGTCCAAGAGGATGTTTTAAATTATTGACCATGCAGGGTGCACTTTTAGTCATTTTGAAACAGTAAAACTAATCCTGATTAAAATATGAGAATACTGTTTCATCTGGAGTTTTACACATTTTGGAATCCTTGTGTAACTTTACACAGTAACAGATACTTGGTTAGGAATACAGAGAATATGGAATATAGAATGAACAATATAGGGCTGGGCAATAAATCTTAAATACTAATATATTTAAAAAATTTTCATATAGATATAAAAAATGTCCGTGGTCAGTGTTAGAGTACGTGCCGCAGAAACATTGGAATAAACGGAGCAGTACGGTGACTTGATTTCCCCAAATTCCAGTGCAGATTGCTGAGTCAGGGAAACACCACCAACTGTTTATTATAAACAATATACTACTGTATTACTTTATGTTTACTGTTTACATATACAGCGCGCTGGTGCTATTAATAAATACTCATACTTAAACTGACTTTTGAGATATGAGGTTTTACTAGCCCTAGTCAAAAGTTTGCCCAAATTAAACAAACTGTTGTTCTTTCAAACTGAGAAGTAGTAAACAGTGTCTGTAGCTAATCAAACACGAAACACAAGATTTCAATATAATTAAAAATACTAATTATATAAATGCATACTTTTTTCCACCCAAGGTCTCAGAATTAAGTAATGAATTATTAATACATTTTGTTTTTTAAAAAGTTAGTACACCACAGGTTTGATTCTCCTGGACGCCTCCATCATACAGATCTGTTCATGTCCAACCGCACCACCTGACTGAACGTAACGAAGCACTGATGATCCAAACCAGGTACTGAATGACCTCTGATAACTGCACTGAACACTGGAATTAATAGGAAGGAAATGAACAAACAAACTCAGACACTCATTAGTGTTATTTATGTAACTAATACTGTAATTAATGTTATTGATGCTCTTCTGACCAAATCGACACTGACTGCACAGATAATGTTTTATCATGTCTTAAATATCATAACATTCTTTCTGCCCTAGGGAGCACAGTATTTCATACACGCCTTAACATTCCATTTCAATATTAAATATGTTAACACAATTATTATTGACAATTTTAAAAACAATGGTTAAATTCACATCAACCATGAACAACTGAGATACGGGGTTCTTGTACAACAGCATCAACGCATATATTCTGCACAAACCTTTCCAATAGTGGTATGAATCTCTATTTGGTACTACTATTCATTATTACTATTTAATATTATTACTAATACTATTACTACTCATTATTATTATTATTATTATTATTATTATTATGTGTGTAGGGGTGTGTGTGGGAGAGAGTGTTTATATAATGGTACAAGCAGAGGTATATAAAGAAAAACAGAGGGAGAGGGTGATAGAGTAACAGTGAATCTGAATCAGAGAGAGAGAAGGAAAGAAAGGGAGATCAAATATCGACAGAGAGAGAGAGAGAGAGAGAGAGAGAGAGAGAAACCAACAAAGAAGAAGAGAGACTGGTGATGACTACAATTAGGCAGAGAGAGAAAAAAAGAGAGCGAGAGAGAGAGAGCACAAGTGTGTGTGTGTGTGTGTGTGAGTGAGAGAGAGAGAGAGAGAGAGAGAGATTTCCCAGATTTTTCCTACAAGCAAGTGACCATCACTTCTGTCCACTCTGAACCATAAAAATAAGATAAAGACTGATCACAGAGCACCAGCAGCCAGCGGTCAGTAACAGCATAATCAAACTGACCACGCTATTCGGCCACCTTTCATTTTATAGTTTAATAATGGATCCACCTGAAATCTGCCCTTATATAATGAAATTTGACGTATCAGTACACACACTCCTCTACATTTATATAGCCTCTACTGTTTACAGACAACTAAAGCAATGGCCAGTACGTGTGTTCACACTTAAAGAACAATATTTAACATTCAGTTAACATTTATACAACAATGGAGACAAGAAATTCTGTTTAAAAAAAGGAGCTGTTTAGTAGGACATGTGCGCATTTCTAAATGCCCCCAGCCACAACCTTGGGGCAATAAATGAGTTTTGAAGCTCTTGAGGGTAAATGAACTTTGCTCTCTCTGCTCTAATCATTCAACAAGTCTCTCCCTCTGCTACACTGGATGACTGAAGGGTCAGTGTACTTACAGTGTCAATCAAAAAGCGCTGTCCACCTCCTCACTGGTCACAACACACTCTTCCTGCAGGGTCACCAATACACACACACACACATATGCACATGCATGCACACACATGCACACATGCACGCATACACACGCACACACATACACACAGAGCGGAGTACAGTGGTGAAGAGGAGCATGGGTCTTTATCTGCTGAGTGCACCTTTCAGGCAACCAATCAGAGCATGGCTTTTGGCGCACGCAGGCAAGGCAGGAAGGGCTGATTCACAAGCAGTTAATGAGATCCCACTCACTTTCCACACACACACACAAACACACACACACACACATACACACGGTCCAGCTACCTGCACCAACCGTGGGCAGTCAGCAGCTCTCCAGGAGAAGGAAGACACTGAAGATGAAGATGCTCCTCAGATCATTCTGGCCCTGCATTCATGGAGACAGACCACCCTGTGGTTGCTCAGTCACTGGACTGGTGCTGACATCTGTGAACAAATCAACAAAGATTAGTTGTGATGTGGCAACTTACAACTTACTACAGCTTTACTACATTTTTGCTGGTCCATTCATCATTAACGACTGCCAGATTCCCATTGTATGGAAACGTGACAAAAATGATGATGCTAAAATATTTGATATCAGATGAACCCATCTGATATCAGATGGCAGCAAAATTGGACATCAGTCTGATGTGACAAATCATCACCTGACACTATGAAAATGTAAAAGTACAACTTTATTTCTGAAAATCAACACATGATTGTACAGGGGTTGGACAATGAATCTGAAACACCTGGTTTTCTACAATAATGTATTAGTATGGTGAACTAGGGCCTCCTTTTGTGGCCAATACAGCGTCAATTCGTCTTAGGAATGACATTTTTTGGATACAATCTGGGTTAGCACCCAAACATCCCTTTCAGACAGCTTCCTCTTGCGTCCACAGTTAATCCTGTTGGATGTGGTTGGTCCTTCTTGGTGGTGCTGACATTACCCTGGATACCGTGGCTCTTGATACATCACAAAGACTTGCTGTCTTGGTCACAGATGCACCAGCAAGTCGTGCACCAACAGTTTGTCCTCTTTTGAACTCTGGTATGTCCCCCATAATGTTGTGTTCATTGCAATATTTTGAGCAAAACTGTGCTCTTACCTGCTAATTGAACCTTCACACTCTGCTCTTACTGGTGCAATTAATGAAGACTGGCCACCAGGCTGCTCCAATTTAGCCATGAAACCTCTCACACTAAAATGACAGGTGTTTCAGTTTCATTGTCCAACCCCTGTTACATGCAGGATAAAGCATATGGTCACTGTTTAATTAACATTTCTCCAAAATGTTGACTTTACAAGAGAAGAACAAAACAAAACTGTACTTAGATTTTAATGGAAGTTAATGTAAAATTAGTTTATTCCCAATAATTTAGAGCATTTCTGCTGGTTGAGTCGAATTAGAGACAGTGTAAAGAGATGCTAGAGTGGTCAATTGACCTGGAAAACTAAAACCTAATAATATATATATATATATATATATATATATATATATATATATATATATATATATATATATATAATTAACATATACATAAGTATTCACAGTCTTTGCAAGCTTTGCATATGTTTTTGGGAAGTTTCTCTCATTCGCTGCAGTCATCTTTCCCTTGACCTTAACTAGTCTCCGAGTTTCTGCAGCAGAAAAACATCCCCACCACATGATGCTGTCACCACCATGCTTCACTGTAGAAATGGTATTGGCTAGGTGATGAGCAATGCCTGGTTTCCTCCAGACATGATGCTTGGCACTCAAGTCTAAAAAGGTTCTCATGGTCTGGGAGTCCTTTAGATGCCAGATGGGCAGTGTGTTGCAGAAATGGTTGTCCTGGTGGTTTCAAACTTCTTCCATTTACAGATGATGCTCTCTAGGATGCTCTCTGCCCCCGTTGTCTGCTGGCTGCTCAATGGAGGCTCAGTCCTGGATGTCTATAAAGCTGCTTTCTTGCAAAAAGCACTATATAAATATACTTTGATTGAGTGATTGATTGATTGATTGATCCATCAAACCCTTATCTTTGATATACTTGATAAATGCTTGTGGAAGATGGTGGAAGGAGATTTCTGAGGAGCTGAGAAGAAGAGTTATTGGTTCTTATCAGAGTGGAAAAGGTAAGAAATCCATCTCTAAAGAGTTTGGACTCCAATTCACAGTCAGACAGATTATGTACAAATACAGACAATTCAGTACCATTATTACTCTCCCCAGGAGTGCTCCACCAACAAAGATCATGCCAAGAGCAAGTAATAGTCTGCAAAGTCACAAAGCAACCCAAAGCAACATCTAAGCGAGCAAAGGCCTTTCTTACACTAACTAATGTTTAAGTTTAATGTGTCAGTGGTGCAAGGAGAAAGCTGCAGCTCTCCAAAAAGAACATTTCTGCCCATCTGTCATTTGCTAAAGATCACATGGACAATCCAGAAGACTATATGATCAATTTGTGAAATCAAAAGGGTTCACAAACTTTCAAGCACCATTATATACATGTTTTTTTCATGGAAGAGCAGCAACATACATATATCCCACACAAAATATTTGGAGAGACTTCCATTAGTTGCATCTTGACCCGATGCTTTTGATAGCTGTCTATGAGAATTTTGATTGAACACTGAAAATTTTGAAGCATCTATTTGTTTCCTGGCTCAGTCCAGATATTCACAATAAGGTCGAGGTCAGAGATCGGGAAGGTCATTCAAATAGTTTTATGTTAGCCTTTTTTTAACCATTCCACAAACAGGTTTGGGGTCACCATCCTGATGGAGGCCAATTGTGTCCAAATACACCCACAGCTTGTTTAGTCAATGAGAGATGTGCTGGAAGATGAACCTGTTGGGGATGCGATGGGTGATGATCATCCTACATCCTGACCTCATTAACTTGTCACTGAATCAAATCCTCACAGCAATGTTTCATCTAGTAAAAGCCTTCCGTTTACAGAAGAGACTCCAACAAAAGCAGGATAAACTCTTTTTAATACCCCAATATGTTGGTCCACATGGGCTGATATATAAGTTTTGTACATTGTGCTGGCATGTACATTTTGACTGTGCTGATAAAAGAAATGACAAAAAACTAAACATACACCGGAGATCAAAATTAGAGAACAACACACAATTTCCTAAATGTCAAGGTCACGATGTAGTCCTGTGAATTTATCCTAACAGGAGTTAAAGAGCAGGATTTTCAACATATTTCATGAGCTGCATTTTTTCTAAAGCACAGTATAAAAAACTTAAATGAGGTATTTGTCAAAGAACACTGATCAAAATTAGAGAACATTTTCAGTCACCTGCAAGTTGGTGGTGTTAATAATTATCTGACAAACCCTGTTTAACTGGCAGCGTAACTTTCCAGTTTTCACTGACTTTGTAAGATGGAAAGCCGTTCCAAAGTGACTGAAACCCTCCGTCAGCAGGTTGTCAAGATGAGGGCCAAAGAGGTGACCCTGTCAGCCATAGCAAGAGAAGTTGGTCGTTCCAAGTCTGTAATTTCCAGAATACTGCATCTTTACAACACCACAAAGTCTCCCAAGTAGGCTGGACGTCCATGAAAGACAAATGTGAGAGAGGACAGATGCGGAGAATCTCCACGGGCAATCGGTTCAACACTGCAGCTGGAATTCCTCGCCAGTTCAGCACTGAACAGGTCAGCTCGTCATACAGTGTCTGGGCATTTAAGAGCATTTGGACTGAAAGCCCATCTGCAGTGACCGAACCTCTCCTTAGCAGAAAGAATCAAAAGGCTAGATTAACCTTTGCTGAGGAGCATGTTGTGGGGACAGAGGAAACATGGTCCAGAGTTCACGTTAGTGATGAAAGCAAGTTTAATTTATTTGGGTCTTGGTGGGAAACGTTATGTTCGTCGACAAACTGGGGACAGACTGAACCCGAAGTGTATAGAAGTCAGTGAAGGGCAGGTGGAGGAGGAAATGTCATTGTTTGGGGAATGTTTTCAGCAGCAGGAGTTGGGCCTCTCATACTGCTACAATGCAAGTGTGTATCAGAACCTTCTTCAGCAACACGTTGTCCTTCCTTGCTTTGTCACTTAATCAGTCAGGAATTGTCATGCATGACAATGCCCCCTGTCACACAGAAAAACAGGTAAAGCAGTTCCTTGTAATTGAATACAATGAAACAATGAAATGGCCAGCTCAGAGTCCTGATCTAAACCCAATAGAAAAACATCTGGAAAATTTGGTGACAAAGTTATGGCCAAGAAACCCACTACAGTCACCGAACTGTGGAAGAAACTGCAAGAAGAGTGGACCAAAATCAGAGCAGTGTGAGAGACTATGATGTCCTGTGGTCGCAGTCTTTACTGTCCTCTAATTTTGATCATTGTGTTTTTTGCTAAAGAAAGATTTTTTTGTTGAAGTACTTTGGTTATTTTGTTAAACACTGTTCTAGTGGTATGGTACACCCTGTTGTAATTTTATGTTTTTCTTTTAACTTTGCATTTAAATGTTGACAACATTGTCATTAATTATTCATCATCCATATATAATCATTATATGTAATTCATGTACTCTTTATATACTTTATGAATTATGAGGCATTATTGAAATCATGTATTCTTGATCAGACTGATAATCATTATGTTGGTCAATATTTACTGTGATATAATCATGACTTACAAATATGTATTCATCCTGTAATGAACATTGTTAATCAGCACTTACACACTGTATTGTTATATAGACATTGTGTGAAGCATATTTTATATGTATCCAGTTGATTACTTGAATCTAGCATTTATTTTATG
This sequence comes from Acestrorhynchus altus, assembly GCA_034509495.1. Taxonomy (NCBI): domain Eukaryota; kingdom Metazoa; phylum Chordata; class Actinopteri; order Characiformes; family Acestrorhynchidae; genus Acestrorhynchus; species Acestrorhynchus altus. The sequence goes on along the minus strand of CM067507.1, from coordinate 6,821,477 downwards.
ATCACATTATGAAGATACACATATTTGTCTGTACTCAGTAAGATGTGTTGAAAATCAGCGTGACCAGTGCACTTAGAATGAGCTGTACTAATCTATGGGTTCATAGTAAGGCATCTTCTTCCTACCAGAAGGGAGGCAAGGTAACTTCCATTATCAGCGTGAGACAAACCTCCCTTTGATAGGAACAAGGTCATAGAGGAACTGAAGTGGACTTGTGATGGAGAACAACAGAGTAGATTTGTGAACTATGTATGAACTGAAGGATTTCATCATAAATGGGGAAGCAAACAGGAAAACAACTGTCTTATTGTCTAAGTCATACCTTAGCTGTAGGGTTTACGTCATTTTGGATATAAAGGATGGAGTCAGATTCAAAACCTTTGAAGAACTTGGGCATTATGGCTGATACTCTGTATTGAAGCTGTAGAAGTTCTTCCACCAGGATCCTGGTTGGGAATAAATACTTATCTATTTTTATCTTCTCTATGTCTATCTGACTCCTTCTTATTAAACGAACATGCCGGACAAAAAGGATACCCATTGGGTATACCATGGTATTTTTTCTACAACCCCTAACAAAAAATCCTTCAAATGTTGACCAATGAAGATTAAAAAAAAAAAAAAAAAAAAATCAAGTGTTCTTGAATTGTTCTCTAATTTTGATCTCCAGTGTATATACAAGTATCTCGCTGCTGTCCAGTAAATAAATCAAAATAAATAAATAAATAAATAAATTGCCCGTTTTGAGTTTTCATCATGGTACAGGGTGTTCTGAACACTGTATAAATCATTCGGGGTGAGCAGATCTGTAGAAATGCTCTAAATGCTCTTATTTCACATTCACTTCCATTCAATTTTAATATGTTCTATAAAGTTGCCATTTTGGAGACACTTTATTTTCATTGACGGTAAGTGCATCAAATTCTTTTTTTCTATATTAAAGACGTGTGCTATCACACATTCTGTACCACAAAGTTCACAGAAATCACTGAATGATCAGTACTGACATGACCTGCACACCTGTATTTAACAAACATCCAGTCAGAACTGTGCACACTTTCTAAAGCAGCTTTAGTAAAGAGCGTAACACTCTTTGTAAGATTATCTTTGTAAGATAATCAGTCTATCAGTTTGTTTTTTGCAAAAATAATAATAATAATAATAATAATAATAATAATAATAAAAGCTGCACCCAGGGGAAAGTGTGGGATTCCAGTGCTATTGGGAAGGAAGATAAATGTTACCAGTAACAATAAATGATTAAACTGATAAATTAGACCGATATGGGAAATGTTTCTTGATTTCTTGATCTTCATACACATACAGAAATAGTGTCTCTCAGTGTGGCCTCAGGTTTAACACAACATGCTAGATGTCCTGTGATAATCCATTCCATGCAGCTTGATCCTTCTCACTCAGTTCTGCAGATTTTGCAGGGTGAGGTGCTGATAGTGCTTCCAAATGCATCCCACACATTTTCAAACAGGCACACTATCTTTGTCTTCAAGGCAAGGTCTTGAGAAGGCAGCAGTATGTGGACAAGCGTCGTCCTGTTGGAATAGAGCACCGGAGTGTGTGTTCAAAAAAGGAAGAAAAGGCCACTTTGTGTTTTCAGTCCGAATTAAAGGGCAGCAGTGTTTGCCTGGATACTCCACCGGAACACTCATGCTCATGAGATCTTCAGGACTTGTTTTAAGGGGAATTTCACCCATTTTTTCAGAATCTCTGTGTATGTGCTTCCACGAGACAACAGCAGGACCAAACATGACCTGGTGAAATTCTGAGTGACTGTCAGTCCAGCACAGCATCGTTGCAATTGCATTGCAGTTGATTGATTTCTTCTGGGTGATTTCTTCACTTTATTTTGACAATGAGTGTATTTTATTAATAAACTAGACTTCTGAACCATTGAAACACCCAACAAAAGGATTGGCCATCACTGACCTAAGCATCTCTATTAACTTTTAGAGCTCAAAACCTTTTTCCATTCAGCTGCTAGTGAGCTGTAGGTCAGTGGTCAGTCATTCATTACAGCAGATTTAATATTCTGTGATTAGAGTTCTTGTTGAGCTTCCTATGACCACTCAATAGTTCAGCCAGATCACCAGCAAAGCTTTGAAAGTCTGCTCTGCTACAGATTTCCACTGCCACCTACTGGCAACATGGTGGGTGTACACCAATGGCAGGCCACAGGTGTTTTTTATAGTTCAGACTCACTTTCTTAGCAAGGCTTACAAATCAAGCAACATTATCTAACTGTGTGGAAGAAGATCTATTGGAATCCAGATGTTAATAAAGTTTATAAGGGGTTCTATTTCCATCCCGTATGTTATTGCTTATGCTAACTGGAATATAGAGTTTAACTGATTTTATGCCACATATGATCATCAGTGAGGAACCTGAAGTGCTGAAAGCCACATTCAGTCTTTTACAGATTAGACTGAACACCCCGGTGGTAGATGTACCTGTTAAAATGAGCAATGACTGAACCCTGTTCACGTACCCTGACGTACCCTGGTCTTAGGCTTTCCCTGCCCTGCACACTTTTGTATTTATATTGATTTTCATTGAATGAAACTTCTAATTAGTTCAACTAACCTTGATTTGGAATGGACATACTGATCGAGGAAATGGACTCTCCACGGTCTGCACGATAGCATTAACAGCTGGCAGTTTTCCCATCAGACTAAATTAGGGGTGGGAAATATGGTATGTTATTGAAATCATGATCAGTTCTGTTATAGTGATTCAATATTGTACATTGCGGATATCACCACTACTACACAATTCACTAGAGTCCTCAGTATGGGAGGGTTTTTAAGAATCTGCAACCACAGATTTTGTCAAAATATGATAATTAGCATGAAAATGTCCTTAAATATTGTGATAATTATTTTTTGCTAGAGCAAATGTATTCAGACACTACTTCTAAATTAGTGAATTTAAGGTGCATCTGTGTCTTCATTACATTCATTACATTTTGAGATAGGCCTACTCCTAATATGTCTCAAAAAATTCATATTGTGAAAAAGGGCTTTTATATCAAGTGACATTTTTCTGTTTGTTTTCATTTTTGATAAAGATTGAAATTGAGGGAAACCTGAATATTGGGAATTCTGGAATTCTGATGAGCTAGAATCCTCAACAGTATATAAAAAAAGTATGTCACTTCACATGTAATGAATATAAAATCTGACTATTTCTATGAAATTATGAACATGAATGAACCTTTTTTCCACTATATTCCAAGTTTCTGATATGCACTAGTATTTTCGAATGATTCAAATTTTGCAAAAGAGCCTGTACTGTAAACATGAAACAGAAGACTCCCCAGATCAAAACATGTTACTGTCAGCATCTCAAGTAAAAGATGACGATTTCCACTAATGACATTTTTATTTCCATCTTTTAAACTTTCAGAATAACAATAAAAAGCAAAAAAGGGCCACACCCTGCACGGTCAATACTTAAAACACAGTTATCACGGAAACGTTTCCAAGAGTCTTTCAGATCTAGTTTGGGGGATCTATAGATGCACATTCAGGTCAATACACAGACAGCAGTCCACCACCCATGGTGATGTGTGTATAGGATCCTCATCCTACTGTAGAAATCTTTCTGTCGTCATTTTTAAATGGTGTGGTTTTCCTCCAGAACATGCTCTTATTTAACTGATCCCATTATTCCCTCTACCAGTGAAACGTTCCCTGTACCACTGGCAACACACAAGCCCAAATCCTGACTGATCCACCCCCAAGATTATTCTTGTCATGAAAATCTACGGCCTTTTCCTTCAAACATAATTTTCCTCCTTGCAACACTGTTTAATATACGTTCATTATTCAACAGAACGTGTCGCCAAAATGCATCAGGCTCGTTTAGATGCCTCTACTGGTGCAGACGTTTGTGGCGAGGCTGTAGAAAGGTTTTCATCTGACGACATTTCCATGAAAATCATACTTCCAACACTGGTTACCCGCACTTGCTAACATAACATCAGCACAGCCTGAGTTATAGCAATGTATTAATGTTTTATTCTAATTACAATAAACAGAATATAGCAGTCCCTTATTTGTACAAAAATACCTGAAAAGGTTACAATGAAGATTTGTAAGCCATTCAGCTATTTACAGAACCAAAAACAAAAATTATAATAATAATAATAGAAAAAAAAAAAAGAAATCACATTTTCATTACAGGATCTTCCAAAGAGGAAAAGCTTTTTTTCCTTTCTGTTTTGCATTCCCTGAAAGACACATGTTTATATGTAAGAGTGTGAGTCACTCTGTGATGTATTGTGACGGGATTTGCAAAGCACATAAGCAATCATTACCAGAGAAAGGGGTCATGTGTTGTGGGACGGCCACTTTGTGTTTACCTGGATGAGCCCAGCTGAACGGTCATACTCGAGATCTTCAGGACTCGTTTTAAGGGGAATTTCACCAATGTTTCAGAATCTCTGCATAATTACAACTGTTAGACCAACAGTCAGTGAGGTTTCCTGTGGTTGTAGTCCAAATTGTTCACAGTGGTGGTGATGGGAAACAGACGTTTTAGAGTTTAATGCTTTAAAGAGATGTGTTTTCTGCCTAAGGGACACGGGTCCACTAGTCCTTTTTGACCAGTAAATTGAATCGATATGTGTTGCAGACATTACAGACAGAACCCTGGTTCATGTCACCAACACTAAGTGTCGAGACAAAAGCTCACAGCACCCTGACCCAACAATTTTCCAACAAACAACAACAATCCCAGTCAAACAACCTCCCAGTCAACACCAACAATTTCCAAAAAATCTCTCAAAAACACACCATTTCTCCCAACGATCTTGCAAATCACAATCCACCACCAACAATCTCCAAAAAATCCCAACAATTCTCCAACACTAATCTCCCAATAAACCTAATTGGGATAATAAACATCATAACATAATAAACAATCTTCCAATACACCTCAACAAACACCAAACGTCTCCCAACAGACACCACGTTTTCCAACAATTTACCCCAAACATCAGCAGCCAACAACACTCTCCCAACAATATCACACCAAACACCAAAAAAATCACAACAATGTCCCAACAGACACATAAAATCCCCAAAGAAAGACCAAAAATCCCAACAATCTCCCAACAAACTTTAACAATCTATAAACACCAACAATCTCCCAATAAACAGTCAAACCCTGGGTTGGCATACTGTTGTTTCCATTCACATTGTTCTAGAACATGGGCAATGGGCCGGCATGGCTGCAGGTTTGCACTGCAGCCAACAGAAGCACATGTAATCAGTAGCTTTAAAACTGGTCAGTTAGTTAAGAGAGTGGAATCAGGTGACACTGTAGACACACCAACCCACTGTAGATACAATCTCACTTCAACATAACCTTCTCCCCTGTTCACACCCTGATCTCTCACATTTAATTTCACACGGTTCTAGAATATTCTCACTCATTTCATGTTTCAATAACATTTTCATGCTGTTCTAGCATCCTGTCCTAAGCTCTAGAACCGGGGTGGCCAATGGGAGCCAGCGCAGTTTTGCTGATATCCCTGCTTTAACAGACCTACTAAAACCGGCTCTAACAGGCAAGCTGATCCAGGTGTGCTTGAACAAGAAAGGCACAAACCTGAGCAGGAATCCAGACCTCCAAGACCGGAACTGCTCACCCCTGCTCTGTTCTCCTATGATCATACTATTAGAACATTCCTCTAGTCACACTGTTCAAGAATGCCCTTCCTTCACAACATTCACTATTTTTGAACATTCAACTGTTTACACCCTCCTACAACGATGTTCTAGATTATCACAATAATTCCAAATGTTCTAAAGTGCTCTCCTCTGTTTAGACCATTCTTGAATTTCCTCTACATTCACACTGGACACTCTAGACTGCTCTCTGTAATTAACACTTGCAGAATGTTCTCCCTCATTGACAGTTCTACAATGTTCTCATCCAAACTTGCAGCATCAGAATGCTGGTGTTTCTGAAGAACGCTGGGTCAGTGTGCAAATAACATAAATATAGATCATATCCATAACATATTTGTCTGGACACCTCAGGTCAAAACGCAGAAGTAAGTGTGTGTGTGTGTGTGTGTGTGTGTGTGTGTTGGGGGGGTGGGGATGGGGAGGGGCACGGGTGGTGTGAGGCACCTCTTGGAATTTAGGTTTTGAGAAATCAGTAGGGCCAAGTCAAAATGAAAGCCTACATCTCAACTCTATTTCAGTTTCAATACATGGTAGAATTACTTTCCAGAAAAAAAAAAGAAAAACAAAAACAAAAAGGAAAGAAAGCGTTTGGTATACACTAAAACTCAGTAAGAACACCACCACGAGTCATTCAAGGAAAGGAGAAAGGAGATAGAAAGTTGCAGAAATGGTGCCGGTCCAGGGGACCGGGCCTCATCAGGCTCCACATCAACCCTGAGCAACCCAGTTACATTCATTTCTCTTAAATATAAAAATTGACATTTATTTCATTCACTGATATAACTCTCAAAATAGTTCACACATCGTAAATTGATTCATGTTACCAGCTCATCTGAACAACAGGACTGTATATGCAAAGACTTTAAAGTGTAGCTTTTCATCTGTGAAAACAAGAAAAATAACTATCATGAGGATCCCACAAGGGCTATGCTCGTTAGCATTTTCATCCTAAGTGTATTCAGTGACAATGATTTAGCTTAATAGTGACCTCTGACCACAAGACGTTCTCCGCAGACTCCAGTTTTATACCAGCTTAATTTAAACACAAGCATTCTTTAAGGTCATTTGACAATGACAAGAAACATAAAATAAACACAATATTTACATTTTTACCAAAAAAAAAAAAAAAAAAAAAAAAAAAAAAAAAAAAGCACAAAGTCAAGTTTCTTCATTTTGTATGCCATTGTGAAAGAAAAAGCAAGAAACTAAAATGTAGAACATAGTGATCGGAAACCTAAAATACAGTGTTGTCTCTATAAACTCTTTACGGTTGTATTTAGCCTCGTGTGTTTGTGACTGTATTTTAATGTTACATGATAAAGCAAAGGGTAAAACAAAAGGAGGAAATCAGTGTATAAATTTGAGCTCGGTCTTTGACAATCACCACTACTTCAACTCTGAACGCACAACATTTCAATCAAGGATCTGGGAATTAAAACCGTCACGTCACACCGACTGCCGGAACGTGAAGCTGGAACCACTGATAAAACTTATCATTGTCGTCACCCAAAAACCTTGTGACTTTGCAGGAGAAGAAAAAACTTCTGTACTTTCAATGGGAGTCAATGCAACTGATTTTAGAGCGTTTCTATTGGTCCGTTTGTCGTGAAACTTTGACACAAATTAAGGAACAGCTGATTTAAACCATGTCAAAAAGGTTCCAAATGGCACCAAGATCCAATGTTTCACATGAGAGCGATGATAAGTATTCCTGAACTGAACAGTCTGGGAGCTTGCAGACAAGTTTTACACCTGATGCTGTGATCTGGTCATGCTGGTCTTACTGAGATGTTTTCACTGTCGAACCAGAAGAAGCACAACTTTGTTTTCCGGTTAAACCAGTGCTAAGAGGGTTAAGCACTGAGGAACTGACCACTGACCAATAATGTAAACAATAAACCTGCATGCTGGCGTAAGGAGCAAGTCGCCTGCTTCCCCAAACCCAAACCTGGAGTTCCGGGAGTTGTGAGTTTAGTGCAGTTATGACACTTGGACACGTGCCAAGTGTTGATTATTCATGGTGATCATGTCGTCTCTTACGAACAAAGTGCTAATAAGGGAATCGCATAGAAAAGGCCCATCTTTGTTTATTCTCTTCTGCCTGAAGATAGAGGCCATGGTTATGGTGCACCAAGTCAGCTGCTGATCGTCCACAATCCAGCACAGAAAAGAAGCCTTATGCTGATCGCATGCTTCCTGGGCAACACTCAAGCGAAGGCTGCAGCTTTCTAAAGCTGCTCTGTCTGCCGATCAATCTCTTGCTGTTGTTGTGTTGATTAAATCATGTCTAAATCTCATTAAGTCTAGAATATTTAGACCATCTGACACATACATCAGGAGCTCTTCCCAAGTTAGCAAAAAATAATGAGAGAGTAAGACCGCTGAGTAGAGAAACTGTGGTAATAGGCGCGGTTGAAACTGCTCTATATATGAATGACAAAAGGGAAAAGAGAAAGAACCAAGTGAGCAGTACAACCACGCAGCAGAGAGTGGTGAAAAAAAACGACGGTGAGAGATTCAAGAAAGCAGGGTTAGTCTATCCAAAAAAAGAAAAAAGAACAACATACAACAGGCTCAGTAAGGTTGTGAAAACGGAAGAACAGTATTGAACAGCGCTGAGAAATTCACTAAATTTCAAGTAATCACTGAAATCCAGATAAATAAATAGACTCATGGAAACAATACTTAAAAATGATTGCATCATTTGCATTTAATCTGTGTAATAATGGTCACTCAGGTGAGCTTGTAGACACGGTGGCTAGGCCTTCTCCATCTAGCTTAATATATTATAGGCAAAATGCTAAAAACATGGCTCTTCCATAAAGTACGTGTTACAAATGAAAAAAAATATATAGTTACAAATCTGTCTGTGTTTACTGCTACCGTTGAACAAGGCAGAATAGAAAACAGAACCCCCACTACACTCGACAGGTTCTGCAGCCGGGCTTCACAGTGCACTGTCCTATTGACAATCTGTCAAGACAAAGGAAAGAGAAATCGCAAGACAAACGGACTGGTGAGGAACCTAGAGGTGGCAGCAGTTCAGATGATCTCCCCAGCTCTTGATCTTTCCCTTAAAACACACAGCTCCCGTCACGTGCAGCAGAGCTCCCTGCAGTTAACCTTTTGGAGGGTGGGCATAGTGTGCATCGTTTCCATCCAATGAACTTCACTTTGCCATCAAGGTGCCCTTTCTAATGATTGCAAGTGAGGTGGTGCCGTCTCTGCAGTGGCAGACGGCGTCGCCTCGTACAGATAGTAGAAGACACTTCAAAAAAAACGTCTTGAGGAACTAGGGGTGATGGAACATTTGGGGGATTTGTTGAGGCCAATTGCCTCAGCACTGATATGGAATCAAAAGAAGAAAAAAAGAGTGCAGAAAGGAAGTGGCAAGAAAATGCACAGACAAAATTGAGCTTAAAAAGTGGCTGATTTTTTTTTTTCTTTTTTTTATGGAAACTGGTGAAAGGTGGGTGCAGGAAGGGGCAGATGTGTGATTTCACTCACCATGTTCAAGGTCTCTTTCACAGTACTGTGCTTGCCTCTGAAGACCATCTACAGACGTTATTTCAGCTACGAGCAATAAAAGGTGTTTACAATGAGAGAAGCTTGGCTTTCAAATTACATGGTTCTAGCTCAGCTGTTTTCTGTTCGTGATCTTTAAACAAGTGCAACGGGACCTCGTGATAAACTGCACGGTGAAGGAACGCGAAAGCAAACATCTACAGACAGCACTTAAGTTTACCAGTGAATGAAAGCTTGTTGGCAACCAAGATGTGAGCTTCATCATGGACTTCTCTACAGCACAGGACACCTGCAGTGTACTCGTTCTGAGGACAAGCGGTCTCTACGCAGCTCAGCACAGCACTAAACCACTGAAATGCTGTCCAATTCTCAGAAAGCATAGGACTTGTCTCTACCAAAGTCCAGATCAGGGGTCATAAGGCCACAATGGTGCAGGGGTGCTTGAGTTTACAAGGCAGGACTCCTCTGTTGAGCTGGTAGAACTCCACCAGTTGAATCAGGTCTGTGAATTTGGTGGTGCCATCATCAAGGCTGAAGAACATCTGACCATCCTCTTCACACTGGGGTCAGGAAACAGAAACCACAAAAATCAATTGAGTAATCAGTCGTTTATTCCAACACAACCTATCTTTCTTTCGTGTAGGATAAACGTACCGGTAAGATCTGAAAGTGTTTGATTTTCTGGTGGTGGCACAGTGTAAGGACAAAAGCCTTAGGGTTGCTCTGGCTGTCCCTCAAGAGAAACAATCTGAGAAGATCAAATAAAATCACATTTTGAGCAAGGAATCATCTGATAGGCTAAATTCAGAAAAAGCGCAATAGCAATGGCTTAAACTTACCCATCCACTTGACCCTGTTGGTGGATCATCCTATGCGATTCCTCCCGTGTGATCCGACCGTGAAACCAAAGCTGGGTTTTGTGTATTACTGCGTAAGTGTTAAAGAAACGGCAGAAAGCAAATTAAGATTGCATCTCGCAGACATTGTGGAACAAAAGATAAGAATACGATGTTCTCTATGTTGAGTTTTAACTGATTTATTTTATGCCAAAGGAATCATACCAGGTGTGAAGCTTTATGAAACTTAAATGAAAAGTACCTCCACTTAATGATGAGGGGTGCAGTGGACTGGGGCTTCCCAGAGTGTTCATGCGTTGGCTTCTCTTCTGTAACCAAAAGAAGAGGTTTATGCCAGTCATTTGCTTGTTGATCAGGCAGAGTAAGAGTAACTTGTATAACTCTTTTGATAAATGCAAATAATTAATGGGAATAAATGAAAAATGTTGATGCTCACCCTCCAGGCATGGCCCTCCTCTAGAGCGGCACTCTGGGCTTCCAAAGGATTGTCGATTACCCTGCCTATCCTCCCTGAGAAATCCATGGCAACCAGAGAGTTCTCTGACACACTCCTCTGACAAGAGAGAGATGACATTGGAATGAAAGATCAAACTATTTTGTGATCATTAGTGTTATATGTTGACACACACCTGTGTTAATTCTATAACATCACAATAAATACAAACAGAAAATATTTTGTAATTTGACTTGTGTGTCAAGGACAAGTGTGTAAGGATAACCATTTTTTTTTTTTTTTTATCAAAGAAGAATAGTTGTCCTTCTTGGTGGTGCTGACATTACCCTGGATACCGTGGCTCTTGATACATCACAAAGACTTCCTGTCTTGGTCACAGATGCGCCAGCAAGACGTGCACCAACAATTTGTCCTCTTTTGAACTCTGGTATGTCCCCCATAATGTTGTGTTCATTGCAATATTGCAATATTGTTATAAAGTGGTGCTTTTTTCTGCATAAATTTGACCTAAAACCTTATCAGTGCTAAAAGTAGAAGCAAATCAAACAAATGAGACAAAACTAGTACTGCACATTGGCAATAAATTGGATTCAGGGTGTTGATTGTGTGTTCAACAAAAACAACGTGTCTTAATGCCATAACCCAAAACTTTCTAGGACAAAAAACAACGGATCAGGAGATCCTATTTTTAGGAATAGTGAATTACTGTTCTTGAGAAGTGAGAAGAATGAGCTGTTCTACCACTCTCCCTCTGCCTGCTTACCGCAGGACATTCCTCCCAGCCAGATCATAACACCATGAGACCAGGGTTATTAGAAAATCAACAAAAACTTTGCTTAAGGAGCAACAGCCCACAATGACTATTCACTGTGACCAATGTCATTTGAAAATAATCCCATAAACTGGCCTATGTGGCCAGGAGCCACAAGGAAAGTCATTCCTCAGGGACTTTCACACACAATAAGGATAGTTTGAAAATTGTTATAATTAGCAGCAGAACGCAGCACTGTGGCTCTAGTTTCACACAGACAATAAACTAAATGATGAAAAACTGAAGCTACCTGTCAAAGAAATGTAACCTTGATTCACCTTTCAGCATCACAATGTCTGCTGGCACTTTACCACTTTAACCACTTCATAGGAATAAAAGATCATCATTATATATCTCATTATAATCTACATCTGTGTCCCTGAATATCAGTGTCTAGCAGAACCCATGGAGCCTGACAGTAAAACCAGTTCAACACAGACATATGGTCATGTATAAATAAGAACAGATCCCAGTTAATGTTGCATGATTACTTTCCCACACTGGGTCGATGAATTCTATGGTACTGTCATGGTCCGAAGATTACACACACTCTTTGTAAACATCGATGTCAGCACAGGCCAAAAAACAAAAAAAAAAACATTTGCTTTTCAAAGAAAATTATTATAAAGTTAAAATGTAAAATGCTTCAACACAGTCAACATGTTGGCCAAAAATGGTAAGTACTTTCCCCCCCCCCAGACAATTCATTTTGGTTGCTGAATGTTCTGTGCAAACATTCTTAATTCTTGGTTAAAATCCCAGAGTAAGTTGACCAACCTTTGTCAGCCATTAACAAGCTTCTTCAGAATTTTGGTTGGATGTATGACCACTCTATATTGATAGAGTCCTCGTAAAGTAAATGGACATAAGTTTGGAAAAGCAATTTCAGAAGCCATTCCACCACCATCCTGAAGTGTGTTTGGGTCCATGATACTTTTGAAATGTCCAGTTGTGTCCAGCTTTGATGTTATGCTGAGGAAATCTGATTTAGCCCTTCTTCTTAATTATTTAATTTAAAAATCCACTTGGTGTAATATATGAGTTCCACTGGCAGCATAAACGGGCATGATGCTACTACCACCATGCTTAAAAGTGTTCTTGAGGATGACTTGCCTCACCCTGATCAGCCAAACAATCCCACAAGACACACAAATTTGCCAGAGGAAAGTGAAAAAGCACTTCAAATAAATCACTGAAAGCCCACTTTTGCCATGACATTCATGTACAATGTTAAACAATTTGAAACCCTTAACAGCTGAAATAGTAAACCTGACATTGAACTCAAAGCCTCTTTTTGAATATTACAGGAGGAATTAATCCATTTGCTAAGCTTTCAAACAACAGCAAACAAATCACCCAAAGACAAAGCCTGTAACAGTACAAGTGGAGCTCATTTTGTATTTTAACTCCTAATTAACATGAACTAACTTAACTAGTTTCGAGTGTTGGGACAAAAACGATCACTTGAAATACAATACAATGATTTGAGTGGATCAGATAAGTCTGAAGTCTTTTGGTGAAAAATGTTAGACTAACGTTAAGCAAATGACTATAACGTTACTATAATGTGCACAATAAAATGTAAAAATCAGTACAAAGTACCACACGGCACACTACTCTCCTTACAAATCAACAGAAAGACTCCAGTTTCCAGTTTGGTTACTCCAGTTCTGTAATGTGGCATAGCGGAACACCACATTCAGAGGGTTATGTGGGAAAACATGCTGGCTTTGCAGGCCTGCCTGTTCAAAACCAGGCCCACACACAGGCACATCTGCAGCTGAAGTAAACTGACCAGTAAATAGGAAGAGAGAAGAAAAAAAAGAATGAAAGGAGAGAGAGGACAATGTGGAATCTCACCATGGGTGTTGAGAAGTGCGAGAGCAAAGCTTTTCTTGGTTGCGGGATTTTGTAGTTCTGATAAAGAAGAATTCCATACTGTAAAAGGACACACAAGAGAGATACAGCACACTTTTAATATTTTCAACAGTGAAACACGCCTCTGAACATCTCAAACAGTATCACTACTTCTGGTTCATTCCTTATAAATCTGAACAAAGCAGTAGGAAGCGACAAGCTCAGTCGAAAACGGGAAACATTAACACACCTTCAACAATCTGAATGCGGTCATCCAGCATGTTCTGCTCTGTTCATCTTCTGCACACAACATTCTCAGCTCCTTCTGCTCAGTCCGCACCTTGTTGGGCTGAAGACAAAAACAAAGTGGCTGCATTAGCCTGATACCAACCTAACGGCCATGGGCAACCTCAAACTCCTAGCTGGCACGCTCGCAGAAGAGAGAGAGAGAGAGAGAGAGAGAGAGAGAGAGAGAGAGAGAGAGAGAGAAAGAAAGAAAGAGAGAGAGAGAGAGAGAGAGAAAGAAAGAGAGAGACAGAGAGAGAGAGAGAGAGAAAGAAAGAAAGAAAGAAAGAAAGAAAGAAAGAAAGAAAGAAAGAAAGAAAGAAAGAAAGGGAAGGTTTGATTCTTAACGCTTTAATATCAGAAAGTGGGTCAGAGAGGCTGGACCTCCTAGAGGCTTGTCCCAGCAGGACATCATCTCAGTAAGACAGCTTCAACACACAACACCAGTCAAACACTGAAAGCCAACAAGCACAGTGGAACTAAGGAACTTGAAGAAAGAAGTGATTACTTTTGGCTTAGAAAGAAAATGATAAAGCTGGCCTGAGTTAAGACAGCTCTCCTAAAATACACAATATGGACAAAAGTATTGGAACACCTGTTCATTCACCGTTTCTCCTGAAGTGTATTTAAAAAGAGCTTATCCTGCTTATGCTGGAGTAACTGTCTCTAATGTCTGCTCTACTGAAAGCATTCATTAGAAAGGGTGTCTGCACACATTTGGACATATCTCTTGCTGTTGCTCTTGCCCTAGAGGCACCCCTACCCTGCATATTTTCCCTGCACACAACACACCTGATTCCACCAGCTCATTAACAAGCCCTTCAGAGTTGCATGGGATGTGTTCGAGCTAAAACATGCTTCCCGGTCCAGGAGTGAGAAACACTGATGTAGTGTCTTGCAAGAGTAAGGGATCGGATTCAGAAATGGCTCTAATGCAAGGTATGAAGTACGTGTGGTCTTACCTTTATACAAAACTCATACTCAGTCGGTGCGTTGTGGAGCTTCTTGCCTGCTATTACAGTAAAAATATTGCTGTCTTCAAGGTCTGCAAGTAACTGCAAATGCCTCGGTTCCTGTAGGGGTTCAATAAAAATGCTCATATCATTATAGAAGATAATGGGGAGAAAAAGAATGAACACTAACCTGAGGCTAAAAAATAGATCCATATTGAGGGAAACGGACAAGGAGAAGAAGAAGAAGAGACCTGGGTATTTATTCATAATACATTATATATTATATTATTAATATATATATAAAAATATATACATTTTATTATTATTAAATTAAATTGAAAGCCCATAGATTACCAGGAAAACCACTGCTGCCAACAATGCATACTAGAACATTTCTGTGACTATGTTGTGAACCATGACCTGTGTCAACACCTGCATTCTGATAAAATCCTGCTTATGGACTGTAGGTGGGAATGCTGCGCACTCTTTCCCACTTTTCAGAGGGTCATTACCCTTCATACACTGACCTCACACCCACAGTACTTGGTTGGAGACGTAAGAGGGTCCAATTGTTTGGCCTACCTTTGACGTTCCTTTTGTTGAGAAGTACAATCCTGAGCGTCTCAAAAACATGTACAGCTTCTTCCACGACTTCCTGCCTGTCTCCTTCACATACAAGTACCCCTGAACTTCTGGACAGCTGCTGGAGTTTAAAAAATTCTGGAGGGCAGAAGACAAGAATACAATAAGTCCGGGAGCAGAGAATGAGACAGGAACGCCAACTGCAGCACAAACGTGGAGGCAAGAGCAAGAGGAGAAGCTGCGTTTTACCTGCAACAACTGAGAGGGGGGAATGGTTCTGTTGCTTTCCTGACACCAGGCCACCATTTGCTCTGGGAAGAAGCTCTGTTGGAAAGGACGAAAACTCTTCAAATGAGAATTTCCAGTGTATGCAAGAGACTCAGATTTGATCAATGGAGTGCGACCTGCAGAAGACTGAGGCAGGTATGTCCAAGGTATGTACATGAACATGAAGACGTTTTTCTAGTTTGGCACCTATAAGTGTACATGGACTGTAACAACTAGAGGACATCCTGTCAAAAACACTTCCCATTAAAAGACACTGTGGAAAAGAAAAAGCACAACGCAATGTTGCATACAGCACAAAAGACTAACAATCTGAACTGGAAAGCTTGATCATTGATCTTGTGTATCTTGCACTGAGGCATCGCTGAGTGATGATTCTCTCTGGATAGGTTAATACATCATGTTGTAGTACCTACTTGGTGTGTTTGGAACCACATGGAAGTGAGCTAAACACAATTACACGTTATAGGTAGCAGCTGAGTGGAGCAGAGATTAGTGTAGTGTGTGTATCAAGTGTATCAAAAGGTGGGGGAAGTGCCAATAGATCTGGGCATGGTTAAGCTGTGGAGGACTGAAGAGGTGGTGGACATGTGGTAATAAGTCGGTTCTTGTGATGTTAGACAGATAAAATGACATTTTCCTATCGGAGACCTTTCAGTGGCTACATGTGATCCCAATTTCAATTCTTTACTCTCACGTGTGCGGAACTGCTGTTTCTTTCCCAAACGTTCCTATTTTAAGAACGGTCGGGACCTCCAGTGTCAAGCTGTAGAGTTCTCGTACAGTGCGTGGACCACGTTTCTACATCTGACTCCTCTATTGCCTTGAATCAATCTAATAATACAGTTTTACAAGAAAGGGCATCTGTTCTATTTAAAAAGCCCCACGATAAAGGCTGGTCACTGGTGTGTGACAGCAGTTCTAATGTAGCTGCTTTCACGCAGGCACTTCTCCTGCTGTGAGCAAAGACGGGAAACGGAGAAGCAACCAAAAAAACAAAAAAAGCCTTCGAGAAACTTTCGTCACACATTGTTTTGAAAAGAGCAAACATTTCAATAAACTTCTTAAACCGCAAGTCTGCCTCATACTGCCTTGTTTTAGTTTCGAATGATAATCCCGCTACACGGCACTGCCAACTAATGTTAGCTCAATGTCACAGCTAGCATCTTATAACTGTGTACACCCTGTAAAACATTATAATTATGAGGTTATGTGTTATGTGTTATTGGGTTAAATGGAGCACTGTGGCAAGGGCCAATATTTTGCTTCATCTACATAGCAATTACAGTAAGTGTGGAGTCATACAAAAAGTCATTGATATCAAGACGATTTAATAACATGGTAGCTAGAACTGTTTGGTAATTTGGATGCTGTAACTGCAACGTCGCTGGGAGCTGCAGCAGTTCCAGCTGTACAGACGTTCCAGCTTCAACTGTAGCAGACAACAGGCTTTCTGATGAAAGTTCTAACTGGATCCCCGTCTCTTTTGGGGAGCGCTCGAGAGGGAGTGGGACATGCTCACTGAAGTGCAAACAATTTCTTAACATGCATGAGGTTTTATAACTGTGCACACGGCACAATTACCATGAAAGAAAGGACCAGGACAATAATCCCCATTAAAAACATCTTCCTTTAAATAATGTTAAGAAGAGGATGAACTTACCAAAGGATTTCTAAAGAATTCATATTTGGCATAGTTCTTCCTGAAGAGAAATCGGCTCTCGCTGGTCATGGAAGCCTGCACTTGCACCACAAGTTCGTGGTCTTCTAAGCATCTCTCTGCGGACAAAGAGAACAGAAAAACGGAGACTCACACAAGGCCAAACTGTTCATTCTTTGGAAAGCCACACGTTGCCTTAATTACATAATTTGGCCCTCCACAGAAACTACACCCCTGAGTAAGTACAAATGCATACTTGCAAAACAAAGTCTCGAATGTACTTATATTTGCGTTTGGAATGATATCATCGTCTGGTCACTTTCCCTCATAAGGCAGGCCAGAAAATAAACAGCGAGAGGGGAAAATGAATCCTGCAAAATGAAAAGAGCCTCTGTGTGTCCACCCACCCTCTGCAACCACCACCAACCCCCCGCAGAGTTACCGCAGCAGGACAATCACTCCCATTCCACCACCGGTGACTGCTTCTAAGCACTAGGGAATCAGCCACCACAATCTCTCGCTACTCCTTTGGAGAAGACAGATCACACAATTCTAGGAAGATTAGAAAACATGGGGTCACTGGGGTGGTCCGGGCACCTTGCAGCTTTACAAAAAGGGGTCATGGATGCTATGCATGTCATTTCTAGTCAAATGATGGACGCTGCACTTCCTTCTTCGAAACGACAAAACAGAGTTTCTCCGTCTGCGTCCAAAAGCAGCAAGAAACAAATGATCAGACTTGATGTTAAATCTGTCCGACTTCTCTGTGTCTCAGCAGCTACAAATACTGGCATCAAAAAACGGTTTCAGATATATATCGTTTGATCAACACACAGGTAAAATGACCTGAACAGCTTTTCTTATGATTACTATTAAACAACAAACATCGCTTCTGTTCTCCTGAGCAGAATGGAAGATGTTCTGTAAACAGTCTGATGGAAGGTTCCTTCCTCCAGCTCTGAAGGGGTTTTGTTGACTGTTGCATTTGGCTTAATCAACCGTGGGGTTATATGTTTATGTTTTTATGTGCTGCTGATCTTTTCCTTATTCTGGGTTTCCAGAAAAGCTGCTCTGTGACAACAAATACGTTTCAATACATTTCTCTCCTCGTCTAGAACCACACAGACTGCACTTTGCAGTGTTATTAACATGTATGTAGTATGTGCTTCCTAACTTTTCAAACTCCTGCGTTGCACTTAAATCTTGATTGGAAGTTCGGAATTTCTCCACCGGGTACAATGAAGCTTCACATGAGAAATAATGACAAGTTACAAGTTACATTCATAATTTGTCTGGGTTAATGGACGTTTCTCATCCGGACCTTCTTCACTAGCCTTCTCCTGCCTAGCCTGGGCCTACAAAGCCTCCTTTCCCATAAGGGCGAGAATTTCGCATTGAGGAGGAATGATGTCATTCCCTTAGCATGCTTTTGGCACAGTGAATACATACTATGACACTTTAAGGCCTTGACACTGACTGTGCTCAGAATACCAAATCAAGTAGCTGCGCAAAGGTTGATGGAAAAATAAATGACTCTTCTGCTGAATTCAAGTCACAAGACTGCAGCCAGAACAACAGACTTACACGTAAAGAATATTCAGATGTTCAGTAGATGAGAGCTGGGCACAAAACTCAATGAGGGTGAAATGTGACTTAAGACCACATGTAGGTAAACAGATTCGCATATGGCAAAACAACAAACAAACAAAAAAAAAAAAAAAAAAACACTGTCAACTGGTGATATTCAGGGATACTGCATCAGCCATGAGCAGCTGAATGAGAAATTGTGGTGTGCTGTAACCTCACACAGAGTTTCAACAACTGTGATGTGGATCATTTGACGTGACCAGCTCTTTAAATTAAACTCTGGCATTAAAACCAGAGTGGTGGAGCTCTGCATTGATGGCTGACCTTCTGTAGGTTCTAACCATGTGCACACAGAATCTTTGGACCTCAGTCAGATTAGGTTCTTGGTCACCTCCCAGGTCTAGTAAGAGTCCTTTAAGAACTATGGAGGCCACTTTGTTCTTCTCCAGATCTGTGCCTCCACACAATCTGGTCACTGAGCGATACAGGCAGTGCGCTCCTCCTTTTGGAATGTAGCGGATATGGAGTTAGATGTAATGTATGGCTTTTGAATTGTTCACAAACTGTACATGCAGCAACCTTTGAAGCAGAAATGTGCAGATTGCTTGCTTAATAAGATATAAACCTTGCTCATATACTTCAAAAAGTCATGAAAATCAAAAAGGCTCACCTAGGATATGAAACGGAATCATGTATTATACTAGTGCTGTCAAAAGGCCCCGACCAAGGTCCATATGGACCAGTCTTAGCCACTGTCTGTACAGTCCTCATTAACATAAACGTCATTTGGAAACTGGATGTCTGTCCTAACAAGGAATTCTAAAAGAAAATGCAATAAATTGATAAAGACAAATATAAAAATAGATGTCAAATGTAACCCGAGTCATCCATTCTTAAGTCTGAACTATCATCACCACACCTTTTCAGAAAAATGCAAACTAGAACGCTGCAATTCTGCAGACAGTGGTAGCCGCAGGTCATCTGTGAGTCAGCATCACACGCAAGCTCCAACAGAAACCTTAGTATAGAGCAGTCAGATGACCTTACCTCATTCTCGCCTGTAATACTCACAGTGCTAAGCCACCAGTGCTTTCTCATACATTGGAGTCCCATGCAGAAGATAAAGCACAATAAAACAGAGCTACAGACTGGGCTCTTGCAGCTCCTCGTAAAGCCAAGAGCGCTTGTATGTTAACTCTGAGTGCTTCTCATGTTACTTTAGCCAGTGACCAAGCACCTGACTCCATCTTAGTCGTCCTCCTTTCCCCATGTGATGGGATTTTCCCTCTGCCATTAATCAATTACACGCAGAAGCCAGACATGAAAGGACAGACGGGGAGCTTTTTTCCCCTTCTACACCACCCCTCCCTCATTCCTTCCCAAAGGTCTTCATTGGCTTCCACAAAAAGAAACCAACGAACCTCTCTGTCTGACTTGTCTCGTGCCTCGATTCTCTCCCTGTCTCTCTCCGGGTCTGCACGAATGGTGCTTACCCACTTACCTAGCCCCATGACTGGGTGATGCTCCACAAGCGCCCAACTGTTGTCGTCCACACAATGGCTTTTGTACACCAGGAGCTGGCACAGGTCTCGTGCCGTCATGTCGGCCGGGATCTCCACCACCTTGCCCATGCCGTCCTCGCTGAAGATTTTAATGATCTGGAATGGAAGAGGGGAAAATAAACATAAATAAATGAAACATGACATCCGCCAAGGCTGCTGCAGACAACACAGAAAATCGGTGTTCAAGTACCAATAAACATTACAAAAGTCTCGCAGTGCTTTAAGAACTGCGTCACAGGTCCATTTCAGGTTCATACATATTAAAAAAAAAGACAACAGATGAAAGAATACCTGAAAAATACAAAATTAAGGTGAATAGAAGCAGCTTGTTGAGTGGGTGCAGTATTGTAAAGCATGCATTTACATTTTACACAGGATGTTGATCCCTTTTGATTCTGCCATCTGACTTACATAAGCCAAGGAATCAAAAAGGGCGTCTTGAAAAACGAGGAGTCCGTATGCTGAGCTAACTCTAACTGTGCATTTTCTCAATTTTCCTTTGAACATTTGCAGGGTTGGAGCCGCAAAGTCAAATATTTCACCCCCTCACACGCACATGTGTGTCTCCTATAGCACATCTCCCATGTCCCCAATCCAGTCTCGCCAACCTTTCAAAGCCTTCCAACATCTTCAGCTCAGCATGCACTGAACTGGCCTCTCCACATCCTTGCAAGCTATCCCTCAAACTTTCAACGTCACAGCTTCTACAAGTGTGTGGAAGAGAGAAACGGAGCCCTGTGCTTCATTTCCCCCTTCCCCCTCCTTGGGAAAAAAAACCCAACAAAGTTCCCTATTCTGCCATCCCTTGACGGCTCTCTGTGCCCGGCCACCTTCCAGCTTCCAAGAGCAGTCCCCTTGGGGGAGGCTCGAAGGCTCTCCCTCCCTCAGGAGCTAGCGTGCGATTTCGGAAAAATCTTACCTCCCCAGGCCTCAGCAGGCACCAGTCAGGAGAGAACGACGGCATGTTCACCGGCAGCCTGCTTCCTCCGTGCACCGAAAGCAAAAAATCTTCTCCACTGCTCTCCACAACTCCTCCAGAGAGGAAAAGGAAGGGAGGAAAAAAAAAAAGAAAAAGAAAAGCAGGTCCAAGCACTCAGATGCTTGGCTGTCAGTAGCTCACTGTACCATACCTGTCACACTTCTCTCTCTCTCTCTCTCTCTCTCTCTCTCTTTCTCCCTCTGCTTATGTCTCTCACCCTCCCCACCTCTCTCTCTCTCTCTCTCTCTCTCTCTCTCTCTCTCTCTCTCTCTCTCTCTCTCTCCCCCCAGCCCACTTCTTTCATTTTCTTCCCCTCTGCCCCTCACCAAAAAATGAAGTTAAACCTGAGAAAAATGTGGCGGCCTACTCTTTGAGCTTTCCAGAAGAAGAAAGACAGAGAGGCAGGGAGGCTGGAGCTATGCAGCAAGCTGGAAAAGAAAACTTGGCTATGCATGCGTATGACTGTGCGTCTGTGGGTGTGCATGCGTGTGAGGGGTGTGTGTCTGTCTGTGTGCGCGCGCGCGCGCACGAGTGTGTGCATCTGTGTGTGTGGGAATGATTACATCAGCCCGAGCCAGCTCTATGATTGGTTAGGGAAGTGTGGTTTGATTCGCTACCTAAAAGCCTGCGCCTGTAACCCTTTGTGAGGGGAACAGAACGAAGTTGTCTGCCAAGCTGGAAACAGTGCCATCTGCTCTCATCGGCTCTGTCCCGAACCAAAAAGCCAGGCGGAAGAGTGACAGAGCAGAGAGAGAGAGAGAGAGAGAGAGAGAGAGAGAGAGAGAGAGAGAGAGAACTTTCATTTTGCAGGAGTTCCAAGTAAGTTTTCAAGTGAAGGCTTGTTTATCCCCCACCACCCTCTAAACTCTCCACCTTGCAAAAGTTTGAGCTTTGAAGTCTGAAGTCTGAAACCCGGTCACGGCCAAGGTAAGGCTTCATTACTGCTGCAGTGAAACTAGCTTCCACTCCAGTCCACCTCAACACGGTCTACACTGAAGAGTGGTAACAACCTGAAAACACTTCCACACACACACACACACACACACACACACACACACACACACACACACACACACACACACTCAATCCCAGTATGACTCCGACATCAAAGACAAACATGCCCTCAGACTTCTGAGTGCTAATTCTACATGGCACTACTGGCACAAAGAAACTGCCCTGCCCGTTACTGTGAATTTTAGTGGAAGTGACTTGTGTTTGGCCTCTTAAGCAATCCAGCAATTCCTGTAACACCACTACAGTGTGGCTACAGGCAAAAAGCTGTCTGCATGGCTACTCCTACCCAAATTAAGTTCAATGACCACAGAAACTGCAGCACTGGAAAGAAAGGATGACTCAAGCTCTTTCAATGCCTCCGAGGGAGAAGAATTTGGTTATGGGGGTGGGGAAGAGAGAAGAGAGAGAGAGAGAGAGAGAGAGAGAGAGAGAGAGAGAGAGAGAGAGAGAGAGCGCAGAAGAAAGAGTTTGTTAGGATAGTCACATAAAAGGCCTGCTAACTCTCTAGAGCTCCAGCTGGCTTGCTGGCCCCTCCCTTCTTCCTCCCATAACTCCATCAATCAGACAGTCGCGGGGGTGGTGGTGGGGGTGACAACCTGCAGGCCAAAAAACTTTATTTACACTCATCCTGAGTTCCTCACTTTTTCTTTGTACTCTTCAGTATGAAAATGTTCCACGAGTTCCTCCAAATGCTCCGAAATTGGTTCGCAATGACTGAAAGATAGCGGGGGCCTCATTCACATACCACTAACTGGCGCATCTTGGCTTCGAGCCATCATTAACAACATGAGTATGTTTTGGGAAAAGTTGGGGAAAGCTGGGATTCATTCTGCTCCGTTGTGTGAGCCTCGGAATGCATGCATTTCAGATTAGAAAGCTGCTGTATCTGTTCATAAGCACATGGTGAGGATTTTCAAGGCAGACTTCATCGTATGTGCCTCAGGGTAGTGTTTTAGGTGTCCCTTTTAGCCCCCAAGGGAAGCGGCACATATTTAGTGCAGAAACAAAGCCTTTCATTAGACAGCAGTCAGTCTCCATGCTGACCACAGATGTCTACAGTGAGCCAAAAGTACTGAGCTTGACTTGACAACTGCCTCCACCTCAGATATCACATTTTCCATTATGCAAGAGACGTTTACAAGTGCATCCTTTATTCTATCAGCCGTATGGCGGGAGAGTAGACTGAGCGCAACACGTTCATTTAAACCACACAGACTGATGCTAAATAATTCAGATACTCACATGCTAACTGGGGACAATGGAAAGACAAGCTTAATTCATATGATGGAACTTTTAAGAGTATCTTCTGCTGCAGGTGTCGTGGAATTATGGACACAAAAAATACTTATATTTAAATATTTAAATATTTAAAATACTAGAACATAATGAAAAATCACCATTTTCGACATTGTAAATAAAGTTTGAGATGCTTCTTAAGCAGTTGTTTGATCTCATCTAGATGTGAATGGTGTTGTAAACCTAAACACAACCAATGGAATCCTCAAATTCAGCTAGGAACTGAGCAGAAATGCCCTGGGGTAGGAATAAGCATGGATTTGGGTTCTGAGAAACAGCCACATGTTCCTAATTAGTTTACCAATATTGATGCACTCAGTTGAAAATGAAAATGAAAATGACTTAAAACTATAGTGAAAGTCATACTGACTACAGCAAAGACACATGACTGTTATAACAGTTCCAGAAAGTACTGAGTCACAGAACATTATCTTTTTTTCTGCCCACCACAGCTGCCCCTGCCCCTGTAGCTACTTACACGCTCTAGATCATAGTCGAGTTTAGAGCATGGGTAGGATGTACAAATTAAACAAGTGAACAGTCAGTTCCTGAAGTCTGTGTGCTGGAAGAAGGATAAAAGGGGAAAATCCTGGATCAACTGGATCATAATCATATCATAATATTGCATCTGATTGCATATGATTCAATTCCAGCAAAGGATGTCAGCTGTTTGTGAATGACCCTCCATAGAGGATACAGTTCAAGATACAATTAAATATTAATACTTTAAGACTTTTCTCGTATCAAATATTAGATATTAGATTAAGAAGGTTTCAGACCTAGCCGGCCTTGTGAGGCGTTTCAAGTGTTAAGAAGACCAGTAAACTAGTGACAGGGTCACAGGCATCTGAGGCTCATTGTTGCACAGGGGGAGCAAAGGCAAGTCCATCTAGTCTGATCCAAGTTAATGCTGGTGGCATGTGGGGACCAACACTCTAAAAGACACTTTTTTGCTATGTCTAACTGTTATGGCCGACTAACGTACAGCTTTGAAAGAGGCTGTATGTAAATCTGGAGGTTAGTTATAATCTGTCAGTGGCCCACTTGTCTGATTAGTCATAGAAAGCTGTGATACTCCAGTTATTGATCTAGTCAGAGGCAGGATTATCAGAACAAACGAAGGACTGGGCCTAATAAAGAGTCTGCAAATGACTGGGCAAAAACAAAGATCCGCATCCAAAGCAAATGAGAGCTTTTAATTGTGACTGGTTTGACAGCTTTTCTTGGTTAGAGCGTTCAGTTAAGGAACGTTTCTGTTATTCATGCCAACGGTTCAGGCACTACGACTGGCAAGCAAATAAGCTGGCATGTTCCCACCTCAACTCCATGTGTGCCCCGGCAGTCTAGAAACGCCCCTGTTGTAAAAGTTGTAACACAAAGTGGATGGTGCTAAACGTCGATTCCAAGTCATTCATAATGGCTGCAGGGGCTGCCAAACCAAGACCCACTCTCCCAAATCCCAGGATGAGAATTTCCTCCTCCCCGCTCATGCCTTTAGGCTGACTCAGCAGGAAATTCATCTCTGTTTCCACTGAACTATGTCAGATGACTTATTCCTGATCTTCCTTGCTGATCTGAGGGCTGTTATGTGCCTCTAGGCACGATCTGGAGTTCGGTTAGTGGAGGGAGAGCGGACTGGGGTTTTTGTCATCTTGTCCGTGTGTGTCTGGCTGTGTGAAAGAGAGATGTTTCCTGATGCTTCCCTTTGCACATTACATCAGTCGTTAGTCACCCCGAGAGTAGCGAGACATTCAGACAACTCTTTGTGATGTAATCCAACCTGAGGAATGCCTCAGGGAGTTTACAACATAGAAACATAATCCATGTAATGGACACAGTAATGGCAAGTCTTGCAAGCGCTGCCTCCCGTAGTCACTGCTGCCATGTCCGTCAAACGTTCAAGCTCAGGCCACATGGTAGGAACAGATTGAAAAAGTAAAAGGGATCAAGCATAAAAGAGCATTTAGAAGCTCACAAAAAGATTAGATCTGAATGTATTTTTATATTCATTAAGAAACTACCGAATTTTCCGGACTATAAGCCACACCGGAATATAAGCCGGACCCGCAAAGTTATAAAAAAAATAACCCGGAAAATAACATATATAAGAATAAAAAGCTGCACCTCATTATAAGCCGCATGGTTTACAGCGTGGAAAAAAGTAGTGGCTTATAATCAAGAAAATATGGTAGTTTTACATGATGAGACTTAAAAACCAATCAAGCTTTAAAGCAGAAGAAAGATCAGAGAAACCATGTTTATATGAATCAAACCAATAAAACATTCCAGCCACTGAACATTGAAGCTTTGCTGTTACTGAACAAATTCAATCATTGGCTGAAGTGCTGTAGTTTCCATTCATTAAGGTTTGCAAATGAAGATGATCCATCCCCCTTAGCATACTGTACAATACTGCACATTTATCTACCACCAAAGCAAACACAAGTAGTCAGTGCCACGTTACATGCAGAAATAAACAAACAAACAAACAGACTTCAGTTGGCACCCAGGTGTGTAACTGTTGAACAATGAACCATAAATATGAGGGGTGTAATATTTATCAGTACACAAAAGTTCTATTTTGGACGGTTGGGCGATATGGAGAAAAATTCATATCCTGACATAATTTAGCTGAATGGCAATATATGATACGATATACAAAAATTGCACAATGGCATGCATACATATGATATATAATATACAGTAAACATTTTAAAATCTGTTTATATACATTTTATATACATCCCTGGTAATCTGGTGAGAAGCACACATCCATATAGATTTGTTCAGTTAAACAGATTTAGTTTCATGAATTACTGATTAGATATTTACAGCCAAGATTCAGCTTAAATATTTCTTCTACACAAAAGATGAGACTAACATGACATATACACACTTCATTAAATCACCTTTCAGCATTGAGAAATTTTATTACCTTAAATGCGTACTCCACTAGGGCTGCGCAATATACAGGGGTTGGACAATGAAAGTGAAACACCTGTCATTTTAGTGTGGGAGGTTTCATGGCTAAATTGGAGCAGCCTGGTGTTCAATCTTCATTAATTGCACCAGTAAGAGCAGAGTGTGAAGGTTCAATTAGCAGGTAAGAGCACAGTTTTGCTCAAAATATTGCAATGCACACAACATTATGGGGGACATACCAGAGTTCAAAAGAGGACAAATTGTTGGTGCACATCTTGATGGCACAGCTGTGACCAAGACAGCAAGTCTTTGTGATGTATCAAGAGCCACAGTATCCAGGGTAATGTCAGCACCACCAAGAAGGATGAACCACATCCAACAGGATTAACTGTGGATGTAAGAGGAAGCTGTCTGAAAGGGATGTTCGGGTGTTAACCCAGCTGGAATCCAAAAAATGTCATTCCCAAGACGAATTGATGATGTACTGACCACAAAAGGAGGCCCTAGTACACCATACTAATAAATTATTGTGGTCTAAAACCAGGTGTTTCAGATTCATTGTCCAACCCCTGTATTGTTTCAGCATCATCATTTCAATGTGGCCATTGCAATAAAATCATGCCATGCTGGATTATTGAGTTCTGGTGAAATCTGGTGAAAAATCTCAATATACATTTCAGAATCAAACAGTAATGCAATGTATTTTTTTCAAATACTTTGCATCTCTACTCACTTTATTAAGAGTGTGGTCATTTGTAACAAGATGCTGAAAATAATTTTGATTTTCTCTTCTTGGACATTCAAATACTTCACACACATCTACAAGTGCAAGTTTGCTATGGAGCGAAAAGACTCCAGCTCATGTGACACCTGTCTAAAATGTCCTGAAGCAAGCAGATGTGGTCACAAAGAATCCCCCGTGTCTGAATGAGATGTCCATTAACAAGCCACGTCCGACAAGGATCCCTCAGTAGGCATATTCATGGTTGAGTCTAAATCACCATCCTGTATTCTCTCAACTAAATAACAGGCTTCCGAGCCTGCTGCAGACTGATGACGATCTGTTTGACCTTGGTGTGCATGAGCATGGCCTGTCTGAAGAATGAGAGCTGCATCCCAGTCAGCTAACCTTTGGAGTTGCTGAGTGGTGCCTATTTATATATAGTTCCTACATTTATACAAGACTGGGGAACTAGTTTCCCCAGAAACTCCCTTCTTGGTTCATCAAACCTTCAGTAGTGTCTTGCCTACCTCCTTGTCATCATCAAGAAGAGGCCAGAGCAACCATGCTCCCTTCCAAAAGTGTGTGGTTTTCCGGGATAAATTCATACGAACAAAACTGACACTGCCAAACTCAAAGTCAACCTTCTCAAAATGCATCAACCTATTTTAAGTCAGACACAAGATGCCCCCACAGGGAACCCACGGTTGGCCCTCACCCACGAGATCAGACTTACATCCCTTTAAATCCTACGTGTGACGCTGCTGACTAAGAATTTCCTTAAAGGACGAGGAGCAGCTCAGTGCCCCAGAGACTAGGTGACTTGTTTACACAATTATTCTTCCCAACATGGCTGTTTGAGCAGTCGGTTGAGACCATCTAGGTCAAGTTTAAGACAGACACCTTGTGATCCATTCTGGCCAGGTAGAATAAGAAGCAAAAGTCATTCAACCCACAAAGACAACTTCAGAGTCTCCTGGTTGTCCTACTGGTGCCTTGTACTAGTCAAGACAGACACAGCACACACATTCCTTTAGCGCTATCTTGCTCCTTTGTCATGTGAAGTAGTTTCTACCAACTGTCACTCAAAGTAGCCTACATCACAGATTAGTTCCTCTTATAGTTACATCTTCTCCCCAGGGACAGCCCCCCAAAAACTCAACTCCCATCATGTAATACAGATCTTGTAAGTTCATATCCTGAGATCACCATATTGTTCTTTTTGATACATCACACATCCTTCCTCTGCACAAGGGGATGATGATGTGTTGATGGTCATTCATCTTTTTAGCTGGTATGCCACATGACCTGCCTTCTCCGCAGGTGTCTCCTGTCCCAGGCAGTGGGTAGGTTTACAACACAGTATCTCACTATAGACTTACGAGTTATGCTGTCAACAGGTTCAATTGAAGCAATTTGGTTGACTTCAATATCAGCTATAGAAGACCCAATTATGTGTAATGAGGTCCTTGTAGGACAATGTGAATTGCCATTTGAGCCTCTGGAGACACGTGGTCCTGCACCACTCCAAACAAAGTGACATATTTCACGATTCACTTTTGATCATTACGGATTACAGCTCATGAAATCAGAAATTGTCTCAAATTATTTCTCAATTTATCATTTAAAGCTTGACTACATTGCTATTTAAACAGTATAAATACTGGGTCTAGTTCATCACACACAACCACAGTCATGGGGAAGTCTGCTGACCTGACAGTCCTTCAGCAGATTACCATCAACAAGGAGGGCAAGTTATGGTAATTGGTAACAGTTCTTGGAGTGCTGTATCAAAGTATTACTGGAAAGTTGTCTAGAATGGAAATATGTACAGCAAAATGAAGCAACAGAGATGAACACAGCCTTAGGAGGACTGTCAAAAGGATGTCATGAATGATTCATGTGAAATGTGAAACCTGGGAGAGCTTCAGAAGAAGTGGTCTGAGGCTGGTGTCAGTGCATCAAGAGCCACCACACACTGATGTCTCCAGGTAAAGGGCTACAACTACTGCATTCCTAATATCAAGCCCCTCCTGAACACAAGTCATCAGAAACATCTGACCTGGGTAAGGAGAAAAGGAACTGCACTGTTGCTCAAGTGCTCCAAAGTCCTCTTTTCAGTTTGGGAAATCAAGATTCCTTGAGTCTCATCACAAGCTGGAGTCTGAGGAAGAGTGGAGAGGCACAGAATCCAAGGTTCCTGAAGTCCACTGTGAAGTCTCCACAGTCTGTGATGGTTTTAACGTACCAGGTCATCTGCTGGTGTTGGTCCACTGTGTCCAGATTCAACCTAATATGTACAAGGAGCAATTTGGAGCACTTCACGCTTCCATCTCCTGACAGGCTGCACTTTTCCTGTTCCGGCAGGATTCAGTACCTGGACAAAGGTTCAAAACTACTACCAAAGCTTTGATGAGCTTGATATTAGAGTACTGGCCAGCCAGCTCTCCAAACCCTGAACCCCAAACAGAAACACCTGACCCATACACCCCAAACCAATACAGACAAGCTGAAGGCCACTTTCAAAACAACCTGGGAATTAATAACATCTCAGCAGTGCCACAAACTGATGCAGTAATTTGTGGTAAAGTAACCCCAACTGGATGTATGGTTGTACGGTTGTACATCCTCTTAAGGTTTGATCTGGGATTTTGGATTTCCATGAGCTTTAAGCCATACTGATCAAAATTAAAACAAAAATGGCTTGAAAATGTCACTTATGATGAATATGATATCATTACAAAAAATAAATCAAAGTTTTAATGATATTGACTTTGGCATTTGTATATATGTCCTGTATTTTCAGTCAGGCCAAATAAACGGCTGATCTCACGCTGATGAGAACTTTACTCAAGCGATTGCCCAGTTACAGTAAAGTGCCTCTTTACTGAATGACGTTTCCACTAATGAGATACAAAACCATCGTCCGAACAATCAGTGAGCCCCTGAATGCAATGTTCTATTCTCTCCAATGTTCTTCCTGACTAGCCTCTTTAACTCTCGCGCCTGCCTGGCTATCTGTGCTGACTCATGAGTTGACCATAAACTTGTTGTCTAATTAGCGTGTCAAATTGGGTTTGAAATGCTCAGGCTAACCAACAGAGAGGAAAAAACAAAGCCTATAATGGGCATTAGTCAAATTTAACTCCGTGAACAGGTGGCCCATTATGCGCTTGATCCTGTACGGGACACGTACTTCACAACAAATTATCAATAGTAAACACTAAATACTGTATTGCAAGTTCACTCTGCCACATACAATGGCCACTAAACCCAATCAAAACATGGTTAACATGTCAAAAATGGACTTAAAAAATTAACTGCAAATTTAGACTGATATGGCCAATAATTATGGAGCTACACATACAGATGTAGTGTCTCTCAGTCTTGCAACAGGTGTAACCCAACATGCCAGACATCCTGGAATGGCCCTGTACAGGTTCCTATCGTCCTGTGATAATCCATCCTATGCAGGTTGAATATTCCTACTCAGTTCCTGCAGATTTTATTGTGGGGGTGGAGTCTTGATAGCACATCCAATAGCATCCTATACATTTTCAATCAGGGATAGGCCTGGCAATGTCTCTGACCATGGCATAGTGTCTGTGTCTCCAAGGTGAGCTCTTGAGACGGCAGCAGTATGTGGACGAGTGTCGTCCTGTGGGAATAGAGGACCGGAGTGTGTGTTCAGAACAGATAGGGTCAATGTTGCAGGACCTCATTAACGTAACACTGGTCTGTCAAAGTGCACGTAAAGATGAAAACCATGCCTTCTGGATGTGTGACAACATACTGTTGCTCTTGGTACTGACCACGGTCCCTCCACGTGCATTTGTTGGTTGTCTCCACCAATAACCTGCTGCCATTCTGAGTGACTCCAAGACAGCCTAGCATGACACCATTGCATAAACTCAACTTGTATAAACTCTTTGTACTAGTTTGTGTACAAACAAAACAACACTGGTGAACATTGGTGAACAAGCACCAAGGGGATATCCTAGGGCTGCATTTCACACACAAGTTATTCTCAGAAATGTCTAGTTACTAGCACTTATTATTCTTTTTTCACAATTTTGGACCAAAAACGTGTTGTGGAGAAGACACCATAAGCCATCCAGATATGAAACTTGGAGGGGAGATATTTTGTACACAGATCTTGCCATACAGCACCAACTGGCCTAACGGAGGCGCTATAGAGCATCAGTTTGCATTTTTACCATTATTTCCTGAATCATAGTTTTCTTCACCTTAATCCCTGAATAATTCAGCAAAAACCCATCAAAGCAACTTCATAGCTTTGCCCACAACTCCTGCATCATAACTGGCAAAATATGTGAAACCAATTAGCTTGTACTAGTCGTAGATATTTGGACCAGTGTCCATGAGTCTGATGTTATGATGGTGATGATGATGATGATGATTATATATATATATATATATATATATATATATATATATATATATATATATATATATAATTTCCACCACATTCATGTATTTTATACTGGTTCTTAACATTGCGACATCCTAAAACTATGACCACTATTTACAACTGTCTACACCAGTGGTCTCCAACCGTTCTACTGGAGCTACCTTTGGATCTAATCCACCTCACCTGATCAAACGAATCACTGCCTTCAGACGTCCTTCACTGGCTGATTGAGAATGTTAGATGTGGACAGAAGCTGAAACCTGCAGGAAACTGGCTCTCCAGGAGCAGGGTTGGAGACCACCAGTCTACACAGTGCACTCCAACAGTAATACAATACTGACATTTTTTTTTTCTGCTTTTTTGATTCTCGTACTCGAGCATGTGACATTATGTAATGAAACACCAACCGTGAGGCTGCAACAGCTTTCTGGGTGGGCTTCTATCAGCGTTTGAGGAAACTGAACAGAAATATTCACTCTTTTGAAAATACATTTCCCCTAATTATGACCTGAGAAAATATTCTAATAAGCACTGAATTCAAATTCAGATGGCTTACTGGCATAAATTGTAAATAACAACTGCTGACAATAAAACAAAGATGAACTCTATTAATTAAAACATGATTAAAAAGAAAGAAAATACACATAACAGAACTACACAAAATCTGCATAGAATACAGAAAGCAAAGTGATTTATATATTTACATTGCATAACGTAAGGGTCACGGTGTGATAATCAAACACATTGTGGAACTGTGCTGGGAAGCTGGTGTTTATTGAGTGCAGGAACTCTTGTCTGAGATGTGTGAATTTGGAACATGAAGAGAGAAACTGCTGCTCTGTTTCTGTCCTGAGCTGCAGTGATGACAGATTCGATCTTTTCTGGGCTTCTAGTGTTTCTTCTGGCACGCTTTCTCCAGCCCTGTCCAGGCTGTGGGCACTGTCATCATCATTAGAGTGTCCTTTTTATTTTAGTTTGTGAGTGTGTGCTCGGTATTCAGTGGCCATCTTTTCTCACTCTCTCTGTGAGGTATTGTGTGTAGATTTTTGAGGGAATTAAAATGATTTCATCCATTTTGGAATAAGGATGTAACATTTGTTAAAAAAAAAACACACAAAAAAAAAAAAACACAAAAAAAAAACACAAAAAAAAAAACCAGTGAAGCAGTTTATATTTTCCAGATTCACTGTGTGTGTGTGTGTGTGTGGTATGTATATATATATATATATATATATATA
>CM067507.1:6707549-6785874 GCA_034509495.1 Acestrorhynchus altus | reverse complement strand
TCTCTCTCTCTCTCTCTCTCTCTCTCTCTCTCTCTCTCTCTCTCTCTCTNATTGTCTCTCTCTCTCTCTCTCTCTCTCTCTCTCTCTCTCTCTCTCTCTCTCTCTCTGTGTGTGTAAACAGTCAAATAAATAATACAGTAATTATTACTGAAAGCTAGTGGGAGCGATGTACTGGTTGCCACTTGTGTCCGTCCATCTTGCACCACAGCAAGAATTCTGGGTTGATGATTTAATAGAGGAAGATGAGCCACTTCATGTGTAACACTGTAACAAATCAACTACAACCAGACACACTCAAGCAGACAAACCAGTTTGCAGATTTGTTTAACTAATGATACTGCAGAGTACAACGGGGCGCATAATGACAGGTCACAGTGTGTTAAATGCAGTCTATGTTCTCATAAAGATGATGACATGGAATTAAACTCGAAGGCTATTTTCAAACACACCAGTTTATCTTG
Organism: Acestrorhynchus altus; assembly: GCA_034509495.1. NCBI lineage: Eukaryota > Metazoa > Chordata > Actinopteri > Characiformes > Acestrorhynchidae > Acestrorhynchus > Acestrorhynchus altus. Next base: position 6,785,413 of record CM067507.1, on the reverse strand, counting down.
CTTGGTTAGTGTATCCATCATCAAGCTCGAAGAGAATAGCTTAGTCACCCAACACCGGTGCCAAAGGTTAAAGAGGCTTAGTTGGGAAAGGGTTCAATCAGATGAAATTCTTTCATAAATTTCATAAATACTCCAGTTAAGCCTGATGTCAATGATCTAAATATTATCAATTCACTTTTTTTTCATGGTTCATGGTTTTTTTCTGGACCCCAAAAAACCCCAAAACTGATATCTTCATTCTGCCTCTCTCAAAACCACTGGTGTTCAGAAATGAGGGGATGACAGAGGTTCTCAAACTGGGGCAGTCAGGAGCTAGAGAATGAGGCCAGAGAAGAAAGTGTTCTCATATTTAAGACACGACACTGCTACTTTGCTTAGTACAGTACAGTACATTCTGGACTGCTGAGGCCTTCATAATGAGGCTTCCCTGGGTGGTAGTCAAGTTCAGACAGCTTTCAACATTAACTTTACTCCATTTTTTTGGCTTCTCTATATAATCGCTGTCTGGATAACATTAGCAAAGGCTCTTGCCTCTCAATGGCTAATGGAAAAGGTAGGCAGTAGGCAGATACAGGTTTTTGGTCGTCTTTTTATGTGCTCCTTCCTCCCTCTCCTCTCTTTCTTTGTCTGTCTCCATGTCCTACTTTGTTCTATGCCTGCGCTCAAGTCAAGAGTATGCAGTCTGAAGCCTGTGTGACCTACATGAGTTCCGCTGCCTTGTTCTGACAGATGATCCACTTTCCAGCAACAAGTCACATTCCATGTGCTGCCATATAGTGAATTCAGCCCCAAAGCCCTTTTTATTTCATCACAGTAGGTTTGGAGCTTTTCCAAAGGTTTGCTTAAAATGGTGAAATCTTTCTAAACATAGCGATCACACAACTCAGTAAAATGGTTCAATACAACAAGAAGAAATCAGGTTATCTATGGGAAGTGATCCACTAGCAGAAGGTTGCACCAAAAGGGTAAAAGTTCTCCATCTGCCATTTAACCCTGACTGTTCACGGAGCCACTATTCTTGCCGCAAAGTGCCAAATACAAGAGAGCTAGATCTTCCTTGGAGTGCAGTGTGATGCTCCACAGACGCTTTCACCATGAGCTGCTCACATCAACATGACTTTAAAACAAGCTGTGCTCATTTCACCTCTGTGAATAAGAAATTCCAACAACAAAACCTATTTACAAGTTGTGATTTCTGCCTTTTTAAGGCACCTTCCAAGTCCTGACTCTGGAAGGTGCACAAACGTTTGCACCATTTGTCAATCCATCCACGTAGGTCTGTCACGAAAATTGAATTGAAAATCGAACAATAAATGGACATGACCTTAAGCACCATATTACCCAGTGTGCTCAGTTGCGTATATATGAGTCAGTCGCTCTGTTCTTTTCTCTCATCTGCTCACGGACTGAAGCAAGCTCGAGCCTGTAAACAGACAGTGACATCTATTGAGTAGGAAATGAATGCAGGGGTCCATCCAAACACACAGAGGAGAGAAACTCCCACCTCCCCACATGCATTTGGGCAAAAAGTGAACCGAGGATTAACTCCCAATGTTTTACCACAGCAGTCTGGAACACATTTCACATGGTCTGCTGTAGACCACTGCTGATGCACGGACCTATTTAGTGAATGTTCTTGAAGATGGCTTGAAGTGGGAGAATAAATTAGGTTAACTTTAGAAGAAACAAGAAGTTAAAAGAAGTTTGTTGTCTTATAAAATGGAAATCGTTAAAAAAATATCCAAATAAAAGATACATTTACAAAGTTATACAAATGTATAATAACAAACACAAATCAGCAAAGTATTTTCCATTTCCAATTTAACTCTGAAGCTGATTTTATGTGTCATTTAACAGCCAATAAAATGGCTAAACGACCGGGCATTTTTCCCCCCAACATGACTCACTTTCATCTCAAAAGCTGCTAAACACATCAGTCATGTGAAAGCTCATTCCAGGGCAATGGTGCTTCACCTAGGTGCAAAATACCAAGCCTCTCACTCCGCTCACGGTGACCTCTGCTTAGAGTTGGAGATGGGTGGAAGGATAGGGGCTTTAATGGTGACATAAAAGATTAAACAAGCATTGGGTTCCAGAGTTTTGACAATATGACCGCACTTAACGGGAGCTAATGCTCATTGTAGACACTCTGGGTAAGTGATTATAGCAATGCCTAGAAAAGCTGAGGGCTTTCCGAGTGGAGCAGTTGCTGTACGTGTCATGGAGGGAGGGAATGACGTCTACAGCACCTCACAGGAAAGCCCTCTGCACGGCAGGTGATCCTAGCCACCCACCACTCAGCTTCTTCAGCCTGCTGCCATCAGCAAGGAGACTGTGTAATCTCCAGGCTAAAACCGGCAGACGGAGGGACAGCTCCGTCCACCAGGCTGTCAGGATGCTCACCTCTCTCCCTGCTCCGTTTACACTTCACGTTTATTTAAAGTTTAATGTTTATTGCTGCATGGGTTTCAGTAACAGACCCACAAGAGGAACATCCTCTGTATGTCCTGTACATATCGCACAATTGACAAAAGTTGAAGTTGAATCTGACAGCTCAGATTTGTTCCTTCTCCTTGAAATGCTTTTGCGTGACCATGACGTTCTTCTAATTGCAATACGGAGTCCGACAAGAGTGCAACTAGATCTGCAGTCACATGCCGGTTTGCAGTTCAATTATTGCTTCTCAAATGCTCCTCATCATGCTTGCTGGATGCTTCGAAGCATTGTGAGGTCGGCTAATCCCCGAACGCTGACTAACGTGGTTGCACCTGTGCTTTAGAATGTAAAGCAGACCAAGAGGTACTCATTAACGTCTGACATATGACAGCAGCGTCCGCCCACACACACCCACTGAATGAACACTAGATGAGTGTGTGCATGCGTTCCTTTCTTACCAGAACTGCTGATCAAGCAGGAGATTCCTCCTTCAGAACCTGACCTGATTCGATTGACAGCTAACAACCGTGACTATTAATCATTCGCTGCAACAGCAGCCCGTGGACACAATGAAGTGCCTAATGTGGGACTCCGTGGTGTTTCGATCTGAAGGAGCAGATCGGCTGGGTAAGTATATGAGCACGTTTTGCAGTCTAAGTGGTGTGGCTGGGCTGGAGCGGGGCTATTTCCAGTTGCTTACCTCACCCTGGAGTAAATATGCAGCACCACAGTAAAGGGAGGTAAGATGCTATTACAGATATTGCTCATCCCTTTATTCCTGCTCCACTCCTTCAATGCCAGTGCCAGAGACTGAGCTCAGTGAAAGCTTTAAATGGATTAAAACCCACACGTGGCTGGCCACACACACACACACACACACACACACACACACACACACACACACACACACACACACACACACACACACACACACACACAGTGCCCCCCACCCCACCCCAAGGCCAAAGGTGGAGGTTCTGAAAAGTGCTACAATAGGCCAAGGAGTGGTTATAATATTGCAAATAAAACCATCAATAAATGAAACTAATTTCAACCAACAATCAGTGAATCTGGTCTGGTTACTCTCATTCATGTATTCTATGCATTCTAATATCACCAAGGTAGGACCCTAAAACTGTTCACTTCATGAATATGGAGTCTCTGTCAATAATTTGAGTCTTTTTCAGTAAGTTTAGTAGAACCTCCTACTAAAATCTGTCCGTTTCAACAAAACCTACAAACGCCTCTTTTCTAATAAAAACTTGAGGTTGAAGCACAACAGGTAGTAAATAAAGAGGTTACCTAATGTAATGCATGATGCACCCTTAATGCACCCTTAGGTTCTGTATAGCACCAAAAGGTTTGACATCATTATAGTAGAACCCTTTTTTGTGCCTAAATAGAAAGCTCCACAGCACATTCTTTTTCCACCTGAAGAACGCATGCATGGCGCAAAACCCATTTATTCATGCAAAGGGTTCCTTGTGTGTTTATGGTTCCATACAGAAACGACTTTAATTACTGACGCCATCATTTTGAAGTGAGTAATCATACTTGCTCTGCAAATGTTTTAGTCACGTTGTTTGACCTCTTACTTTTAAGCTCTCCATTTACAGCATGGTTCACTTCATCTCCTTCAGACTCCAGGTTTATCCAGGATAGAAGCCTCTTTATTTGAAGCTGTACTGAGTCTGTTCCTGCTGCGGAGAACGTCTGCAGTTTACATTTCCTGGTCTCTGCATCCAAACTGACACTCTGGGGTACCCCTCACTGAGGCATCTTGTAACACACTCATTAATTCACATTTGATGAAGTACTTGGGCGGCACGGTGGCGCAGTGGATAGCGCTGTTGCCTCACAGCAAGAAGGACCTGGGTTCGATCCCCGGGTGGGGTGACCTGGGAAGTTTCTGTGTGGAGTTTGCATGTTCTCCCCGTGTTCGCGTGGGTTTCCTCCGGGTACTCCGGTTTCCCCCACAGTCCAAAGACATGCATGATAGGTGAATTGGTGACTCTAAAGTGGCCCTTAGTGTGTGGATGTATGTGTGCGCCCTACGATGGATTAGCGCCCTGTCTAGGGTTGTTTCCCGCCCTTGCGCTCAGAGTTGCCGGCTGGGCACCGGCTCACCCGTGACCCTATTCAGGAATAAGCGGTTTGGAAAATGAATGAATGAATGAATGAATGAAGTACTTGACCTATTACAGATGGCGCACTTACAAGGTTTAAAGGTTTCAAATCCAGTGAAGCTGCATAGCATTTTAAACATTATGGAGCATTTCTACAAAAATAATACACGCTTCAAAATGTGTAGCATCTCTATCCTTGCTAGTCACTATTCACGATTTAATTTTGGAGAAACAGGCAGGACGATGCTCAAATTCTTCTTTCACATGCTTCTTTCACATCGTTTCACATGATGCTCCTGTACCTCTCAGCTTGTCAAAAAATGCATGTGTGGCATAGCGGGCTAAGGTGCTACCACTATGATCCTGGGGGTCGCAGGTTCGAATCCAGGTTCATCTGCTTACCATCGGCTCTCCCTCGGGGGGTGTTCTTTCCACACCACATAAGTGTCCTGCTTTTCCAAGAGCGATGGCTGCCCGGCACGATACAGTTCGAAAAGAGGCGGTAGGCATCCGTCACGACACGTGCAAAGTACGTATCTGCATATCATTCACAAAATTCTGATTCTAAAGATATACCAACAGTCCAAAACGGCAATCTAATCTGATCCACTGACTGATATGGATTCTCATGGGCTTCAGTATTGTGACCTGATCGCAGCATGGAAGAACAGTGAAGAATAATAAAGAAAGGGGGGAGGGGGGGGGTGTGTGTGAGTCGAACAGGAGGCCCAGTCACAAAACGCCTGTAGCTCGGAAAATTCTGTAAACACCACACTTTGCTTCTCAGCGAGTGAGCGGCCAGGAGGACATCTGCTGTCCAAAACTACATTCATCTGCATATACAATACACAGCGGGAGAGAGAGAAAGGTGGAGAAACTGCACACGGATTTTCTTTACAGCCCTCGCTGGTATGACGGCAAACCTTGACATCAAGATGCGCCTGACGTTAGCCAAACATACTGCTACCTGTCTGCATTCCGAAGACAGCATGAGACATAAGAAATGCACTCAAAAGTTCGCGTGAGAGGAATCCACATATTCACATGCGTCTCACATGCAGCTCACGTGCGAAGGAGGGGAATGGGGCTTGACGTCCTCGTCAATATTTATGGACATTGGCAGTCTTGCATGTGTGCCAGCTGTTTCAAATGACTTGCAGACTTTCGTCTTACTCTCTGTTGCCTGAATGGGTGCTGCGCAGGCTTTAGTCTCGTGTTACAGGCCTACAGGGTCACATCCATGGGACAATAAAAGTCAAGGGTGGAGATTAGAGTAATTGATTCAAGCATGTGGCAGATTTTACAGTAAAGAAGAGTCTGTTACAGTAAGAGAGAAACGTTCCATGTGGAGACGATTGGAGGAGGTGGGTAGAGTTCAGAGTTTAGCATGGCATGAGTAGGGTCTTGAAAACCAGACGTTAGGAAAGAGATATGTGCATGCATGGACATATGTCAACATAGCACGTTTACATGTCGTTGCTGTCACACAAACGCTTCTCTAAAATTGGTGACAAATATAACTGGTTATCTAAGCATTAAACATTGTCCTGACCAGCTGATTGAACATGGACTAGCAAGGATAGAGACGCTATACATCACAATGACTTTGAAGCAGATCATTTTTGGTAGAAATGCCACATAATGTTTTAAATGATCTCTGAAGTGGCCTTAACATTCAGTCGAAGTTATATATAAATGAGAAATCAGAATGCCAAAGTGAAAAACAGCAAAAATGGAGGTTTTTCAGTTTCAAAATGTTCCACGGACCACGGATGTTCCATATTCCCATGAACACTGTCTTAGGGTCATTTTTGACCGGCCAGTTATAAAATCATTTACATTCCCCCCAAAAACACACACCCAGACACACTTTTTTAAACCCATAGGACATTAGGTGTCAGAATATTAAGGCAACACAAGGGTTAAGATACCGAGGTTGGACGATGAAACTGAAACACCTGGTTTTACACCACAATAATTGATTAGTATGGTGTTCTAGGGCCTCCTTTTGCGGCCAATACAGTCGTCTCATGAATGACATTTTTGATACAATCCAGGCTAGTACCCCAACATCCCTTTCAGACAGCTTCCTGTTGCGCTCCACAGTTAATCCTGTTGGATGTGGTTGGTCCTTCTTGGTGGTGCTGACGTTACCCTGGATACCGTGGCTCTTGAAACATCACAAAGACTTGCTGTCTTGGTCACAGATGCGCCAGCAAGACATGCATCAACAATTTGTCCTCTTTTGAACTCTGGTATGTCCCCATAAATGTTAAAGTCTATTACAAATATTTGAGCAAACTGTGCTCTACTCAATTGAACCTTCACACTCTGCCTACTGGTGCAATTAATGAAGATTGGCCACGAGGCTGCTCCACTTAGCCATGAAACCTCCCCACACTACAATGACCGGTGTTTCAGTTTCATTGTCCAAACCCTGTACAGTAACAACACATCTGGCAGGTCTGAAGGATGGAGAGATATCAAACTGTTTATAGTACATAAAATGATTAGAGGATCCAAAGGAAGACACTTCACTGCTTTAATGAACTTTTCTGCTAATAATAAAAGATAAATAAGGCTCCAATTTACATTTTCCTGACCAGATTAAAAAGTAAAATAGTGGAAGCAGAAATAAAACATAATACTGAAGGATTTCCACATTTTGCCCACAGTATAACTAGCAAGCTGATAAGAATCCTTTTGTTTAAGCACAGAACCTAATCCGTAGCCAGCAAACTGATTGTCTATTTGCTGGTGGATTACATAAACCGATGCCATGTTGAGCATTACAGAACTGTTCATATTTCAGGTAAAAGATCTCCTCTGTGGCCGTTTTGCCTTATGGTTCTATAACAGTCTTCCACACTGTTCTGCTCAGTCTCTGCATGTCTTTGCCATTAATAGCAGTAAGAAACACAAGAAGATGTCACCACCTTATTAGCTATTGATTTAGTTAACCCTATGTCACCACCTTATTAGCTATTGATTTAGCTAACCCTAACCCTAACCCTAACCACCTAATTTAGTCACAACATGCACATTATAAAATACATGCACAAAGACCAGCTCAGTTACCTAAAATATATATAAAAAAGAAAAATGAATGCAGACTGAACTTAGAGAGCACACACACACACACACACACACACACACACACACACACACACACAGTCTGTGGGGCTGACATTCTGCTTTGTGTGTTGCTCTGTTATGAAATCAGTGAGCATTTGTGTATGTGTTTGTCACGCACTGTTTGGGGAATGGCTTGGCCCTCAGGGGAGCACACACAGTTTGAACACACAGTGAAACATTTCACAGACTACATCATGGATTTTGCTTCAAAGGCACCCGTAACATTACACACATTACGCGACTTTACCCAACTGAACTTTCTACTTTAAGAAGAAAGACGCTAGCGCACTGCACATCCATACACACATTAAAACATTCCTTACTTTACAACAAAGTTCACATTGGCAGGGAAAGAGGAACCATTGGCTTACATATTTGCCTGAGGGTTGACTGGAGCAAGAGTTTGTGAAAGAGCTAGGTGAGCCGCTGGACTGCATAATTCAGGTGCTGGGGATGGCCGCAGGGGAGGGACGCGCCACATCGCTGCCTCCTCCTGCAGTCTCCTGGAGAGACACATGGATAAAGAGACAGATGATGGTTATAGACTTGCATGTCCACATACGTGAATATCCTTCTACACTGACTTAACACTACAATTTAAATCCAGAACAGCAAAGGGGAGACCAGGTACTGATGTAGGGTCACAATGTCCACTCCAGCTACGGCAGGGCAATATATCGTAAATGTTGATATATCAAGACATACTTTGAACAACATAAAAAAAGCCATAATATCAAATTGTGTTATGCAGGTTACTGTACGTGTACGACGTAACTCCAAAAAATAAGGTGAGTGGGTTTTTGTGTGGAAATTGTTTCTTTTCAAGAGGGAGGACACTAAACAGAGGACAGTCTTGCTTAAATTACGCAACAGAAATATCATAATTAGAGGTTATTTCTGGGTATGCAAATTGTGTTTCATGTTACAGATAAATACTGAGACTCAACACTCAATTGTCAAGGTTTCCATCGTATCATGTATCATTTCTCTTAAGCATATAGAGATTTTTAGTCATATTGTGCAACCCAAAATTATTCAAATGAGCTCAATCATTCCAGAAAACACACTTCCACGACTCCACAGCCCATTGTTTTGGTCTTTATACTGTAGTCCACATAAAGCATTGTCAAAGTGACCTTAGACTAATGGGCAGCAACCCAGGAGTGCCCTATTCTATTGGCAATGTTTTTCTAAAGATACAAGCTGTGTGTCCACAGTTTGTGCACCAAGAGCCTTAACAGCAATGGATGCATCCCATTAAAGTAGCTGACTAATGAGAATGGACTTTACCTTTGGACACAGTCCACTACATTGTATTATGACAGGGGTTCATAGGCCTGATGGGCCTGACACAGATTCATAAAGGATCCTCAAGAGCAGCAGTTATCTTTTCCACTTTCAATTGATGCTTAAGGATGATCACGTCGTTCCTGCTGTTGCTAATAACAGGAATTTAAATTAAATTACATTGTTAAATTCACTTGTTTTATATTATTTTTAAATCATTTTATATATTAGCCACAATGTTCTTTAGCCACAAGGTTTTCCTCCTTGCACACCTTTTTCTGATGTTGGACTTGTTCATCAACTATGTGAAGATCTACTTGTAGAACCCATGGATTACATTTTATATCAGGAGACCGCTAGGTAGACTGATCTGGCCACGCTGGCAGTTGTTTTATAATGTAATTCACTTGTAAAATGATCCAAAATATGCAACAGTTGATTTTCAACTACTGGAGATCCTTTTCAACTTCTTTCCAGACTCATGCACTGACAACCTTCTTCTTCTTCAACTCAGAGCGCTCTCTGGATCTGCCATGATATTCAGTTACTTCAGCCATTAATAGCAAACAAAACTAATGCCTGAGGTTTAAATAACATATGCCTCCAAAGTCCTCTTAATGATGGTCTAACCATTTGCAGCTGATGTGCTGCACTGAATTCTAACTTTAGGCATTTTAAGTAGTAATAAATGTCTGAGGGGTGTTCCTTACAAGACAACTGCATTTCTATTCATTACATTTCACAGATCATTTTCTTCAGCGTAGTGCATTTACTTATATTACTTCGTTTCTACCATATTTCAAGACTGTATGTCAATATGTCAAACATATAAAAAAAGAAATGTTTTAAAGGGGTGCCCTAATTTTTTCCACACGACTATGTTCTAAGAGGACAACAAAGAGCCTTTTGTAAGTCAACTGAAAGCCAGAAATGTAAATGCAGATGAGCAGGACAGATCTGAATGTAAAACATCTGGTGTATCTGGTGTGTGATACAAGAAACCCAGAGCATCATAATCAGAACAAACCAATGCCCAGCTCTCTTCCTCTTGACACTGCACACACAGGGCTTATTTTGAACCCAACAGACTTCAAAGACTGGGCAGTGTAATACTGCTGGCTTGTGGTCCTGCTCCTGCCCCCTTTCCATCCTGGGCTGGACATCAAAACAACAGTCTGGGTAAGAAACATCCGCTATTAATAACAAATAATAAAGGTAAAAAGGTTATCTGGAACAACGTTGGGCATAAAAAAACTATTTAATCAAGGAGATTTTTCAGGGAATGGTTCTTTAAAGTAACATTATGCAGTCAGTTGACATTAAAACGACAGATTTTAAATCGTGTTAATGGTACACTGACTTGGAATAGGGTCTGGAATCTCATGTAATTTCATGAAGCTGCATGAGAGTCATATTTGTGTAAAATCCTGTACATACCCTCGTGTCATGGACTTCTGCTTCTTTCATAACCACTTGTCAACACATGCATGTGATGTGCATATACCCTGTCCAAGGTGCTCAAAGCCTAATTTCAGATTTATGACAACTGTAAAGCTACATTACAATTACTAGAAGTGAATAATTGAAATAAAGTGTTCTAAGCAATACTTCCTCCAAGAAGTTCTTTTGTGAAAAAGATATATAAGTAAGAAGGAACCTGTAAAAAGCTTAAAGAACCCCCACATTAAGGTTCAATGGATGTAAAGACTCGTGTATTTATCAGAAACTGTCACAGTATGGTGGTCACATGGTTCGGTGTGTGCAGTCTCAGAGAATACACAGGTTGCTGTAGCTTATAGGCTGTTGAATGTAACGGGGAACCAAAGTTCACAACCACAACAAAATCCTTTCAAAACCGGTTCCAAAGTTCTTCTGTTAGCCCTGCATGGTACAGCAAGCAAAGTCACGTTCACACAAAGTCTTCTCAATTTGATAAGTTACATGAGTGCTGAAGAAGGGACCAGAGGTTGCTGGCACGTGACATCCTACATGCACAATGGTGTTTAAAACTCTTTTTGCTGTTGCTGCTGGAGTTAAGGGTCAGAAACAATCCCCTCTGACTGCAGTGACTGGGTATAACCCAGTAACAGACCAGTGAAACTAATGCTGACAGCAACGGTGATCTGAGATCTAGAGAGGGTGTGTAACGTGGTAATGAGATACTTGCCATTTAACAGAACTTATTTTTAGAAGAGAAGAAAACAGTTGTGTAACAGGTCAGAACCAGCATGTCTAAATATTAGTGAATTAAATGAATGTGTTCATAGCAAAGATGAAAGTTAAATATAGAAGAGATAAGAGTCCTTATTTTATAATAATGTATAATTTCTTAAAAGAACAATAAAGTGAGCAGAAGTAGATTATGGGGGTCTTGTTGGGAGAAAGTTTGGAAGCCCCTGCTTTAAGCTATAGTTTTCAGACCAGCATGCATTGCTAAGCCGATTTGTGTCTTTTAATGAACTGTCAGGTCCGAACCATTATATTCATGTACTGTTGCAGCCCTTATGTCATGAAAGGGTTTTTCTTAAGAGTGTGCTGATACTGTGTAGCATGCAGAAGAGAAAGTGCAAGTAAATACATTTCACTGTACTGACAAAACTGCTAGATTAAACTTACTGTAGCTCAAACTTGCCTACATTATTCAGCCATTAGTCTGTTTTACACAAAAAAAAAACGTTTATAAGCATTTGCCGGCTAAGCACAGCTGTCAGCCCATCCTTATTTTAAAGATAAAAGGACATTTTTTTGGAAATTTGAGGAAATTCATATGGATTTTCTCTCTTTTTAAAAAGCTCTGGTCAAAACAAAGGCTGGATTTTTGCATCGATAACCTAATCAACAGTGACCATTACAGCTCAGGTGTTTGAGCTTAGATCTGCTTCTGCTACCATGAAGTGTGTTTTTGCTAGTCTTAAAGGGAGAGACCTTTTGAAGTGGAGACACACACATACACAGACTTCAGAACAAGCATGTGTGGATGATGCAGAGGTCAGTGTTAAGTTTGGAACTTAACCTCAGAATGAACCTTCACACACACGCACACACACACACAAACACACACACACACACACACGCACGCACGCGCACGCACGCACGCACGCGCACGCACGCACACAGGCATATGTGTGTTTTACAGAGGTCAGTGCTAAGTTTGTATAGTAACCGCTGGATGAACCCGCATTAAAAAGAAACTCTATCCGACCTCATTACTGTTTCTATTACACGCAAGCCTGCTCTGATTCACAGCTCTGAGCTACACACACACATATGCATGTGTACTGGGGAGACAGTAAACTCCTCATCCTGGACGCATGGTCATAACATTTATGCTTCTTCTAATAACATCTAATACAATTTCTACACACAATAGTGATGACTGTGATCAAATAAGAAACCACACTTTCTGCAAAATATGAGATATTGATAAGAAGATGCACCCAGATGTACTGCAGCAGAACTTGCAATCCAGTTCTGTCTCGCAGATATGTAAATGATTATAGTTGTGGTCTGGTTCAACACTGGGTCTTGGCACACGATTAAAAGCGCTGCCCTGTAAAAGAGCTATTTTGGGTAGTGTACCTCTTGGTGAGAGATAATTAACTACAAGCCATGTTTCTGCGACACACTCGGACATAAATGACTTGGAGAGGGGGCACGTCATTGGACTGAGAGGAGGAGGATGGTTGTTTCAACAAACTCCCTGCCATCTAGGCCACTCTGATCAAGCCACCATCGCTTCATATGCACTGGACTGCAACAGACAGGAAGTGTATCATCTTTAGCAACAAATCCAGGTTCTGTTTGATTTGAACTCATTTACATCTTTTCCTCTTGATTCAAAAGCAAGGTCACGTGAGTCTCCAGCATTTTAAAACACCCCAGTGGCTGGAAGAATGTGAAGGGTCACAGAGTACATCTGCCTGGAAGCGTCTGCACTCAGCATTTTCCTGTACATATTATTATTATTACACAATAGTTCTAGGGCAGGGGTGGGTAATGCAGATCGTGGAATGTCAGATTTCTGCCTGGTTTTGCTGATTTACCTGCTGCAACCGACCTCCAACAGGTAGTTAACCGTTAAATCTGGTGTGCTTCAGCAGGAAAAGCAAAAAACAAGACTGTCCAGGAATCCGGCACTTCAGGATCAGGGTTGCCTTCCCCTGCTCTAGGATTTACACCTGTGAGAACTTACGCTTCAGATCTCCTGAAGTTTGCTCTCACAATGCATTTTCTCTTCCCGCAACTTACAAAAGAGCTGTGTTCTCTATCTGCCCTGATGAAGAAATGGAAGACATTAGCTTGTCTAAACTTTGCCGTTCTCTCTTATCTTCCTGGATTCCAGGCACTTATCATTTTTCTTGGTTAGTTTGCTTTTCTTTGTTCTCATTTCATGCCTCTGTTAAGAGGGAAAAATAAAACTAGGCCATTTCTAAAACGCCTGCCTTTAACGTAGAGGTTAACACATTGCGCCAGTACACTGTCACACATTTTAATAAAGAGGGGACACTTTATGACACTGATTCACGTGTTCGCTGACTGACTGCAAATGTTTTGCACTGTTAATATTACAGCGTCAGAGCGTGTATACTTCACAGCTCGATGCTGAAATTCCACCTTAAATAGAGTCACATTCTGGCAGCACAGACTGTGTGTCTGGAGCTGATGCTTTTGCACTGTTATTTAAGGTGGAATAGGAAATAGAGAATAACTCATGAGAGCAGCTGTGTTCAGAATTTAATATCACAAATACTGTAGGTCATATGACTAGATAGTTATTAGAGCACGGGCTGACAAAGCCAAATATCTTCAACGCCCAGCAGTGCAAAACAACCCAAACACTGATCTGTGTATTTTAAGCACTGAAACAAGTGACAAACATGTGATGGAACTGTTTATCATGGGCAAGATCAAAGGCGATCCAGGAAGGGGAATAATCAGCATTGAGTTTTTGACCAGTATTTTTTCAATAATTAATGAATTTATTCTCATTTTGATAGTCATACTATTCATATATTACAAATAAGTCAACATGACTATGCGATATATATATATATATATATATATATATATATATATATATATATATATATATATATAGTGCATATACAGGGGTTGGACAATGAAATTGAAACACCTCGTTTTAGACCAAAATGATTGAGTAGTATGGTGTATTAGAGCCTCATTTCGCAGCCAATACAGCGCCAATTCATTTTGGGAATGATATTTTTAGGATACAATCTGGGTTAACACCCCAACATCCCTTTCAGACAACTTACGTCCACAGTTAATCCTGTTGGATGTGGTTGGTCCTTCTGGTGGTGCTGACATTACCCTTGGATACCGTGGTTTCTGATACATCACAAAGACTTGCTGTCTTGATCACAGCTGCGCCAGCAAGTCGTGCACCAACAATGTCCTCTTTTGAACTCTGGTATGTCCTCCATAATGTTGTGTTCATTGCACATTGTGAGCAAAACTGTGCTCTACCTGCTAATTGAACCTCACACTCTGCTCTACTGGTGCAATTAATGAAGATTGGCCACCGGTTGCTCCACTTAGCCATGAAACCTCCCCACACTCAATGACAGGTTTCAGTTTCATTGTCCAACCCCTGTATCTACACACTGATCATTTTGTTTTCAGTTAAATTCACACAGCTTGAATCACTGCAATCAACTTGACACCTGTGATGTAGTTTGCCAGGTGAGCCCAATTACAGGAAAACTACTTAAAAAGGATGTGTCACATTATTAAGCAGGACACAGGTTTCAAGCAATATGGGAAAGAAAAAATAAAAATAAATAAAATTGTGCAATATCTTGGACAAGATATGAAAACATTAGATATTTCAGAAAAACTTACTTATGATCTTCGTACTGTGAAGAGATTTGTGGTTGATTCAGAGCACAGATGGGTTCGTTCAGATAAAGGAATAATAAGGAAAGTTTCGAACAGAAATTCTTCGGATTAAGAGAGCAGCTGCTAAATGCCATTACAAAGCAGCCAACAGATATTTGAAGCTGCTGGTGCTCTGGAGTCCCACAAACCTCAAGGCACGGGATCCGCACTGGGCCCAGACATACATGAAGAAACTATCTTGTTACTGATGTGTGTCATGTAACCCTGGATGGTCCAGATGGATGGGAGTAGTGGATGGTTGGTGGATGGCCACCATGTCCCAACAAGACAAAGTCAGATGGTCATGATTTGGGCGTGGATCATGGGCAGAGAGCTGGTAGGCCCCTTTAGGTTCTGTGAAGGTACGAAAATGACCTGGCGATGTAAATTAAGTTTCTGACTGGACTATTTCTTTGATGGCACAAACAGAAGAACCGTGCCTTCCGTAGCAAAATCATCTCCATGCATTACAATGCACCATTTCATGCTGCAAAGAATGCCTCGGTGTCATTGGCTGGTATGGGCATAAAAGGAGAGAAATTTGTGGTGTGGCAACCACCCCTCCCCAGACTTCAACCCTATTGAGAACCTTTGAAGTATCCTCAAGCAAAAGATCTATGAGGGTGGGAGGCAGTTCACATCAAAACAGCAGCTCTTGAGGCTATTCTGACATCCTGCAAAGAAATTCAAGCAGAAACTGTTCCAAAACTCACAAGTTCAATGGATGCAAGAATTGTGAAGGTGATTTCAAAAGAAGGTCCTATGTTAATATAATAGTTAAGATTTATTATGATTAAAATAGCTTCTAATTTCAGGAAATGTTAATGCTGCACATTCAACAAATGACCATTTTCAGTTTTTACAACCTTTAAAATGTTTTGAATCTCCATTTGTGTATCATAATTTGGAACAGTGCTTGTTGAGCTATTATTGGGAGGCTTGTTCAATAAAATTTAAATGTATACTCTGATGATACTGACTGTCATTTGCATTGACTATTAAGGAACATCAGAGTCAAATATCAGCTGCATAATAATTTGGAACGCTGTGTATAAATGTGTGTGTGCATAACCATTTCATTTGCTTTACCCACTGCAAGAATATGTATGGGCTGGGAGCGGCGCAGTCTCTGATGCGGGGAGGTGGGATGGCCCTGCATGTGGGTGTGAGAGTGTGTGTGTTCGCTTTGCCGGTGTGGCTGGCCACTGTGCAGTAGGGGGGTAGCCTCGGCCTGAACACTGTAGGTGGAGTAAAGACTCTCGAACGAAGAGTTCATGTCATTCACCAGTGCCTCCAGATCCACGTCATCCTCTGTGTGTGAGTGAGAGAGAGAGAGAGAGAGAGAGAGAGAGAGAGAGAGAGGTAAAGAACACATTTGTTTGCTATTTGAGTTAAAGAACAAAACTTTGTTCAGTAAATGGAACCATTTAAACCATGATATTAGAAAAGCAAGTCCCAATCGATGAGCCCTGAATGGCTAAATATGTACAAAATCTTGCAAACAGAACTGCATTTCAACCTCTCACCACTAGAGGTCGCCAAAGACTTAACTTAACAATCAGGCTAGAACTCTTCATGTTGAAGAGCACAGTTCAAAACACAGATGATCCAATTATTTCTGACCAACCACAACATGCTAAAGGCGTGCGCACAAACCTGAATACCCAGCCTTCAGAAAGCAAATATTTAGAACTGGCCACGCCAGACAGGGAATTAACTGAGCTTGACAAAGTCTAAGTAAACAGGCTGAATCATAAAACAATGTTTATTTCATGGCAGCTTTTATCAATATGCACTGACCTCATAAACTATAAAAAGCTAACAAGCTCTTTAGATGCTGATTTACACAGTCAACATTGCAGCACTTGCTTTGTCAACAAATGCATGAACAGATGGAGAACGCACAGCAGACAGGAGGCTGAGCAATACAGTTATAGGGCCTCAGATACTCCGTCCCGAGTTATACAGCTAAAGCCTCGGCACACTTCCTATGAAACAAAGTTTGGGAGAGTTGCACAAAACTGAAATAGCCTTTGAGAGCTACAAGCTCGCATGCCTCTGCTGTTTTGTTTTTCCTTTTGTCTCACACACTTGGCAAAGTGCTTGTGTCACTGTGAAATTTTCTCATGCTGTTCAGATGACTGGAAGACGACAGTACAGTTCTAGCTATGGTGCTTTATGAAGCCAGACAGCCAGGACAGAGCTCTGTACATCGGAGGGATATTGTTGCAATCAGCATCTCCACTCCCACTCCAAGTGTTTTTTTATGCATTTACAGAAGACGTTCTCCACATTCGACAACAAAAATAGAGCTCAGCCTACTTTCCAGATTTGCTTTATCTGTCAGTGCAATCACTGAGATACCTCGGTACCAGCTCTGAGAGGGATGTTGTTCTTTTTCTCCACAATTACACCAGATTGTTCACTGAAGCCTGGTGAACATCGTCTCTGCAAGACGTATGCTGAGGCCTAAAGGGAAGCTGGTCAGAACTGTCATGATCCTGTCATTACTGAACCTACTTCTGTTAAGTCCTTCTGAGGACAGCTGTAGGAGAAGCTACATGCTGATGAACAGTACATCAGCCACTGGGTTCATATTCGTCTCCAGCCTTTCAGCTCTAACGGTGTTCTAAAGCTCATTTTTATTCAGATTTCCTGGATATTTTCATGTTCACTAGGCAGAGTGTACGTGTGATATCCACAAGGGAGCACTTTCATTATATTATTCATTACAATTTCTGATTGGCATTATATCAGCGAGAAGCATAATAGTAGTTATCTGGTCAGTCACTGCTCATCTAGGCTGGACATGTGTTCATGCCTTGTATTTTTAGATCCTTAGCTGTATTGTGCTAAAAAAGCCTCTAGTCCCCAGCAGCTTTAAACGGGCTTGGGAAGGGCTGAGGTGCATTAGACGAAAGAGGATAATGGGAATGCATAATGTGAACGAGTATTTTGGGTGCAGTGGGCCTTAAGGGTTATTGACCTCTCTCATCTTCTGTGAGTGACCAGCTGCCTCACAGACCTCTTCCTGAAAATGTGTCAGCTAACTACATCCCTGCTGACTAATCCTGCAGTACTAATAGAGCAAAGGAGCTTCCATTCTCCATCATAGATCCTAGAGAGTTAGCGTACGCATTGCGCACACAATACGCATACACACACATGCACGCACGCACAGATTGCAGACCACCCACAAT
Source organism: Acestrorhynchus altus (assembly GCA_034509495.1). Taxonomy (NCBI): domain Eukaryota; kingdom Metazoa; phylum Chordata; class Actinopteri; order Characiformes; family Acestrorhynchidae; genus Acestrorhynchus; species Acestrorhynchus altus. The sequence goes on along the minus strand of CM067507.1, from coordinate 6,767,331 downwards.
AAATTTTGGAAACAAACATGAACATGCTTTACGTAACAGTCTGAAACATGACTGACGCACACAAAAAGGATTTGATCAAATATATACGTAGCAGCAGTTGCACCGGACAGACGCGTTTCCTTGTCAATTAATAATGCATAATTTTGTGTCATGTGACAACAGTCAAATATAAGTTAGGTGAAATCTGAAATTCCAATGATACAATGATACATCAAAAATTATATATATATATAGCAGCAGAAAGATATAGCATATTATATATATATATATATATATATATATATATATATATATATACACACACACATACACACACACACACACAGGTTTTAGTTATACTATAGTATGAAAATTGATGGTCATCATGTAAGCTTACTTAATACCAGCACTGTAAAAGTAACTGAACAGAGCATTTCAATCATCATATAAAACCAAAGAATCAGTTGATTAATGGAGAAAATGATCAGCAGATCCACCCATAATCAAAAATTATCATTAGCTGGATACAAAATAGTACAATTGTGTTTATGTGCATCTTTTTATTTATTTATTTTCCAAAAGGGAGACTTTACATGTACTTTTAACACATGTAGTTATTCAAGTGAACACATCACAGCACAATGACCATGTGAAATTTATTTGTTTCACTGGCTTACGAACCAAAAACTGATGACCACCTGCTTGTTTCTACACTCACTGTTCATTTTATCAGCTTCACTTACCACACAGGAGCACAGGAACGCCACAGGCAGCACCACAACCCAAAAACATGATAGATCTGCCTCTATGCTTCACAGTTGGCAATGTTTTCTTAATGCAGTTGTTCTTAATCAAACATACAAATGCTTTACAAAACTCATGACATGATGTTCTGTAACACACTTCAAACAAGTATCTGGTAAGGTTTCCAACTTATGAATCTTCCTTAATGAGTTTTTTTTTAATTAAGTTATGAAACATAGTAACTGGGCATTGGGGATTATTCAAAGTGTTTGAATAGCTGCAGACGCCGTTTCATACTTTTAAAACTGAACTGGACATAGCTCTGACAAAGTGTACAGTAATACCAAGCAGTGCTGTTCACATCAGAGGCTATAAAGAAGTACAGGTACAGTATCAAAAATGTACCACTGAAAAAAATGAAAAGTCTATTTGATTTTTGTACTTCTAGTAAAGGCACACTGACCTCTAACCCCCGGCTGATTTCAACGTCCACCCCTCAGAAAACAGACCTTTTACAAGCAGGGTTTTCTAAGCACTTCCAGGGAAATAAACTGCTTTATTTCTGCCCATTAAGCATGCAGAGAGGTTGTATTGCACACATAAATTATCCTTCACTGAAATAGCACACTAACAGGGGCAGACAGTAATGCTTCGTCAGGACAGGGGGGAAAGGCCCAGGAATTTCACCACATCAGGGAAGTGAGGTTTTTAAGGTTGGAATGGAAACTCCATACCTGACTTTACTGACCAGCTCAAGAGATGCACTGAATACTCAAGTGAAAATATAAGTTTCAGCCAAATAATCACAAATATAACTAAATAATAATAATAATAATAATAATAATAATAAACAAAAATAATACCACCCCATTCCAATTTATTCTATACTTTTTGTTTTAGGGCACTTACCATACAGAATACAGCTGAAATTCTACCTTAAAACAGCACTACAGTTTCTCCACATTCTGGTGACCATAGGTTTTCGACCATTTAAGGTGGAGCAACCAATTCCAGTTAGAGAATATCTCCAGCCTCGTGAGTGCAGCCATATCTGTTTACAGTGTCCGAAATGAAATGAGATGTTGAAATTTTCTGAGGCTGAGCCATAAAGTGAAACTTTTCTGTGCTATTTAAGTGAACAAGGGAAGTTTAAAAGGAACGGCGTTTAAAGGAACAAGTGTGTGGTCAGTATGATGGGCAAACTGACATTGATTAATCCAGGGTCTGTCTCAAACCCCTTGGTTTTAAACTCTAGGTTTTAAAAGAGACTGATGAGGTTTACTGGGTCAGATGAACTAGTGGAAGTACAGCTGATTGTTGAATCACATTCAAAGCTGCATTACAATCCCACATGAGGAGCCATACTAACCAGGGAGGAGCCGCAACAAATCCCACTGGTGGGACCAAGCTTGCTGAAGGTTAAGGTATCAGGAAATGAATCTAGATTGGTCATTTGCAGACAGGAGGGGGGAAACAAAATCAGCAGTACATTTAATTTTTTTTTTTTTTTGGAGAAATCACAACATCTGCAAAGCATTTTAGTCCCCAACAAACCAGTCTGGTAAACTGGTGCTTGCAGGCTAAGAATAAATGAATGAAAATTATAAAAGGGACAGATTTTGACCAGTCTATAGTAGTAAGCCTAGTTACAGCTGGCTTAACACAGTGTTCTTGGCACTGTGCACATTTCATATTTGCAGCTTAATCAAAGCTATTGCATTTCACAAGCTTGTTAAAGGCTCTGTTGACTTTTTAAGAGAAATTCCATTGTTTAAAACACTAGTGCGGGAGAAACTAGTGGCCAAAAGAACGGGGGTGAGGTGGTGGGAGAAGATGACCTTGATATGAGACAATATACTGTGGGGGAAATAACCAAATACAAGTTATAAAGAAGTAATGCTCCCTTGAAAAGCTGTTAAGCTGAACCCCATGCAATGTCATATGTACTACTCAGTTTGCACGACAGGAAAAAAAAAAATTCCTGCACGTTTCCATAAAAGCAACCTTCCCATTGACCTGACTGGAATGTGTGTATGTATTGATGTATGTACATACATATATGTGCACACCCTAGCCAATACATCTCCAGCCATGAGCACACAACAACACAGACAGCACCACATTCGGGGCCAGAATGCAAGTCATAGTGCAAGACAGTATGCACAGAAACTCCAGGACCCAGTTCCCAGCAGCCCTCTCACTCCTCCTTTACCTCGAACCTGTTTTCATTGGAATTCTGTATCAATTGTGATCCAAATGTTAACAAAAACGAATTGTACAATTGTATAAATTGCACTGAAAACCATTCTGAAGCAGTGCACATGTGCAGCTCTGCCTATTTGTCAGGATTTCAAATATTTAAGTAACCTGAGTAAAGTTTTTTATGGAAGTTTTAAAAGGAAATGCTATTTTATGATGAACAAAGTCATCATGTTCTTTTACAGGTCTGCTTTAAAAAAAAAAAAAAGAAAGAAAGAAAAGAATGCAAGCATTAATTTACAGTGAGACAGACACACCAATACAGCTTTGAAGTCAGGCTGACCCTGAGGACAGAACAGGTTTTGAAAAGGAAGGAAAAAATAAAGCAGCATGTTTACAACTTTTTGCACAAGTCCCCTGTTGATGACAATTAGCATGCAAATAGAGAAAGAACAAAGGGAGTTATGGGAGTGGAGGATGCGGGGGCTGGGGCGTCCTGCCGAGAATTCTGTGTTGGGATGGGTGTTTTGGGGGGGGGGGCACCCCAAAACAAGGCTTGTGGAAGCAGACATGTGAAAGGAAGCAGTGGAGCCATTGTTTTAAAGCCACATACAAACTGCACTGTACAGCGCAGAGCTATAGTGAAGACAATACAGAGGGAGTGCCATCAGATAGCTGGTGGGGGAGGAGGGAGGAGGGAGAAGATCTAGAGAGAGAAAGAAGGAGAAGGAGAGATTTGCACTCAAAATAACCTTTGTACTTTGAGAGTTGAGAGTGCTGGAATACTTGTGAAAGAGCAGATGAGCACAAGCAACAAACCAGAAAAGAACAAGTCTCAAACAGTTTTACTGCGACGCACAACTGATATTTACATTATTATACGGGACAGACTGCAGTTAAAATCTTATCCCTGCCTGACTGATATAAACCTGGAGTTCTCCCGTTATCTGTTTACCCAACTGCATGTAAACATGTTGATGAGATTACAGATTAAAATCTGATTTTGAGCACGTTAATGATGTTAAATTCTCCATTAAATGTAGTGCAGTTTATGTTGGACTGCATGTTTGCTTGCCGGCTCTGATCTAAAATCAACCACAGGTGAAAATGCTGCTGAGAATTAGTGAGTGAGTGCAGTAAGTGTGAGATAAAGAGAGAAACATGTTGGGAGGGTGTATTATACATGTAAATAATGAGAGTATAATCAGAGTGTAATTCCCCCCATTTCACGGTGTACAACCATTACATAAGGTCCGTTTCTGTAGCGTTGCACACTGGCTGCACAATGACATAATATGGATGTAAACAAAGTCACCCAGAGTGGTTGGTTGTGAAATGCAACACAAAGAATTGCTCACAGCAGTGATGAGAAGAAACACACGCCAGAAACATTCAATGCCTTAAAAATGTTACACAACAGGAGCTATTTCTTAGAAGTAATTATGAGGACACTGTTATGATGATGCTGTTTTACAAAATCACAAGTTGTTTACCTTTAATTTTATTGTTAAAAAGATACTCGTGCTGGGGAGGTACATCCAGTTTTTTGTGCGTGGGTGACACTTCAACCTAACTGGTTCACTTTGCAGATGTCAAATCAGAGACACAAGCTCATTTGATTCTGCAGTTTGTGCTGGTCATCTTCTAGTTCTTCATCAGTGCTCACAGGACATTTGTTGACTGGATATTTCTGGTTGGTGGACTATTCAGACCAGCAGTGACACTGAGGGGCTTAAAAACTCCAGTTTGATCCATTCGTACCAGCTCGACACACCAGCACCCATGGCAGTGACACTGCAGTGCAGAGATATTGGAATGCTGTGAAAATGGAAACTGTCATTTTATAGTCATTACATTTAAAGTGATACATTTCAAGCTTTTTGGTTTTTAAGTTGATATTGTGATTATTAATTTATTAAATTCTGAATTAAATTTTCGAATATTATGAGACTGGATTTCTGGTTTCCATCTGCAATACAATGATCAACAGCAAAACAAAAGGCTTGAAATGTCACTTGACGTGTAACGAATATAAATACATTTTATGAATGAAATTGATCACAAATGAGCTTTTTAACGAGTCACATTTTTTGAGATGCACTAATATATTCCATATTTACATTCTGTTCATTTCTATTCCTTACGATTAGAAAGACTGCAGCTTTTTCTGGACTTCTTTCAGTAAGTGCTGAAAAGAAGGACAGTCTTGTCTCCTCCTCAGTCCAACAGTCCTCGCGATTATCATCATTTTCTGCTCTCCAAACATGTTTACAGGTTATACAGTGTGCAGACAAATGCACTTGTAAAGATGCATTTGATGCATATTATTGCAAACTATAAACTGTGTTTGTGTGTGATTTAGGATGTAGACTATGCGTTAATGGAATCTGTCGGCGCCGTTAGTTGTGACTGCAGTACATATACATTAGAGGTCATGAGTACATTTCTTATATCGATTAACCTTTTATTGGTGATGATCAGATATCCATGAATTCCCGTTTAGGCCTGCCATAATAAATGTTATTGAAAACTCATAAAATATATAACATCATACAGTCATTTCTGCTGAGAATAATAAGAGTGCATTAACCTTAATTAGCTGGTTTGTCAACTTAGTTAAAACAAAGGTTTAGTTTAATTTTTGTTCTATTTATTGTCTATTTAATGCCCGACTATTCTCAAAAATAATAAGTAAAAACAGTGGAATTACATTATTGTACTATTATATTTCTATCAATATAAAAAGGTCTTAAAATGGCATCATCATTTATCGCAACTGGTTACAAATAAATTAAATACATTAAATGTCCTCATCTCAAGCTTCCTGGTGTACATGCAGCTTCCTGTGAAATCAAGACACCAGCAAACACAGCAAACTTTTCTGCTCCATTTATTTCTCTGATAGCAGCAACCTTTCTTTACAAGAAGACAAGCTTTTGGGGGCTGTGCCTCCCATGCTGAGGCAATATTGTGTTTAAATCTCATGCTCCGATTATCATGGCTCTGAATTTTTTTTATGCTTCAATTAGAATGGAGCCTTAATGTGAGTGCCACCCTGCATTTTCACAAATTCAACCTTTAAACTGGTGACATGTTTATAGCAGAAGAGGCCTCAATATACAGTTCGGTACAAACATTTTACCAAGTAAAGGACAAAATAATACAATAAACAAAAACTGATTCCTACAAAATGTAGTGGATTTATGTCACTGTGGTCATTAAAACACCCCCAAAGCTTTCCTTGTGGACGTCAAGGAGAATTTATAGCTTTAAATTCACACCTCATTTGGTAAATTAGTGCTTAATGATGTTCAATCAGGTGAGGTGTCACAGAATAGAACAAATTCATGTGTAAAGTGGGACAGTGTCCAGGAGGAACCTGAAAATAAGCCTTCTTTTTCCTGAGCAGCTCATGGTCCATCTTCAAAATGAGAAATTCTTGATATTTTTATTGCATTTATGTTTACCTGAATATGTTCCCAAACAAGTCGTCCTACTGCTGATGGAAATGGTTTTAAATATTGTGCTTAGGTGTCCAACACACAGCATAACACCATATTTACCCAAGCTTCCAACGTTTGTTCCATAATTCCAACTTTAGTTCACAAAGTGTATATGGTGCAGCAGTCTTCAAGTGTGTATACAATACACACACACACACACACACACACACACACACACACACACACACACAATGACAAAGTGAAGGTAGTTCCTGTACATTATGCATATATAGGGTTTTGTTCGGTAAGTGAGAAAACCAGCCATCACACAACGTTTCATCTATGTTGTCTGAGTGGTTCCGAGTTCTGACGTTGGGACTGGAGCTAACAACACTAATGAACATCAATAGAACTGCTGAAGTGCACAAACCTTGGTGGTTTGGAGAGTTCCGATTGGCTGCCTGCTGGAAACTTGACCCAATTAGTTCTGCTGGCCTGTGATTGGCAGTTCGGTCTACATTGTCCTGCTGAGACAAAAGCCAAAAGAACACAGTAATTATTTCATCACGACTACGGACTAAATGGGAAAATACCATTAAAATATTTGGCCGAACAAGCACACACAGACTTAACCATCTGAAAACAAATACAGTGTAGCGTGAAGTATCCCTGTAGGGTTGCCTGGCACGGCGAAAAGATGCCCTTGCTTCTGGAACCTTAATTATTATTGCCGAGAAGCAACTGTACTCTGCCATTGTGCACAAGGACGCATGATTGAATGTGCAGCGCATATATGCTATTAGGACTGCCCTCTCCACTTCCTCTCTACCCAAACAGCAAGGTCCACCCTGCCCGTCCACCTGAGAAGAAGAGGTCGAGGAAGGACAGTCCCACCAGGGATGGCATCATCGCTTTGCCCTGCTATATCTAGGGAGGGTTGCGGACAAGTTTTCAGGCTGGCTAGGAGACAAAGGGCTGTGGTACGTAATCTTATCCGTGCCGTCTGCTTGACAGAGGACAGTCCGTTGCACATCCCTCATGACTGACGGCGCATTCAGCTGGAAGACGCTTGCTCTTTTTTTTTTTGTAAACAAATGAGAACAGAACACTCGATTCAATTACCCTGTGCTATCTGCACCGCTCCTCTCGCACCAGAGGAGAACGTTCCAGCTTCTTGGACACGATACAAAGGAATGGCAAGCTGCAGAGTAGGATATCTCAGACAGCGGCGCTGACTGGGGCCTTCACAGCAGGAGCTGGGAACAGAATGTCCTGTGGCTCTTGTGTTTGGAGATGGTGTTCTGGGGCCAACCGCAGATGCTACGAGATGCTCTATAATGTGGCCACGAGAGCAGCTCCAGAAAAGTTACAGAATTAGAGCACGCCACTTGTTTTCTTTCCCGATGCCAGAGTGCAGTGTTTACGGTGTTGCAAACCAGCTCTTCACTGGTGTGGAATGGGAAGACAATGTGATGTGAAAAGAACGAAAACAACCACAACGCTGCTGACAGTCTGAAAGAGTGGAAGTGGTCAGTGTCACCAAACAAGCAGATCAGCCATGGTCTTCCATTAGGTCCCTTGATCTGCTGGGATATCATGTACGTGCAAGTTTCATGATGAACACCTTGAACGTCTTCAGTAACAAGGAATCAATGCTGCTGTTAAAAACGCATTAGCATCTTCCCAGATTTACTCAGCAGTTTGTGTGCTATTATTTTCAGCAAAGCAGCTCCACTGGCAGTAACAACAGCATCACAGTGATTGATTATTAAAAAAAACAAACTTGGTGTTGTGTTTGTCAATAAGCATTAACCTCATAGGCAAAAAATGTGATTTAATATATAAAAAAATGAATAAATTAAAGAAATGTGAGTGGGTTGTTTTTATGGAACTAGGGAAAATATGCACATTTTTAAACTAATATTTCTTTGTCATCGTGGGGTATTGTGTTTAGAATTTTGTGGGTAAAAATGAATTTATTAATATATTTTGTGTTGTTTAATTCTTTAAAAGTGATGTTAAACAATTTACACCAGGTAGTGAATAAATTATATTAATTAATAATGAAATATGAATGGGTTTAAGGGTTTAAACACAAAATGAAACAATGAAAAATTACACTGTGAACTAGATCAGATGTAAATGTGTTTACTACACAAGAAAATGACAAGTAATCTACCTTTTATCATTTAAAAATACTCAGGAAAATACAAAATCATCAGGGCTTCACTTAAGCACCCATGACTGAGTAAATATAACTCATTGCTATAGACCTGCTTTTCTTGATCAGCAATATCCCGGAGTTGATTTGAAGGCAGCAGATTTCCTCCTCTGTTTCAGACACTATAATCCCTCCAGTGACCGAAAGTGCTGTCTAATGTTAATGCTGAAGGAAAAGGGTTTGAAAAGTAAGAGAAACAGTGAATAATTTGCTGTACAGTGTGTTTTCATTTGCGTACAATTGAAAAATTTGGAATTTAGATTCTTTTTAAGAAGAGTTTAGGTTCTAATTATGAGTGGGTTTTGCACTTCTCATCACTGTTCGAACTTCTCAGCAGCTAGGCCCAAGTACATCAACTGATGATTGGTCATTTACCCTTCTCCAGCATGAGCACAGAACTGAAGGCCGGAACATTCAGACAGAATGATGGAGGCGGCTCCTGTCGTGGGTTTCGGGGGAATGTGAATAGATCACTCACACTTGACTAGCTGTGTCTTTAGCCCTATCTGCTGGTGCCCCTGTACACATGCTCACACATTCGTATTTTCTATTGGTCAGTCTTCAAAGACAATCTTAGTCCAGACAACAGGACTGGACCAAGCAGGGGATATGGGCAAAATGAATTTACATATATCATAAAAAATGTCTTCATATAATAAAACAAACTTAAGTTCACAGTCACATATAAAAGTAGGGATGTGTAAACTCAGATTGTGATTGCTTGATAAACCCGTCTACTGGTTTCATATATTAAATATATTTTATAGAATGCTAATAACTGTAAAAAGACAGGATCAGCCCAAAAATATGTTGGTATTTTTTTGATTGTTGCCTTTTTTTTTTTTTTTGGCACTATTTGCTAACTACTCGAGTAGCATGTAAAAAATTGTGCACAGGATCACAGGGTAAGGACTAACTGAATCACTAATGCTCTTATTCTGACAAAGGGAGGTTTGTACGCAGCTAAGTAAACACATTTAGAGAAGATTACGTTTACATTGGAGAAAAATTGTGACTGAAATAAATACAATTTGGCAACCTCTCCTTGACTTTTGCAGACAGTCATAGCTTCAATGAAGGACAGACCTTCATTGTCCACAACAACAGGTCTAGGACAGTAGCATCTGATGTGGTACCAGCAATGGGATGGACGGAACAGGGTGGAGGGCAGTCTTGAATGTTGTCGTCTTCTTATGTATTTTATTTCTTAATAATAATAATAATAATAATAATAATAATAATAATAATAATGCCAAAAACACCAGTTAAATGGACGATACATGGAAGACAAGCATCCAGACTATTTTCAGTCCTTGCACCAAAGTGGTGGAACAAACTTCTTCTGGGTGTCCAAACATCAGAGTCACTTGCTGTCTTCAAACAATTACGAATGACTAATCCCTTTCAACAGCATTTAATTAATTAAAGGCTTATAATTATCGAGGTCTCCAAATGGACATTTGGTAGCATCTAAGCTTGAGGCATCTCTGGATTCTAGCCTCAGCAAACACACTAAGGGCAATTCTAAGGCAAAGCACTTTTCCAAGTCACTCTGGAGAAGAGTGTCAGCCAAATGCCCTAATGCCTATAGGTATCTTTGGTAGGTAAAACTAATTAACGGACCGTCTTTGAAAGTTTAAAACAATCCTCCAATCACTTGAACCATATCAAAAAGGTCACACTACTGCATCCCTAATAATGTGGGCCACAGCCACAAGACTGCACTGGAGAGCTCAGTTCCCAGCCATGCTTGCCAATTCTGGAATCATTATAGAATTCTAGTCCTTTCTGGGCTGTTTTTATTGAGTGCATGCCTGCTCAAACAGCTTTGGACAGAGGCACTGTCAACAACAAATGGCTGAACATTGACCCCCAATTCCTAGAACCTGTGCACACACAGCTTTTCATTGTACAGGATGTCAGCACACAATCACAAACAACTTGACCCGAATAAATACCAAACTGTGCACTGTGCAAACTATCAAAACAAGATGTTGGAAAAGGAATTGTAATAAGATGCTTCTGCAGCTGAAAGGATGAATCTGGTGGCAGAAATTATGAATGTTTGTTTCTTTAGGACTAAAATTTAGACGTTTCTGTAATATGACCCACGTCCCATTCATGAAAAACAAGTTCACACTGATGCTTACAGTTAAGAGGTCAAGGCTGTGATATATTATTGTGGCCCATTTTTACCATATAAAGTATGTGCAGGTAAAGATGATTTATGCTTAATAAGCTAAATAAATCTGTTACGTTCTTCAATGGTGGGCAAACCACTGTTCTGTTAATGGAAAAGGGGCGTTCCAAACCAAGGTAACAACCCAAAATGTCAATGGCAAACCTGTTCCAATACCTTAATCACACATGGATTAATAATTAAGATAATTAAACACAGCAGCAATGTATGCAAATACTCCACCTCTATTCTGCTTGCAGTGGCTCACTTGTGTTCCTAACAGACACTCACTGGATTTTTTTTCCATTAGCAGCCACTGTATAATGGAGTTGGAGGAAATTCACGGAGAAGATGATGCCAATGCATTTAAGTTGTATCTCTGGCTGCATTTTGGCTTCCCAGGGGAAACAAACGGTAACAGAGTGACAGACAAGACACGAACAGTTTGTGAGCGCAGTAAGAAAATCATGCCATACACCGCGGATAAGACAAGCACTAGGCAAAAACACAGCACAACCACGGCTCTCTACTTAAGCCAGTCGTGCCTGTAAAGAAAATGGAAAAAGGACAGACATTCGCTTGCAAATGCCTTTGGACCTCAACTTCCACAGTCAAGTGTCAGAGACATAGACGTTTTCACTGCAGCTATGTTGTCTTCACTTGCCAAAGCATATTTTCTGTCCCTCTGTCTCTCAACTGCTTCCATAAAAAAAAAAAAAAAAGAACATGACTATATCCTGCAGTTGTAATGCTGTCTCCCTAGCCCCCCCCCCTTTCTGTTTGTTTGTTTGTTCAGGGATGAAGGTGATATAACTAAACAAATAAAACCAAATAAACATCTTTTAAAATTTTGTTCAACAATTATTCGAAATGTAATTTTCTTGTGAGGAAAAATTTAGGAGCCCCCACTTTTATTACTCCTTGCCTAAAATTTCTCCAACAATCCTAAAATGTCATCATGAGTAGCTTTGAGTAGCCCTTGCCACAGTTGATACCAAAGTGCAGCATCTACCATCAGAAAAAGACCAAAAAAAGATTGATTTTCAAGGTGTGCAAGGAGAAGAACATCAAGAACAGCAAACCAAACAACATTTGAGCAGAACCTCATACTGTCTGTAAAGCATGGAGGTGAAACTGTCATGGCTGCTTTTGTTGCAGCAGGGACTAGAGAGCTTTCAATCACAAAATCCACTATGGATTCGTCACTGTATCAGAGGGTGCTTGACGCGAACAAGGCTATCTGAAAACTGAAGCTGAAGTGGGGGATGGACCAGGCAACATGACAATGACCCAAAACATTCCAGTAAATCCCTCAAGGAATGGCTCTAAAGAAAGAAGTGGAGAGTTCTGGAATGGCCAAGTCAAAGCTTGGATTTTAATCCTATTGAGATGCTGTGGGGTGATTTGAAACGGGCTCTGCTTGCAAGAACATAACACAGTTGAAAGAATTCTGATTGGAGGAGTTAGAAAAACGTCCTAACAGTCGATCTAACAATGCTTTCTTCAAATACAAGAAAATGTGAAAAAAACATGAAAAAAAACATACAACACTGTAGGGTTACATCTTCTGTTAGTAATCATGACTGAAGACAGCTTGTACTTTCCTCATATAAGCATTGTTTGTTTGACAGCACTCACTAGATTGACCAACACAGTACAACGGGAAAGTGCAAGGAGCACAGTGCAGAGCTCAGTGAACCATGATCATAAACGTCACAACTGGTTTATCTGACAGGACAAGGATCTCCAAAGATACACCAAAGGCGGCTGTTAAAATGATCTAAGACTAACATTAAGCTTTAAGTCCTGACTGTAACCCTATAAGAAATATGTATTATTTTATTCTTGTTTCTTCCTGTCCCTTGCCAAACATTTTATGTTCATATCACCCAACCCTAATAAACTGCCAGAAATAATGGAGTACATATAAATGTACTCTCAAAGGTACAAAAAGATCTTTAAGGTCTACTTATACACAGGGGTTGGACAATGACACTGAAACACCTGGTTTTACACCACAATAATTGATTAGTATGGTGTTTTAGGGCCTCCTTTTGCGCCCAATACAGCGTCAATTCATTTTAGGAATGACATTTTTTGGATACAATCCGGGTTAGCACCACAGCATCCCTTTCAGACAGCTTCCTCTTGCATCCACAGTTAATCCTGTTGGATGTGGTTGGTCCTTCTTGGTGGTGCTGACATTACCCTGGATACCGTGGCTCTTGATACATCACAAAGACTTGCTGTCTTGGTCACAGATGCGCCAGCAAAACGTGCACCAACAATTTTTCCTCTTTTGAACTCTGGTATGTCCCCCATAATGTTGTGTTCATTGCAATATTTTGAGCAAAACTTTGCTCTTACCTGCTAATTGAACCTTCACACTCTGCTCTTACTGGTGCAATTAATGAAGATTGGCCACCAGGCTGCTCCAATTTAGCCATGAAACCTCTCACACTAAAATGACAGGTGTTTCAGTTTCATTGTCCAACCCCTGTATCTACAAGTTTAAAAGCATAATGTCATTAACCTTTTCACATTTTAAAATGACAAATTAAATAAAAAAGCATAGATTCAATGCAACAATGAATGAATTCGGGACTGATGTATCCTTGAAGGTACCAGTACCCCAGTGAGCCAGCCCAGTACCCTGAAAAGTTCAGTTTCCTGTCTATATTTTAGCACCTGTTGGCCTAATCAGCCATGGAGGGCTGTGGAAAAGCAGTGGAAGTACAGTATGTGGCACAGGTGTATTAAAAAATTCCACAGTGTCTTAAATGTCAGTCCTGTGGTGAACTCCTACAGAGCACAATTGGGCTTTTGCTCTAACTCAGCAGTTCTCATGTACCCCCACCCCATACTGCACAGAAAGGTTACATTTTGGCCCGGCTTAGCTTCAAACCCTAAAAGGTCATGCTACTGGGCATTCCAGAGGAGGAAGGATTATAGTGCTAAAGAGTGTGTGCACACATGGAAGGGGGTGGGGGGGTAAACTGATGAACATTCATGAGCAAAATCAGTTGTGTTCTAAATGTGCTCTTGGTATGTTAAGAAGAGTAGCAAGAGTGCAATATAGCAAACGGGGACGTTTTCTGGTTTAGTAGCGCCAATCCAAACAGATTTATTTGAACTGAATTTGCATGGTTTCTTAAAATAGGGTCATGCAGTCTCTTATTATGAACATTTCAAAATCTGTCCTCAGTGCGACGAAGAGAAAATAAAATGGAGAAGTGCAGGCCCAGTTTGCCTTTTTTTAAATGAGCACAGTGCTGTTTTTGTCAGCCTCGCTGGAAGTGAATGGTGCTTCTATTTCAATTCAGCCCAAACCAAAACTTCTCCTCAAGACATCAAAATAAAAGAGTCAGATCCTGAATCTCCCAATTCCAAGAAATTCCGACAAGTAGAAGTCAGACTTCCAGGAACAGGAACCGCCTGCTGCCAAAACTCCACTTGATTCACTCTGAAAACATCAATAAAACTCGAGGCAAAAAAAATTTACGGCTCTCAGACTGCTGATGTGTCTAGAGTGGAAGGCCTTTAATGGTTTAAGCAGCATGCAGATGAAGCCAACATGGCTGTCACGCTAATGACAAACCCACATTTCAGGAGTAGATCTTCTGGAGCTGGCAAACCTGCTGCTGACCAATATGGGCTTGGCATTCACTTAGACTGGGCTTTGGAAACACACCATTTCAAAGCAAATGGTCAGCAAGTCTATTTTACTAGCATTCAATTAGAGGAGATCTGTTGTGCTTAAAATTCAGCAATAATTATTATGAATTACTGAATGTTCCTCAAAGCACCTGAAGCAGGCACCATCAAATGATGGAATACATTATTAACATTTAATCGAGTGCTGATCAATGAGCCGAACACTAGCTTATCATCATGAAAATCAACTAAAAAAAAAGGAGGCTGATAATAATTATAGTTTCAATAAAACCTGCAGCAGCCAGCAGTTATGAGACTAAAGTCAGCAGAGTGCATGGAGATGCCAAAGCCCAATCATGGACCAGTGCTCCCACTTCTACAACTCTCTGTACTGTTATCTCACTGCCAAACACCGAGACCAATTTTTTAAATGTGAGAGCACAACTCGCATCACACTCACAGGTTTCATTTGCTCACACATGAAATGTAAATGTGCTCTCTCAAATTGACCATCCTCTTGCGCAGATGGGCTTTGCTCTTGTGCATGTGCTCCCAGACATAACCTGCTCAGGTATGATTGGTGTGTTCTTACATTTTTGAAAGCGTATGTGCATGCACAAATTTCTCCTGCTCATTTGCAGACCATACCGCACTCTCGCACTCTCGCTCTCGCGCTCAGGTTTTGAGCACAACAAAGCTGCTGAAAGTCTTCAGCCAGTCAAGGAACTCGTACCTGCTTTTGACCAGTATCTTCATTTAATACAATGCATCACCTTTTCACAATGTTCATTATTCAATGTGTAAAGACATCTTTCCATGCACTGGCTCCGCCTCCCCCCTTTCTTCAAAAGAATACAATATGAAGACAACCATTCTGGATTCAGGTAGCCGTGCCCGTCTGCGTGCAGTAGTGTCTCAAAGGAGGTTTGGTAAACAAACAGCAGAGAAGTGCAGTTAAATAAAAGGGCTTGTCCCAAAATCAGCTCTCTGCAGAGTGATGCTGCTGATGGATTATTCCCCACTGGGTCTGAACTGCCGCACGTGGACAAGGACAATGGCTGAAAGAGCTCTTCAAAACAAGCTAGTCAATTTCTTAAAATGCTCTTACGTCAGGTTACACCATGTAAATCACATGCAGTCAGCCCAAAGGATGGAGCGTCCACGCCATGGCTATTCACTGTCTCTTCATCTTCCTTCAAGCTCCGGCTCTAAATCTATTGGCTTGAGCTTTTCACAGAGAAAGTTACTCAGCTCAGTTCTCATGTAGGGCACCAGGATCTGAGTTGGCGCTTCTCCACCAAAAGAACTCTGGTTCTTGAACTGGTTCCATTCAGGCTTGAAAAAACCCTTGGTGCTTTTCAGTGAAGAAGACCCTGTTTACACCAGTTTTAATGGAACTGGGGTTACATCACACAATGTCATCATCAGAGGCCATTGCCCAGTGTCAATAAACGGAAATGAAAAGATGGTGGAGTGGACTACCTGCCAGCGATTGTGTTTTTACAGATGTTTGTTTTCAAGGAGCATCTTCTAATGCAAGAGCTAACAAGGCCAGTAGCCAGCATACTATCGTCATACTAGTGATTATAAACAACGGCCGTAGCTGTTGTGTTATCTCGTCAGTACAGATCTGGAGGAGAGCCACAGCTGGAGGGCCAACATTGAGTTAATGACGCTGGAGTAGGGCGTCAGCCAACATGACACTGACATCAATCTGGTCGAGGGCCGTAGACAGCATGCAATCACAATGATGCTGGAGGACTTAAGTCAACAATGCACTAGTGATTCTGATGGCTGACGCTGATTTGCCAATGCCATGGTAGAGATGTTTTACTGTCAGCCATGATCAGTTATCTTCAACGTAGTCGAGATTCTTCTTGGGTTGCTTTTGTGGCAGGTGACCTTAACAAAGAAGCAGACTGAGAGTGGGGGGGGTGTTTTCTCCAACGAGAGGATGGACTTATATAGGATGCATATTATATAGGAAGGTTAAGAAAAGGTGAAATTATGCCAACTGTCAGAAACATCCAGAACGGGCAGTCAATGTGTTCTGCCAGTCAGAGAGAGAGACAGTGAGCATGCTCTGTTGTGAGAAGAACAAATTTCAATTTTCAAATGTGAAATCTCTGACTTACCAGTGCTTTCAAAAAGATAGACATGCACACAAAGGAAGACACAAGATTAAAAAATGAATGATTGAAAGACAACTGAGGTTTCCGTTTTTTACCTGATAATTTGGATGGTGCAGGAAATAATCCGGACATTCAGCCACAGCCATTTTCTCAAATTTTCTTCACCTCCAGATATCACATTCACCTTTGACAGATGTAGAATGAACCTGAAACAGGACACAAACATGAAATGTTACACCCCCAAACAACAGAGGAGGAAACAAAGAAAAAAAAAGCCTGTTTCCTAGTTGAGTCTAAGTGGCTACAGATATGGCACAGAGCACGTCTTAACCCGAATAGTTTCACAGGGTCAGAAAACAGTCCTCCACCAAAACGTACCAATCAGACCGCAGCTTCAGGATGCAGTTTACATTGAACATAACCAACTGTAATTAGCAGCTGTCAGTTAAAGCAAAATTCCCAAGCTTTAAGCATTCTCCATGAGCTCCTCTAAGGAGGGCAGGGAAGACAGTAGGAAGCTTTTGGTTTCTACAGTGAGTTAACAACTGTAAACAAAGACCAGTTCAGGGGAACTGAGGAGGCCAAGATGAGATCTGGTTGAGAAAACAACTCCTGTGCTTCTCAGACAAATCAAAACCATCATCTGTTAACACCATCATGGACCTGCATGAAAGTTAAAACTGGTGCAAGAGATCTGTGTTTAAAGCAATAAACAAAGCAATAAATTCATAAATCTAGTTTGCACCAGTTTAATCTTAATTCAGTTCCAAATCACTGAGCACCATCTGACAGCATTACCAAACAACAGATAACCATCAGCAGTGAGACATTTCCCTGAAGAAAAATAAGAGTTTAGACTGCAGGGAGGAGTTTAACAGCAAAAATTGTGTCCGACTCAGTATCAGCTAAAGCTCTGTATTAAGTCATGGATCAGATCGGGACATCCCTAGTGTAAAATAATGATGTCCCACTCTGATCATGTGATCTATATTGGGGCTGATCCAGGCATATTTTAATAGATCATGTATTGGCTATTTTAGTCCTGATCCAGTATCAATTCTTGCTTTAAACCGCAGTGTTCAGAGCACCATCTGGTGTCATCAAGGTGTCCAGTGACGCCTTATTAACATAAGCAAACCAGATAATCACATCAGTGCATTAGAGAATTTACTGATTCTGTGCTGCAAAAATTGTTTATGTGAAGGATGAACTGACCAAACCAGAGGACTCCGGTCATTTCAAAGTCATCTGCTGAACTGTTTTGTTCTACATCTTTCTCCACACTTAGGTATAACTCCACTGGTTGTGCCATAAATACAGCATACATATACATCAAGTCGAAATAATCCAAACAGCTGAGGACTTTATGGCAGTATGAATAATACAAATAAATACAAAAAATAATGTAAATGAATAATGCAAATAAATGAATAATGCAAATAAATAAATAAATAAATAAATAAATAAATAAATAAATAAATAAATAGTTATGGGGGTTTCCGTTTGTAATTGCTGACATTTTGGGACACTTCTGGGTAAGCAGTGAAAAAAAAAGTCAGTCTGAAGTCAGGATGACATCACCATACAGGGTTTCTGCTTCAATATATAGTGAAACTGTGAACAAGAGAATATTTGCATTTTTTAAACAATTTTACAAAAACTGTCAAAGTACAATCAACCATATGCTTAAAACCTGTGTAAAAGAAAAGCTTTTTTTGCCTTTTTTTTTTTATCCAATCCAAACAGTGGGATCTGAAGAGAGCACACCACACCACACCTGCCATTCTGGGGTTGAACACATCTTAAAATGCAGTGCCCAAATTCATTTTGAATAAATATTTTCTAAATGTTTACATCCTGTGCACTGTTCAATTTCTGAGTTTGGGCTTCAGCTTCTGTAGGGCGGGTTTCTGACAGACTTTGGGATGGATTTTTCTGCTGCAACCATGCTTTCCAGTCATATGCAAGACATACTGTGCAAGACTTGGGTACAATGTCGGTGACAAAAGTGAGTGAGGATGGCAGCAAAAAGAAGGTGGTGGACTTATGGAGGTATTTTTCAAAGAAATATAGTCAAGTTTGCTAAAGAAATGAGTTTATTATAATAATGTTAAATACAATACTAAGCTTTGGTGCACAGCATACAGCACGCTGAAGTCATCTGTAGCTACTGCAGCTACAGCGCGGAATCCAGCTCAGCAAACCACTAAAATTTCCAACTGAATTAAATTTCAACCTGCATGCAGACCCTGACTGATCAGTGAGGGGAGGAGTGGCAGACACAGTGTTCAAATTTCAGAACAAAAGTCCCAAGAAGGTCCTTAAATTACAAAAATAATAAAGCACATTCAGGTTGTTCTTCTTATTTTTTATTTTATTTGGACTGATGTCAAGTATTTTGAATACCCATGTCAATTTAATCATTACAAAATAAAAGTTATTGCATTTTCAGCTAAAAAAATCCACTCGATCAATTCTCAACAGGATTCCTGATATTTTTGTCCTTATAAGCAAAACAAAAAGTGTAGGTGCAAGAAAAATTTAACAAAACATGGTCAAATTCATACAAATATCTAAATTCTGTACATTTTTACTTCTCAAACATTGAGCTGCCTAGGATTTCCTGGGGGAAAAAAATCTGGCATGCATGACTTTCTCTGATAAATACATTTCTGATTTTTGCTGAATAAAAGTACATCAAACTATGAAAACATCCCACAAATTTGGCCTGCTAGGATCACAGTTTTCCATTAGATTGAGTCAAAAAGCCCCCTTTTTCCTTCACCGCGGTTCAACAAAAATTTGTTCATTATCCATACGGAGACCAAAATCAGCCAGAAAGCACATCCCTAGTGACTGTGGACTAAGAGCTCAGTGTTATCCGGGACAGGTCCAGAAGGCCTTATTTCCGGGCCCCAACATTACATAATGGGGAGCTGGATCTGAACATTTCACAGTGGTCAATGGTCTCCACTCACCACCACAACAAAAGACAGGGCAGCCCTGGGGGATGATGTCATGGCCGTAAATCATGTGATCCCGCCGTGGGCCGTGGCAGGGAGACAGCGTCTCTTTTGTTAACAGGTATCTGCTGCAATTTTATCAGGAGGCAAAATACAGTAGCACAGCATTTTCATTCAGCACAACCTTCTGTGCTCAGCCTCAGTGTTCGGGCTTGCTGAGCAGCTCTGAATGGCACTCCTCAAATGTTCAATGCCTGGGGTTCAGTCAGCCATGGAGTGGTGATGTGGCCTCACTGAAAAGACTTGGCAGCATACATCCACACACATGCGCTACTGAAATAAGGACAGAAGAAAGTGCTGGACGTTTCAGCAACATGCCACAACACACTCAAAGACCCCCGGTCCTGACCACAGCTTAACCTGGAGAGGAGGGGCTGAAGTGCGAGGCACCAGCACAAGGATAATTAACCTCTTACCTGCTAGTCATCACTCAGAGGAAGCAGTTCTGCTTATGCAATCGCGTGTGCGTACATAAAGCACCAAGAACCTTTCAGAGGTGGGTATTTTAGATCCAGCAAGTCAAACTCCACCCCAAGGTTTTGTTCTGATTGATATATCCTGCAGCAGAGCAGCCCAGGCCAATCAATCAATCAATCAAAGTTTATTCAAATAGCGCTTTTCACAACAAAGGCATTGTTACAAACAAACTTCTGGAGGAAAAGCAGCTCAAACCCAGTCAAAGCATTAAAAACTGTCTAAGAAAGCTCCTCACTGCTGTGGACTGAGAGTAGTGGACTGAGGATGCCAGAGAGCACTCTAATAAATTAAAAATAAAGCATCAGCACTGGAACTGGCTTGAAATAGCCGATACCTGATCCATTATTATATGCACAGTGCAGCCCAAATCCCAATCTACTGGTTCAGTGTGAGACCGTCCAAGAAAATGAACACTTCTGATAAATGTGAGCAAGGTCTGTCTCTGATCACCCCTGATTGTGTTACTTTGCAACTCAGTCCTGGACAAACTGATCTCAGGATGACTGGCCTTTGAATGACTGGACTGTGCCTTTCAGAACCGTGTGTTCAGCTTCTTCCGGTACTCGGTCTTTAACCCTGATAATACTCTCTTTGATATCCAATCAAGTTGAATTGGCTTACAGGAAAAAAGGTGACAATGTTTCCCTAAGCACAATCAGAACCAAACCACGTAAGGAGCAAGCATATTGACCATCCTTCAAGTTTCACTGACACATCAAACACGAAAAAGGCCACCAGGTTAGGAATCAGAATGCTTATATTTCAGCAGACTAAGCAAACTCAAACCCAATGTCTAATCAATGTTAATCCATAACAGAAATGTAATGAAAACCTCTTCATGTTGCTGCCATCCAGCAAAACCAAACCGGGTACCAAGAGGATACTAACCCCTGGAGTAACTGTATTTTGTTCCCTAAACCTTCCATGGTGTGAATGTAATGAGGATAAATGCAAGTTTATTGGGGAACCTGTACAATTGAAAAGAGTCTCTATGACCCTACATTTGGGCAGTTGGGCCTGTAGATGCTTTTGGTTGCTAAAACTGGCATCCCAAGTGGTTCCATAAATATCTGGTGACTGTTGTTGCAAAAGTGTTGCAATCTGACAAGGACAGTCTTGTGAGACCCTTGCTCTGTTTGTTCGCATTATCCCCCTGAAAAACGGAGAAACTGAAGTGCCCACCATGAGGCCACCATACTCTAACCTGACAGTGGTCAGATCCCAGAACCTGGATTCACTGTTAAAGAGGTTGCAGTCTGCAGCATTCCAGGCTTTTCCTTCACAACACCATTGCAAACGAAAAGCAACGGTGGCTTGGTCACAACGGCCTAAATGGTGGGCAGTAATTAGAAATGACCTTCCTGTATCTCTCAGTCTAGTGATACGCTGCCTCTTAAAGTCAGTCAACTGAGCAAAAAGGCATGTCAGCCATCTCACAAAGAGGTTCACTACCCAAAAGTAGCCTCTGAGGGTAGCCTCTGAGGGCTTTTTATAGGGCAGCAGGGGAAGCACTTGTGCGTCATCTTGTGCCAAGACCCAAACCACACCTGTAATCGTTTACATTTTTGCATAACTGCACGCCAGGTTTTGCAACAACCCGACATTAAGTAGGTAATCCTTTTTACCTTCTCTATATTTTTGAACCAGTCCTTTTAAATGAGCAAAATTATAGTTTGTGATTTTTCAATCTCTACCCTCCCTTTAAAACGGTTCATTTTAGAACTTCTTTGACCTTAAAGCTCCATTTACCTTGTTTAATGTTTATTTCAATATTACCTTCGCTGATGAGCATCTTTTGCCATGTGACCCTCTGTGCTGTCCGTCACTGTTTAATCACTGAACTCCAGCAGCAGAAGCGAGACTTACAGTGTACATATTAAAGGCTGCGAAGGCAGCGTGAGCCAGAACTAAAGATAACCCAGCTTTGACTGCTGTGTCAACCTGACGTTAACAAGGGACTCAGTGAGAATGTCAATCTCCACGCAACAAGGCAGAACATGCACTCGTTTCTCACTGCCAAAGTTCAGAAACAAGTCAATGCCACTTTAATTGTGATTTCCAAGAATCCCTGGCAGGCATGTGATGTGGGGGGTAGGTGGGGTGGATGCGTGAAATCAAAAGCTGGGAAACACTGGGGCCCCGTGTTAATGATGAGTCTTTGATATGCTGTATGTTGAGCATAACAGAAGGGCGACTAGCAATGGTCCCTCAGACAGCAAAGCAGGGAGAAATGGACCATGTCCAGATTAATTAGTCAGAATCTTTCCTCATGATTGACAACTTCCAACAGGCACCCCCAGAACAAGTGATTCCACAACTCCGTAACACTCGTGTTCTGATAAAGGTTCTACTTTAACTAGTAGAAGTTCTGAAGTAGAAGTTTTACGCTGCTGCTAGACTTCTGGCAATAACGCTCCACTGAATCTCACACACTTCAATATGAAGAGCTCCTCTCCACAAATGCCAAGGTGTGAATGAAACCTCGAATCAAAATGCAGCTTAAGACAGATCAACTGATGAGTGCAGATTACGTGTGCAAGACATGTGAGTACGTTGGACATCTGTCAGGGCCCTTCAGCCATCACAATAGCTGGATTGTGCGGCGGCAGTGACGACATCGTGGCTTTGTGGTAAGAAGTTCACGAGTGCTTACACTGAACAGGGTGAACTTTAATGTCTTGCTGTGATTAGCACTGGAGCCAAGGCCAGGTCTGGAATCACCACCAGCCACCAGCTATTTAAAGTAAATCCCGATTAAAACTGTACTAACATTTCTCCCAAGTGATCTTTTCTTTGGCGTGTCACAGGTCAATCACTGGACACCTGAAATGAATGCCAACCAGACTTCAGAGACCTGCTCTACTGTAAAGGTGATAAAGAGAAAGACATTCAGACATTGTTCAACACGTGGCATCTGTGGAACATAAAATCCGAAAAGGTTTAACGTTAGAGAATAAACATTCTAAACATTTAAGCCAAGTGTATTATAATTTCCCTTTAGAGTTTGTTTATTTGAGCTCTCATAACTTGGTCAAACTCTGACCCAACAGGTAACAGCCATGGGCTCCTCCTCCCAGCTGCCTAGCACTCTTCACATAGCCATTTCCCTAGTTCATAATGTAATTAAGAAATGAAACCCATCATGAAAGATGACGTTCTGCTGAGGTCTGGAAGAGCAAGAAAACATGAGGACTGCTTCCTGTTAGCTTCAGGAAAAGCACTATTCTACTGCTCAGCGACACCTGTGCCCGTCAAGGAAGAGTCAAAAAGCTGAAGATGAAAACACCTCAAAATCCATAATGGACGACCTATAAAAGCACTCGCTTTTGGAGATCAGATGATCAGTTTCTTTAATTATCAATTAAAAGCAATAGAAACTGTGATCCAACATTTTTAATGACACTGTATTTCTGCAATACACAACAATACTAGACATCACGTAGCGTAAGAATTCAGCACCCACCCCAGGCCAAGTGCAGGGAAATATATAAAGGGGCAGGTAAATTTGATCGACCTCCAAGCCAAAGAGGCGTGTTAGTAATTTGGAGAGAAGGGGGCGGGACTACACCTGTGCTGCTGCTAGTCTGCCATTAACAGAAGAAGAACTGAACAGAAATGTGACGGTACGTTGCAGGTGTAAAGCAGGTGGCAGATATCAGCAGGCCTTCTCAAGAGGAGCCAAGGGATTAACCCTTGGATTAACCCTCGCAGGTTACGCGACCAGCTTGTTTTCAATGGGAGCAGCCAGTCAATGTTTTTACGTTACACGTAAAGAGTTGTGATCTTTAGGGCTGCTCGACAGACACGTACACGAGTGGATGAGTTGGATTTCGTTTTAGACCACTGAAAGGTGCACAACAGTGGTGATGTGAATGGTACAGGTACATGGTAGCAGACTCCGTGGACTCCAGCGGGATATCGTGACAGTAATCAGGAACTAACCAGCGTGTCTTTTGTGTGGCTGGTGGAAAAACACTCACATTAAGGCTGCAACAAATTACTATTTTGATAGTCAAAATATCAATTCTTGAAAGAAATAATTGTTCAGATTCGACAAATGGATCAGTTACCACAAATTTAAAAGGTGGTAGCTACAAAAGTTATGTTTTTGCTAAGTAACAATCAAAACAATCAATATCAAGACCTTTAAATTAACTTTCCTGCAAATATAAAAACAATAAAACGTGATCATTTTCCTAACAAATGTGGACTTGCAAATCACCAGCAATAACAAAGCTAAATCAATTTTCCCACAATCAACCTTCGTCATTTTTTGATCAGCAAAAGGGGAAGAAAATGGGAGACACATCAAGTATTTTGTGTTACTTCTACGTTTTTAATAGTGCCCTATTTAGACAGTCTGACTGTGATTGTGCCTGGCCGATTTCAGCTTCTCATACTTGGCCCACACTGGACTGATGGAGCTACAGCTTTGTGGCTGTGTTGCCTTATGGCTACATAACAGTTGTCCATCTGACAGCTGTTTTCATTGCAGCTCTGTGTGCAGATTGAGGAATCACAACTTTACAAAGTAACAGTATCAGTAAAACTGTACTGTACCACACCGTTTTGGCTAGACTCTGAGGACTAATCCACCATTCACATGCATCCCACACCAGAGAAACACACATGATGGCATTACTATTTTAATAACAATGACAACTACAACCATCTTATTTGCACAAAGTAGGTTTATTCAAACCTCAGTGACTGGGTTTCAGTTTTACCAGTGTTTGCTGACTGAAACCTTCACATATCCAACAGCAAGTCGATCACAAAAATGAAACAAGCAGAGAATATGAGCTAAAAACAAGTGCAACAAGAGCAAATCTGCAAGTCTACCTACGTGCTTACAAACAGCAAGCCAGTCAGTCGAGGAGTTTAAGGTAATCGAGAAGATTCTGAAGCCTTTTGACACAGCAGACCACAAGATCCTCCTGTCAATCATTGGTAGCCTTGGAATTGCCGGTTCTACATTGCAATGGTTTGCATTATACGTGGAAGAGCATTCTTACCAGGTCACATGGCAAGGAGCCAAATCAGCTCCATGCAAACTCTCCACCGGTGTTCCACAAGGCTCAGTCCTCAGTCCTCTTCTTTTTTCTCTCTCTACACTACTTCTCTGGGTAAAGTAATATCTTCTCATGGTTTTACTTCCCACTGCTACTTCCCACCCTCCGACACCCAGGTCTCATCTCGTATCTCAGCTTGCCTCTCTGATATCTCATGGATGGCAGCCCATCACTTAAAACTCAACCCCAGCAAGACCGAACTACTATTCATTCCTGGAAATACTGGTCCTCACCCTGATCTTACCATTTCCCTTGAGAACTCACTGGTCACTCTATCTGCTGAAGCACGGAGCCTTGGTGGATGACCAGTTATCGTTCTCAGCTCATGTTGCAAACCTGACTCGGTCATGCAGGAGAATTTGACCTTTTCTGTCTAGAGAGGTCACTCAGGAGCTTGTTCAGTCTCTTGTCATTTCAAGACTAGACTACTGCAACTCCCATCTAGCTGGCCTTCCTATGAGGACCATCAGAGCATTGCAACTTATCCAGAAAGCAGCAGCGCGGCTCATCTTCAATGTTCCTAAATTCAGTCACGTAACTCCTCTGCTGCGTTCCCTTCATTGGCTCCCTGTAGCTGAACATCAGTTTCAAAACCTTGAATCTGACCTACAAAGCCAAAAATGGACCAGCCCCTCCATACATGATGGCAATGGTCAAAAGTCGAGCTGAATTAAGAGCCTTTGGAGCCTCAAGTACAGCTCGGCTTGACCCACCATCCCTGAAAACGCAAGGAAAATAAGCATCCAGATTCTCTTCAAAATGGTGGAACGAACTTCCCCTGGGAGTCCGAACAGCTGAGTCCCTCACTGTCTTCAAAAGCAGACAGAAGACCCATCTGTTTCAGGAGTATTTAACTCCATAAAGACATTTGTTTCAACAGGATCTAAGCATGAGGAATCTCTAGACTCCAGCCTCGTCTACTAGCTAAGGATACTCTGAGTGAACAGCAAAGCACTTTTGTAATGTAAAAGCCTCCACAGCCCATGACTTTCCAGTTCCAGTTATGAAGCATAAAAAGCAGCAGCAGATTTACCTCAGAACATGATGAGAACATGCAAAATGACAGAGTGGACAGAAGAAGAGTGAGGTGGAGTGAGAGAATAAAAGTCACAGAAATGCTAGAGAATTGGAGCCAGAGGCGCTGGAACAGACAGAGCAGTGTTGTCGTTCAAACCTCTGGCTTTGCTGTAACACGTCTAGAGGACGGTAGAGAGTGAGCTGTTACTTTTGTCTGTTGAGAGCTGTTAAGAATCACCAGAGAGAAACGAGTTGGACACTTTGATTTTAGGTTTTCACTTTAACAGCTGCATACAATAAACAAAGACAATCAATATTTATATACAAAACTGGTGAATTGATTTTTCATCCAAGGTGTGTTTGGATGTCCAAATTTCACTTAGTGCTCATCAACGTTAGCTTCATCAATGCAATCTTAAACTGAAGAACACTCAATAGTCCCAATCCAAATAAATATATACACATATATATCTACAGGGGTTGGACAATGAAACTGAAACACCTGTCATTTTAGCGTGGGAGTTTTCATGGCTAAATTGGAGCAGCCTGGTTGCCAATCTTCATTAATTACACATTGGACCAGTAAGAGCAGAGTGTGAAGGTTCAATTAGCAGGTAAGAGCACAGTTTTGCTCAAAATATTGCAATGAACACAACATTATGGGGGACATACCAGAGTTCAAAAAAGGACAAATTGCTGGTGCACATCTTGCTGGCACATCTGTGACCAAGACAGCAAGTCTTTGTGATGTATCAAGAGCCACAGTATCCAGGGCAATGTCAGCACCACCAAGAAGGACCAACCACATCCAACAAGATTAACTGTGGACGCAAGAGGAAGCTGTCTGAAAGGGATGTTCGGGTGCTAACCCGGATTGACGCTGTACTGGCCACAAAAGGAGGCCCTACAACATCATACTAATACATTATTGTGGTCTAAAACCCGGTGTTTCAGTATCATTGTCCAACGCCTGGATATATAAACCTCCTATCACTCTCCATTGCTTTGCTCCACCCCTTTCATCTCCGCTCCTCCTCTACTCTGAGAACGTGAATGGAGGTGGAGAGGAACAAAGACACACCATGGACGGTGTGCCTTGTTAATCAGGTGTGATGGGAGCTTGGGAGCTCCATGGGAAAACATCACAGTGTTAAACAGCTGCCCTCAGAATTCCGATACATGGTGAAGTTTTGTAGCAAGTCACAGTGAGCTGCTGGGGGTGGGGGTGGGGTGTCACCCAGGACAGAGTGCCATGATTGTGGCAGGCCTACTGTCCCTCATATTCAGTAATACAACTGCATTTTATGCAGAGAGATTTCACAAAAAAATTCATATTCAGCTTCACTACATGCCTTGATTCATTGATTTATCCCACTGTTAGATCAGGAATTTCTTCTGTTCTCATGCCTATTCACAGTCTAGGATTACTGTTCGACTGTGTTCTCTACAACTTTGGAAACGTGGCCTATTTTTCACAGAGCCAATAAGGCTTAATTAATTTGACTTTAATAAAGCACTGCATAATGTGAGGCTCGTGATGGAAAGGGAAGGACGGGATGGAGGGAAGCAGTTGTCTTAGAGCTGTTGGAGAACACTAGTTCGCTCTCACTCCGCAGATACACGAGGGACATATTCCCATATATTCTCCACAACGCTTGTGCTGCAAGAGATTCATTATACTGTAAATCTCAGCACTTATATCCACAGCAGACAGAAGGAAAAGGACACTTAATCCTTTAATTCAGAGGAATCAGAACTATTCCCCCCAAAGCCCGCAAACAAATTCATCGTAACAGTCGGGAGAGAATCCACAGATTACTAAAGAGATACTCTGCGACATATACCTGCAGAGGGAACCTTCTAACAGTCTACACCATCTAGGTCAAAGAGCTTAGAACACACGAAGGTAGAAAAGCAGCTGTTAAAACCAGCATGGGCGAGGGAGCGGGCTGTGCCAGTATGATGACACAAGCTCCCGATGGGAGGTTTGTGGGGCAGCGCCAGAAGTGCAGCTGACTTTGAAACCGTGTTTGCTGCCACCTCTCCACAGCTTGCGTTCACGAGGCTAAAAATGCCCGCTCTTCCAAATTGGGGCACACTTGAAAATATTTGCGTTATTTATAAACCTGGCTGTGCAGACTCGCAAACTCAAAACAGCAACACATGAGGTGCACATGCAAGAGGGTCCAAGCATACTGTATCTTTGGAATCAGACCACCAAACACCACAGCTGCTTTTACCACCACCACACTGGATTTAAATAGCAGCAGGAAGACTTGGTACAAAAAGTGTTCTGTACACACACACACACACACACACACACACACACACACACACACACACACACACACACACATCTGGTGTAAAGCTGTGGACACATTAGAAATTTGCATTTAATATTGCCTTGTGAAAATGGGTGTGACCTGGGATGGCTCAGGAGCACGGTGCTCCAT
This sequence comes from Acestrorhynchus altus, assembly GCA_034509495.1. Taxonomy (NCBI): domain Eukaryota; kingdom Metazoa; phylum Chordata; class Actinopteri; order Characiformes; family Acestrorhynchidae; genus Acestrorhynchus; species Acestrorhynchus altus. Next base: position 6,738,738 of record CM067507.1, on the reverse strand, counting down.
TTTTGAGCTGTTGGCACTCTAGCAAGTTAGTTAATAACACCGTTAACAGTAAACACAGTACCCCGTTTCTAAATGAACAGTCCATTCTATCAGCTCCCCTTACCATGCAAGAGCGCTTTGGAGTTCTTCTTTCTCTGCATACTTTATTATCCTCCTTTCACCTGATCTCCAATGGTCAGGAGCCCACAGGACCACCACGGAGCAGGCATTATGTCAACACTACAGTGATACCAACAAAGTCATGGTGTGTTAGTGTGTGTGTTACTAGTCTGGAAACAGTGGATCAGACACAGAAGTGCACCCCTCACTGTGTCCTGCTGGACCGAGAATAGCCCACCAACCAGAAATATCCATCCAACACTGTCCTGTGGGCAGCATCCCGTGGGCACTGATGAAGGACTAGAGGATGACCAACACACACAGTGCAGTTAGGAGTGTCTAATAGACTGGACAGTGAGTGGACACAGTGATTAAACACTTCAGCAGCACTGCTGTGTCTGATCCACACGCCACCACGTCAGTGTCACTGCAGTGCTGAGAATGGCCCACCATCCGTATAATACCTGCTCTGTGGTGGTCCTGTGGGGTCCTGACCATTGAGGTACAAGGTGAAAGGAGGATAACAAATGTATGCAGGATAGCGAATCCAGAAACAAGGAGATGGTCATAATGTTATGGTTTATCTATGAAAAACTATGTATAATGTCATGGCTGCAACACTGGAGCCATTAACTTACGTACCCTACAGCAATTAGTGGGAACAGATCATTGGGGTCTCTGTCCCCTCAGTCCTGGACACTTACACCACACATTACATCCAGATAGAAGGCAGCATTACTCTATACACTTTATCCCCCATCAGACCCATCATACTTTGCACATGCTCACACAGGAGTGACTCACTCTTACACATCTCACACTCACCTTCAAACATTCATGTACACACACCTCTATTGATGCTCCCACCCTGTATCCAGGTCCTCACCAACAGGACACATTATGCCACAGTACTGCTGTGGTCACGTTTCCTATAAGCTGACCCCATATAATGAGGTCATAGAAATGAGTCTGTCGTACATATAGTATTTACTTTTGTTCGACTTTTATATTTGCAAATCTGTGTTTGTACTCTGCCCTTTACATTGCCCCAAGAACCCTAAGTGGCCCGTCTTTGGACCAGCCGGTAATGGGGGACCTGACACCACAGTTTAAACAAGACATACTGCTAATTAATGCTGTAAAGTCACTTTGTTTCTTGGTATCAGACATATAATGAAACATTATGGACTCGTTTATTTACAGGGGTTGGACAATGAAACTGAAACACCTGGTTTTAGACCACAATAATGTATTAGTATGGTGAACTAGGGCCTCCTTTTGCGCCCAATTCAGAGTCAATTCGTCTTGGGAATGACATTTTTTAAATACAACCCGGGTTAGCACCACAGCATCCCTTTCAGACAGCTTCCTCTTGCGTCCACAGTTAATCCTGTTGGATGTGGTTGGTCCTTCTTGGTGGTGCTGACATTACCCTGGATACCGTGGCTCTTGATACATCACAAAGACTTGCTGTCTTGGTCACAGATGCGCCAGCAAGACATGCACCAACAATTTGTCCTCTTTTGAACTCTGGTATGTCCCCCATAATGTTGTGTTCATTGCAATATTTTGAGCAAAACTGTGCTCTTACCTGCTAATTGAACCTTCACACTCTGCTCTTACTGGTGCAATTAATGAAGATTGACCACCAGGCTGCTCCAATTTAGCCATGAAACCTCCCACACTACAATGACAGGTGTTTCAATTTCATTGTCCAACCCCTGTAGTTTAGTAGAGACTTTTGTAGTGTGTTTAATATCTTCTAATCCAGTTCAGCTCCCAGTGCCTTGAAAAAATAAATAAATAAAATAAATAAAATCCATAACGGGACTGAACGGGACCGAAAAATGTGATGGTGCTACTCGTATTGTGAATAAGGATGTAGAATATATTTTATGTGCCTAAACATAAGCATGTTACTATGTGCACATTGCCAAGTACAAACCTGCATTGTCCACTGAAAACGAAAGGCCTTGATTTGAAGACCACAACAATTTCTGCTCAGACGAACAATGTACTGGTTAGTTCTGTAAGCTCACCCGAGGAAGGAGCTCCTTCCAACTAATCTTATCTACTGGTCCCACTTGGTCACTCCAGAATAATAGCACCTAATAATTGCATAAACATTGGAGATACTAGAATACCTGTGGTTCAATTACCTGTTAATTAACTCTTACAGGTACTCGAATATCAAAATCCCAATGCACTCAGAGAGTAGATCTAATGTACGCATGTATAGAATGGGGTAAATGCTTTTAGCCAATTAGAAATGAACATGGACCAGTTAACTCATTTCTGGTTCTTTAAGTCTATCTATACACACCGCTTCCCAGGAATACCTCTGGAGACCATTATCCGAAATACTCCATCTCCTCAGGAATGCCTGGAGCACATTCTTTCCACATGGGGTATTGGGAGGAGAGCAACTGAATGGCACACATTGATTTGTAGGGCAAAGTGCAAAGATGAGAGAGAGACGTGCTGGAATGTGGGCTGTACTGCCCAGCTGTGGTGTCCAGAGGCAGACAAGACTGCCCAGTTAGGGTGGGGTTGGGAAGCTGAGGAGCTATGCATATTTATGAGCTATTTCCTGGAGTCCCCTACTCCAGTGTAAAACCCAGGCTAGATTAGATTGTGCTTTTCTTCATCTCCCTCTTCTCTCTCTTTGCTGGTCAGGGTGAGACAGCACTAATCTTAGATCCTGCTCTGTTTAGGGTCTGATTAGACACGGTTGTGGATCATGCCACTAAAAGCTTTGCAGAATGACTACATTCAATTTAAGTGCTTAATCAGATTAATTGCTGGAAAGCATTCCGTACCCAGTGTCTGTTTGTACCTGCAGTTTTCAGCCATAATCTGAAATCACTGCAGCTGCCAACAATACCGCAGACCAATCAGGTCTGCAGGAGAAATACTGGAAACTACGCATTCAACTGAATCAGTATGAATCAATAAATCAGTATGATTTATTATTCCTGTGATTTATTAAACAATGTCGAAATGCAGGAAACCGATTCAGCCCAGGCAGGATCAGTGAGCCTCATAAGTATCATAAGTCACCTTTCTAACCATGTTCACACAGCAGGAAAAGTGGCCCAATTTCAGTTTTCTCACAAAACCTGGTGCTGTATTAGACTGTTCACACTACGCTTTTAATGTGACATTTGTCTGTATGATGTGGAAAATGTGACTTTTTATCTTCTTGTTTCCCCAAGCTGTTTCGATTCCAACTCAGAAGGTCCCATTTCGATTCAATTCCCATTTTGATTCTATTCAGTTTGACTGAGAATAACATTCACAAAAGGGTGTTGAACATGTGTTCTTGCCTTGTAATCTCCCAGTAAGACCTGCTGGAACATGCTGTTATCATATGAATGTCTGAATTTGGGAGGGTCATCAAAACTTCTTTGGTAAAATTTCTGTTTATTCCAGAAGGTCACAGATTGATCTCGGTTTTGTATGAATTGATATTGGATTGTTCAAACAAAGAATCATTTGAATTGAAAAATCTATTTTTTAAATCCAGGTTTTAACAATGAGGGCATTAACAATATATAAGCACCATTTGTGCAAAATAAATGAAATGCTAATAGCTGCTTACAGCCCACTGCAGTGTACAGTGTAAATGTACAGTGTAACACACACACACACACACACACACACACCTTATCTTGTGCCAATTGAAAAAATATTGTCAATAGAATTAGATTCATTGGAGCAGATGAACATGAATTTGCACCATGGCATGGATTAGAGAGGCAGTTAGTGATGAGGTGTGCTGGTCATCATCCAGGATCTCGACCTTACTAAAACTCATTGCTGAATAAAATCAAATTCTCACAGCCATGCTCCAAAATCAGGCAGTCTTCCCTGAACAGTAGTCCAGGAAAGGCAGGATAAACTCTAATACCCTTGATTTAAAAAAAAAAACAAAAAAAAACAATGAATGAGCAGGTGTCCCAATATTTTTGTCCGTATATTGTATATATTGTTGCCCTCACCCAAGTGTTTTTCTGGCAGTGGTTCTTCACTGTGTGAAATGTTCATGACAAATGGAACAATACAAAAGATCTAAAATCTTTCCATTTTCTCTCATTTCATTCTCCTGTAAAATTACAAAACAAAGTACTATGTGCTATAAAGTGTTTGAAATGTTCCTTTAGAACCATTAACACTAGAATACAACCTGAAATCACAATGCAATAACCCAGTAAATGTGGGTTTCTCAATCACAGTGGCACCTGCTGCCAAACTCTACACTCATAAGTTCAACAAGAATACAGTTTTCCTCCTTCTCCATTCAGGTTTTGTCTGTCTGTTACAATTTAATATGTTGTACTGTTTTCTATTTTAATTGTCTATTTAGGCCTAAAACTCCTAAGGGTTACATTTGCTTAATATCATAAAAAAAAAAAAATAAAACATCTGCCATCCCATTAATTTCTTACTCAATCAGAGTTCTAGAAACCAAGCAATCAATGGATTAATGGAGAACAGTAAGAAAACGAATCTAAAATCGACAACAATCATTTACACTAATGAAGCTATTCTGGTCCACACTAACATAAATGTCAAAAGACTTGCTGTCTTGGTCACAGATGTGCCAGCAAGACATGCACCAACAATTTGTCCTCTTTTGAACTCTGGTATGTCCCCCATAAATGTTGTGTTCATTGCAATATTTTGAGCAAAACTGTGCTCTTACCTGCTAATTGAACCTTCACACTCTGCTCTTACTGGTGCAATTAATGAAGATTGGCCACCAGGCTGCTCCTATTTAGCCATGAAACCTCCCACACTACAATGACCGGTGCTTCATTGTCCAACCCCTGTAGCTAGATTAGATAGACAGATTAGATAGATAGATTATATAGCTAGATAGACAGACAGACAGACCAGGGTAGGGAAACCTCCAGAATCTTAAATATACCATGATACAAATGTTTGGCCATTCTGTTCAGTGCTACTGTTTATGTATACACACAGTGTGTTCACGTTCCATCTCATAAAGTGTCTTATAAACATACTGCCATGTTTGTGATATTCAATTACCATGAAGGAGAACTCAAACACAGAGTCAAGTGGAGAACTCTCCCTTGTTGGTACCAAAAAATATATAAAATGCCATCTCTGTCATAACCAACCTTGAAGCAGATTTTGTGCAGGGCAAAAAAATGTACAGTGATGGGTCTGGTCAGAAAAGTTACTTTAATGACCAGAAACCCTTCTTCTTCTTCATCTCTGTGTGCCAAGTCTCTTCCCAGTCTCTCACCCAGTTTGCACCACAGTTGCAAATTGCTGGCTCACTGCTATCCTGGCCACATGGTTTGTGTTGCACAGAAAAGTAAGTCCAGAACCAAACCTGCTATAGTTCTAAAAAGTTTACTTCAGTTTTTCGTTTCATTTTATTTTCATAAAGATTCAAAACGAGGAGCTCTTTTAAATATGACCAGGATACAGTGAATTTTGAGGATGCATTGTAATGTGACCACATTTGGAGACGGTCAGACACATATGATTGGATTATTAATGTTGTGTGAACATCAAAGCCTCTCAATGCGCCCCCAAGAGCAAAGTACCACCTGCATCAACCGCGTCACTGCCTCAGCCAGAATATATGTAATAACCACGAGGCCACACCGTCTGCACGAGTAGCTGACCACGTTGTGACAATAAACTAACTAGTGGATAAAGGCCATAATCATCCTCCAGCAGAAATCTGATCATAAATGAATGATTATTAAATTCTTATTAAGTGCAAATTCAGACACTATTTCTGCTGTACTGTAAACCATGTCTGAATTTCAAGGCTTGTTACACCTCTAATTAACATGACACCCTTCAAGCATATCCAAATACACCTTTCACAAGCCCGTCAAGCTCCAGATTACAGCAAGAATAAGCCTAGTATCAACTCAAAACACTGTGTAATGACAGGCTTAGAGCAGATATGCCACGACTGAAGTGAGCAAATCCCTTATGTCAGCTTTTAGTGCAACAGCTTTATTTTGCAGGATCCATCTCAATGCCAACACACGTACACACACGTCGATAGCAGCACAAGAACAAATACTCTGTATATGATGAAAAATGCTGCTCTCCGATGTTATCAATCAAAATAAATACAATGTTCGTTTCACAAGTAGATGAATGGGGGTGGGGACGGGGACCGTTCACTGATTCGACCTGATTCCGGATTTGCCCATTTCACCATGGTTGACTGAAAATGTGCATTCTGAAGCAACCTTCTCATGAACCTGTTTTGCCAGCTGTCCTACACTCCTTTATTGTTCACCTCTACAGTGCACACAGAGTAAGGGAACACCAGATGAATGTATAGCTTTAAAGGTAAAGGCTGAAAACAGGCTAGCAGGTGCAGCTGCTTAGAAGGTTCATCTGTGCCACAAGGGATCTGACTGCGGCTTAACAGGAGAGTCAGAGCTGGAGTGGTGTAACAACAGCCCAGAGGGCTTTTTCATTTGCTTTGTGCAATCCCTCTTTGGTTTGGTTTGTCCAGACGCATCATAACGTTCTCACTGCTTATTGGTCAGACCTGTCTGGAGAGGAACAAACCTTCACACAATTTAGAGAAGCCAATTCACCTGATCCATGTTTTTGGAATGTGGGAGGAAACAGGAAAGCCACACAGACACCTGGAGAACATAGAAACTCCACCCTGATAGGGCCTTGAACCCAAGACCCCAGTGCTCTGAGGCAAACGTGCCAACTCTGCCACCCAGAAACTAACTGCAGGAAGATGTGTTTCAGAAAAGTGCTGTTTCAGACAAGAGCAGCGGCCATGGCATTTGTTCACAGAGGGGCTGCACAATATTGGGAAAACCTGACATTTCAAATAAAATTCATTCTATGATGAATACTGCAATATAAAAAAATTACAGGAATTTTCACCCCATGTCACCAGACTGTGTCATGACTAGAGATCGGCCAATATATCTGCCTGATATCTATGTTTAAAGTCTGCAAACAGCCCTGAGTTACTGCTGCCGTGGAACGTGTCACTGCTGCATGTGAAGGACCACAAACCAAAACTTGGGAGATAGATATATATATATATATATATATATATATATATATATATATATATATATATACTGTCTCTTATACACATAATAAAGATAGATAGATAGAGGGGTTGGACAATGAAAGTGAAACACCGGTCATTGTAGTGTGGGAGGTTTCATGGCTAAATTGGAGCAGCCTGGTGGCCAATCTTCATTAATTGCATCAGTAAGAGCAGAGTAAGAGCACAGTTTTGCTCAAAATATTGCAATGCACACAACATTATGGGTGACATACCAGAGTTCAAAAGAGGACAAATTGTTGGTGCACATGCAGCTGTGACCAAGACAGCAAGTCTTTGTGATGTATCCAGGGTAATGTCAGCACCACCAAGAAGGACCAACCACATCCAACAGGATTAACTGTGGACGCAACAGGAAGCTGTCTGAAAGGGATGTTCGGGTGCTAACCCGGATTGTATCCAAAAAATATCAGTCCCAAGATGAATTGATGCTGTAAATCTGCTTCAGGTCTTGCAATGTGAAGATTGTGTATACCCACATTGTGATAACGATAATGACACTCAAATCAATATACTGTGCATCTATAGTTCATAGCTACTGTAATTATCTGCTCAATATACCAGGTTAAACTACACTTGCAGAGGTATACCTGAATCTCATGCTGTGAACCTGATTGTTGGGTCGGATCAAGGTCAGATCATGTTCTTACCACGAATGAGCACACCAAAAATTTGGTCTGCACAATTTCCAATTACTGTTTTCACACAAACCTCATGAATCACAAGCGTGAAACGAACCAGCATCTACTTAAAGTACACGTGAAAACACACGTGGGTAATAAAAAGACAGATGTTTGAGCTTACTGGACAGCCTACCTCATGCATGCAAGAGAATTCACATTTGTGATGTAGTTTACACAATAATGGGCATTTATATAGTCAGGTGGCAGAGACATTTTACTTTTCAGCAGCTCTTCCCTGTGACATTACAATTATGCCTGGAAAACAGGTTTTAAATGTGTTTTCTTTTGGCACGGCAGGAGAGGAGCCAGCACATCTCTGTGTTTTGCCGACAGATACATATTCTGGGTAACATTTGGAGCCATTAAAAACTCTTTTCTTTTGTCTTGGTTGTATCAGCAATATGGTTTTATGTGAAAGAGCATTTAGATTCTCCTTCCATTAAACACTAACAGTTGTGTAATATATGTTTCTCTCAGTTTTCCGAGATCCCTGCTGTTACTGCTCTGACCATGGGAATTTTGGAATTAAGAGACGCCAGGCATATTATGCTCGCACATGATCAATGAGATCAATAAGGGACGAGTGTTGCAAGCCCTGGCTTTTCACATGTCTAAGCCAACGAGATCTGCAACATTTCCAGGTGGTCCTGCCTGAGAACCAGGACACCTGTTGTGATGAAACACATGGTGGTTACGTCCTTTCAGTTTTTTCCTTTTTGTGGGAAAAAAACGTTATAGGGCCCTTTTTTGTTGAAGACAAACTGATACCAGTTTTTTTTTTTTTTTTTTTTTTTTTTTTTTTTTTACTTTTAAGCGGCACTGCAGAACTACAGAAATGAATTAAAGCCAATCTTAGATCAGTGTTTTCTGTTCAGGGTCCTGGAGCCACGCAAATATGGACCTCATCAAAAATCACTATCACCGCAAAAGCATGCAGGCTACCTACCTTCTTCAACATCACTGACGTGGTAATAGCATGCTGCCTACCACCCACATTACCACTGTTTTTAAGCTGTTCCCACCATCCTAAGAATTTATTTTGAGACTGCATAAGCTCACACACATCAGATGAACACCAGCTACCAGAGTTTTGCCTCATTTATCAGTGATTTCACTTGTGTTGCCCTTTAATGCTAGAGTTCACTGAATTAACCCTATTTATGTATATAACCGACCTAAACATGTCGGCTGGGTATCGCCAACGATTTGATTCAGTTTCACAAGGTCCCAACTTAATACAATTCCAGATTCAATTCAATTCAATTCATTATTGGTTCATTTCAGCATATTACATTCACATTAACAGGTTCTCAGGTCCACAAACCTCAACACAACAATATGCTATTGGACTAGCTAGTATAGAAGCTTACACTGTTCGTTACAAAACAAATCAACTGTTCCATCTCAATGTTTTCTCCGGAAGGAGGCATTGCTATGCTGTGTGTGCTGAAGCAATCTGCTGGCTTTATTAGCTCCAGCTGAGAATCATTACCACGTCTCTCCAAGTTCTGAACCGCTTGTCGGTGCAAAATGGACATTTTATCACATTCTCTTGCCTCATAACCCCACAGTAAGACTGGTCAGACCATGCTGTTATTATACGAATGGTATGTAACTGACCTGTGATTGAATTATGTCTCGTTACTTGTGCATCTCTCGTTGTCCAAGCTTTCTGCGGATGTGTTTATTTATGTTTCTAGGGCAAAAAACTAGTGGCGGTATTGTAGTAATTGTGAATTTTCTGATTTTTACTGCTGACAGTAGGGGTTAAAGCTTGATATTCAATTTTGGATCATTCAAACAAAGATTTTTTTAAAACACACCCCTCACAGCAACAGCTTAGAGTCCAAAGTGCAATTTGTGATGTTCGCACTTTCTGTGAAATTTTCACAGTGCAGTGTGAAAAAAAAACCAAGCCGTGTGCCAGCACGGCTGTCACACCTCAGTAGATGCTGTAAATGCAGATTACTTTATTAATGGATAGATTCATTATTTTTGAAGAGACAAGGCAAGAGGGGGAGCCTATGAGAGCGCCTGATGTTACAAGGCTGGATGAATGGCTGCACTTGGAGAAAGGCTTTTGGGAATGTGGACAATCGCTAATTGGATGAGGGTTTCGTTGGCCAGCAAGGGAATAGGCCTTTATACATCCGGACTGATAAATGGGATGGGAGCTGTATGCCTGTGCCCATGTTTGCTGTGTGGGTGGGCTGACGGTATTACCAACTCCCCCGTCCAGCTTTGGAATTCAATAGGTCCCATCCATGCTTCAGAGGAAAAACAAAACAAAAAAAAAACCAAACATGCAATAAAGCAGGAAAAGGGGAAATGGTCAACTTTTACACACTGTTGCCATAGTTATGTTGCCATCAGTCTGGACTACATTTTTACACTTTCATGCTGGCTTGAATACAAAGACAGACTAAAGAGGTGCTGCATGCATTTTTCAGCAAGGGGTTTTAATGACAATCCCAAACAAAAGCACTGCTTCTGCTTTAATCTTACAGTATCTCAGAGACAGTCGGGTAACAACTAATATTTAGGGTTTTAAAGTATAACTATACAAGTTGTAAAAATACTACCCAACAGCAGAACAATAAACAGATCATTCACTGATCAACAGTGAAATCTCTATTGCTGTGTTCTCACACTGGATATGACCCTCATCCAAAATCTCCAGTACAGTGTTACCACGCTGGCTCCCAGCCTCTTACATCAGGACTGCAGGGTTACCGCACCAGCTTTGGCCCTCATCCAAATCGCCTGTGCTGACTTTCGGCCTCCTCCTACATCACTACCATGGCATTAGCATGCCAGCTACGACCCTTGACCAAAATTGCCACTATGGTGTTAGCATCCTTTAAAGCCATGTTTTAGCCTGTTTTAAATGTCATATTTAGCATGAACACAGCCACAGTGCGTGCTGTAGCACTGGACCATCCGATGCTCATATTGCTTGTGTCACTGTTTCTGGCGACAGCGTACTGGGGTCGTACTGTTACGATGCTGCTTTTTCATGCACTGTGAGGAACAAAGCAAAGAGAATCCAGTGTTTATATGTAAAATCCTTTGGAATTTGCATAAGTAACTGGGAAGGTGATGTACAAAGAGTTCCCATCAAGTCAAAATGTTGCACAAAAGATGTGGAAAGAAACTCTTTCGTTTATGAATCAGTCAGTCAGTGGGAAGTGTGCACACTAGGCACGAACCAGGCTTAATCCTCATGTCACATCACGTTAATAAAACCTAAAGGTATCCTGAGAGTTTTTCTCAGATTCACTGCCATGCAGACATTATTTTTGTGTAAAGTCATACTATCACAAGACACACAACCAGCTACCAGTCTCGGTTTCTGACACATTTTGCACTAATTTCACTAGGGTTGCCCTTTAAAGTGTTGCACTTTTTCATTGAGCCAGACTCTACATTAGCCCACTTATATATGAGAATGCACTGGTTTGCAATTCACTGCTAATGCTGGTTTGTTTAAGCGTTCGGGTCACAGATTCCACTGTATAGCGTGTGTGAGATGTGCTGGACGGCTGCCAGTTCTTGTGAGCCTAAAAGCACAGGCATTCCAGCTAAGGACTGCAGCTACGCGAACTTACGCAACAAGTGCTCCTTCTTTAGTTCGGATAAATTTGTTCCAGAGATTAAAGATGTTTAATCATATACCTAATGTTTAATCACAGCAACACTCATACTAGACTAAAGGCAAGAGAAGAGAGAGATGGCTTTCATTCTGATGAAAAGAAAGAATTGGACGTGCTGAGTGATTATATGTCACAAACTGCATGTGTCCAAAAAAGCACTCCTTGCTCTTACACAGTTCCAGTTCCTGCAAGCAACCTTCTAGATTATTTCTGAGAGAGCCCTTCTAAATACATCCCACTGTCCGTGCGTAAGGTTAAAAAATAAATGAAATAAAAAAAAGGACTGTATGGGCAGTGATCTCCACAGGCCTTAGTCAGTTCTCAAGGAACCCAATCAGTTGGAACCACCAAAGCGAGGAAGGCACCAACTTGGCAGTTCACAGCACCCAACTGAACACAATCATTCCCAGTGAGTGACCACCTCAATGTACATAAGAACACAAAGAGTGGCCAGCAGGGATTTCCAGTGGATGAACAGTAGTGCCCAGGCTGCGCTCTATAGTTTCATAACGCTGCCTGCGTCCCAGTGGGTATTAGCACTGTATAGGCTGCACTGAATGATGGCGAACTGACGCAAGGCTGAATGGAATGTGCCTGGTTCACGCCAGCTGCCCACAGCAAGAATCTGTGAATGTATGTAGGTGCCAATATCATAATCAGGGTTCATTGTTTACAATCCAAGCAGATCAATGTGCATCTTGACAATATATAACAAGTGTTCACAGTGAGTGCTTTCTTACTGGCCTGACAAACTGCCCGATCCTGTTGAAAGGCTTTATTACAGCTCACTAGTATAAGTCCTACACCGTCCTATGAGACCTACAGCAGTGCTTAAAAGTTAGAACAGTGCTTCTCAAACTGTGGTAGCTGAAGCATCCCAATATAGTGACCTCAGAATATCTGCTGCCTGCACTAGATATTAAGCATTAAACACTTAATATGTGAAAAACATAATTCATGTTTCTATATTTATATTTCTATACAAATGATGTTAACAGTTCCTCAAACCAACTCTAAAGTCCAATTAAGCCCAAACATATCCTCTGTTAAAATATCCTCAATTAAAAATAAAATACAGGAGGTTGAAGCTCCATATTTCCATAAAGTTGAAACACCAGTTTTGACTTTCATGTCTGGCACACATCACCTGATCTTCTGCCACGCACTGCTGTATTACCCACCCGATCTTCTGCCACGCACTGCTGTATCACCCACCCGATCTTCTGCCACGCACTGCTGTATCACCGACCCGATCTTCTGACAAGCACTGCTGTATTACCCACCCGATCTTCTGCCACGCACTGCTGTGTTACCCACCCGATCCTTCTGACACACACGGCTGTATTACCGACCCAATCTTCTGGCCAACATGAGGCACCAACATGATCTAGAAGCTGTAAAATGTAGAAATGTCCCATAAATGTTGCTTTAAACAGGATGTAGCTGGAGGTACATGTTCACATCCAGTGTCTTTATTTATGAAGTCTTGTACTCAGTGCTGCCTAACAACCACATTTATGTTGTGCATCCATTCACATCTGAAGAATTTTGGCTCACTGGGAGAAATACACACTATGCTAGGCTACATTACAGCTTATGTCTTATGATCGTGTGTTCTAGATTCCCTTTAATTGAATTATTTTTCTAATTAAAATGTGTTCAAAAAATAAATGGAGCGGAAGGAACGAGGTTTTTCAATTTGAGACTGAGGAGGAACCTTTGAATGTGCCACAAGGGCCCTTCGATAAAAGGACAAGAGTTTCTTGAAGGTTCCTTGAAGCAGTTTTTACAGTGATGATGTCTGACGAGGGCTGTGTGTGTGTGTGTATTCGTGCACTTCCAGAAGAGCAGCATGTTTAGGTGATGCTGGTCTACTACACTAAAACATTTTACATTCTAACAAATAGGAAAAGTTTATAGACACATATGCACCTATATCAGCACTGACATATGAAGATGAAAAATATTAGATCAGCATCTCATATTCCTAGTCATACTCAACTTTATTCATACCTTGGTTTACCAGGTAACATGTGGAGAGCCAAGCACTTTTCACACACACACTTCATGGACCTGCTGGGAATTAGCCAATTAAGGATACAGCTACTGGACTTGTTCAGTTTCTGGCATCTCATGAAAACTCTGTCTAAAGCCATCCAGATATGAGACTACACTAAAACGAACACTGTCATTGTATTATCATATGGGCACCCATTATCAGCCGCTCCAGTTTCCTTAGCCAAGCTGGGAATTCCTTGGAATTTCCTCAAATCGACTGACAACAGTAGAAAGAAGAATTTAAATGGACCAGCTAATAATAGGACACCTGGCACAAATCTGACTGCATTTATAAAACTAGAGGAATAAAGGTAACATTTCCTAATACTAATCCAGAGACGTCTCTGTTTTATAAATGTTTATGTATCTGTTTCATCACTGAGAGATATGAACATGAAAAATATCTGACATCAGCACAGATAAGATAACTTTGGGCAACCCAGAGAACATGTTACTGATACTCCACCCTCAGCTCAACTACCCAGGCTTAAACAAGAAAGATCCACACGATGGCCTGAGCCCAGTGTGAGCAGAGTGTGAAGAGCAGAACTGAGCTGAAGACCCGGTGGAGCAGCCCGGGTGGAACTGGAAAGGCAGTGTTTTGTTTAACCGTAGCTAAGGGATGATGAGTTTCTGAATGTTTTCTAGGATGCTTTCTGGAGCTTCACTAAGAGAGACATGCTCACATGCAGAACTGTAAATCTTCAATTTAGCTACACAAAAGTGGGTGTTCTTCAATAGTTGTAGTATAAGGAAAATGGTTCTATATAGAACCATGAACACTCAAAGAACCCTTTGCATCAATAAAGTCTTGTTTACATCAAAAACCTTTTTTTTTTAGATTGTTGGAGAATGTGCTGTAGAGGGTTCTATATAGAACTTTCTGGAAAAGGGTTTAATCTGGCTCTAACAAGGATTCTTCTATTATTAAAAGTTTGACATTGGATCAGCGTAACCTACAGACATGAAACACAACAAACCACAAGACTACAACCATGGTGTCTTCACAGTGCGTAATCGAGCTCAGAGAACAGCCACAATTCACAAGTTTCTAACGTAAAGCAAATTAAATCCCTCTTTAAATGCTAACGGCCTTCCAGTGCATGTTTACTGCTCCTCTGCAAACGTTCAACCTGCATGCAGACTCTTACTGATCAGCCAGAGGGGGCGGGGCTAAAGAGGCCACTGGGTTATAGAGGTAAACAAGAAGCTTGATTGCACTCTCTCTCTCTCTCTCTCTCTCTCTCGCTCTCTCTTTCTTTCCTCACACAGTGTTCAAATTTCAGAATAAAATCACAAGAAGGTTTAATACTGATCCATAAATATCAAAAACATGCTTTATTTTATCTGGACCACTGTCTGCTATTTTATTCATAAGAAGTTATTATAACTATATTTCTAATCAAAACATCGCCAAATTCATACGATTATTTCGATTTTTCAATATTTACATCTCGAATCAAGCCACATTTGAGAGTTTTCACGACGACAATAGAAACACTATGTGCTTTAAGTACTCTTGAATGTTGTTAAACTATGAAAAGACTCACAGACGGTGGCGGAGTCGCTCCTGCAGCCGCTTTAAACGGGTTTCAGCGGAGTTTGTTCCCAAAAAGACTCACCGACCCTCCCAAACTTTCCCTGAACCCCCCAAACCGCCGCGGCGTGTGTGTGTGCGCGCGCAGAGACACAGCAGGCTTTCTGAGCGGTCACACACGTTAAACTCCAAACATATAAACAAAACAAACAGTCTGTGCTCACCTCCGTCTGAACCAGCGGCTTCAGTGAACCGAGCTCTGCTATCAGTCCCTCTAACACACACACACACACACACACACACACACACACACACACACACACAGCTGACTCACCCAGCATGCACACACGCGCTCGCTGTCCGTTCGTTAAACGGAATCGGTTCTTCCCAATGATTCAGCCGAACCGATTCACGAGTCCCGACTCAACCAATCTGCTTGTACCGTCCACTGTTTACAAACAGTGCGCGCGCAGCCAGGGGGCGAAATAGATACGTGGTTAAACAGATATGAGACATAATGTTTTTCATCACATATTACTACAACATAGAAAGTGTCTTGTCCTCTGTTATCAGCAAGTCCAGATATCACCCACTCTGCTTTTCGAATTCCCCACTCTCTCCCTTGGGGAATCCGATTGAGAAAATTCCAAGAATTCCAGAGGAATTCCCAATTTGCAATTGATTGGCTAAGGAAATGAGAGGAACTAGGTGTTACTCCCACTGGGGGACTGTTTGGCTGTAAAGATTGTCCTCCCTCTAAATGTATCCCACAACCACTTTAGCTTTTGGAATTTCACCCAATTTAACCAGTGATCCAGTCTGTCTTTCCCCTCATTTGACACAATCAGGAGCCTGGTAGAAGCATTAATGTTGCAAAATTATTTTTAAATCAAAGTAAAGATGTGTATGAGAAGTGCTTGCGTAAGAATGATCACATGCATACTGTACTTTCTGCCAATGGCTGCAATAAATGAGATCTCAGGACAAAGGGATGTGATCCCACAGGGGTTAGACAAACTGCACTTTACAATTAGCTCAAAGAATTTTGAATAAACATCTAGCTAATATCTGAATTTGAGGCACTAATCAAGATTTCTCACTGTTACATCTAGAACTTTTCCAATAAATGTGTTTTACTTTTGCTGATATATGAAGGTGATGAGAATAAAGTTAACTTCTGAATGATT
Source organism: Acestrorhynchus altus (assembly GCA_034509495.1). Lineage (NCBI taxonomy): Eukaryota > Metazoa > Chordata > Actinopteri > Characiformes > Acestrorhynchidae > Acestrorhynchus > Acestrorhynchus altus. The sequence goes on along the minus strand of CM067507.1, from coordinate 6,722,419 downwards.
TGAAAATATGCAATACTCTCGCAAAGCACCTTCTGCCAAACAGAAGTCTAATTAAAGTGAGTGAGGACATTAGCTCCATTACTGCATGAACAAGAAACACTGATAAGTGTTTGAAAGACAAACCCATGATTCCCTGAACTGGACCCACTGACAGGTTTCTTTTGTTTACATTCTTAATTAGGTTCCTGAATCGCATTACACATTTTGTAAAATGTTGCTAAATGCTTCCACACTGTCCATTAGTTCTACAATGTTGGTGCTGTAAATGGGGAAAAACACAAGCGAAAACTGTGTGAAAGAAAACAGTTGCACACACAAGCACAGATGACAGAGAAACAGCCGAACCAGGAATGGAAAAGGTCGGGCCAGCAAAAACTTTCTTTTGGTCTGGAAGCCAGTGCGGTTACCTCGGCAACAGGCATGCATGAATATGAGGGCGTAGCTTCTGAAAGAGCACTGAAGGGAGGGGTGTGGTCGTGGTGTTGTTCAGTCATTCAAGTTTTCTCCTTTCTGATGTTTTAAAGGCTGCACAGGTTCATTCCAGCCCTCGATTCCCACGAAACAAGAATGAATGTATCTCATGAACTGATAGCTGAGTGAAGTCTGTTCATCTCCTCCATATTCGGACTCCAAACTCACAGAGAAACTAAGAACTCATTCAAACAGAGGCTGTCCGACAAACACAGGGCTGATTTAATCGGACCTAGTGAATCGGTTCGATTCATCGAAAAGATCCGATTAAACCTGACTCACTAGTTGGGTTTCGGACGCTTGTGAGGGAACCGTTCTCCTCACTTCTCTCACTTTTACACTGCTGTGCCTGTTTAACACAGAGGATAAACTCTGACTCGGGGATGGAGAGGAGAAAAGCCTCGTCTTACCTCATTAGAAGAGAAGACCGCGCCTCGCTGACTCCTGCCGAAGTTGCACGGCTGTTGGTAAGCACAAGAGCCCCGCCCACCACGGGCGGGAGGGGCGGGGACCACCCACCCTCCAGCCAATGGTCTGCAGAATTTCGGCCAGACCCCCAAAAAGGACCAATGGGCGTGTTAGATAGACAGAGCGCGTGATATGGCTGTGACCCACGTAGCAAGTTCCAACCTTTTTATTATTGGGGCTGCAGAGTTTCTGCGTCAATGTGAGCAAGTTTTCCTCTTGTTTTTACAGCAAAGAATGAAATGAACGTTCATTAAGAAGGAAAAGAGTGAAAAAGAGCATAAGGACACTAAGGAGCACATCTTGATGGGTAGCACCATTCGGCACGACACCTGTCACAACACTGGGATGCTTGTAAACTCAATAAAATGTATTAAACATATTTATAATAAAGGTTAGTTTAAATTTTTTTTTTAATGCATAGAAAAATATAATCGTATAAGTCTATCGCTGATTTCAGCGTTTCTCAATCCTGGTCCTAGAGGCCCCCCTACCCTGCACATTTTAGTGGGTTCTCGGCTTTAACAAGTCCCCTGCAACTCTGAATGGGCTTCTTAATGAAGTGATTTGTTCAATCAGGTGTGTCCAGAACAGGGAAAGCACTACAAGGTGCAGGGCAAGGGTGCCTCTAGGACCAGGGTTCACTTCATTGACAATATCAGCAGCAGATAGCAGACATGTTTAAGATAAATCTGGGCCACTTTAAGCACTTATGGCTCAGATCTGGGACACATTTATATATCTGTTTGAGAACATACTGTATGTGGTATGAGACACATGACAGCTTGTTAGGACTGAGACAGTGAGGAATTGGATGGTATAGATTAGGCTCTGTAGATTGGGCTGCACCAATCACCTCAACCAAGTTCTCAGAATTGGTTCCATAATCTTGTGCAAACTTTTGCAAAAGGGATGTAATCCTATTTCCATCCATATTCACAGTGGGTGGGGCAGTTTTACTGCCCAGCTCCTTGTCATTGCTGCCCTCTAACATGAAGAGTGTAGCTTTCTGATGCTTTCTGCTCCCGGTTGTGTGATGAAGTTCCTCAGAAATGTGTCTATACACTAGGCTATACACAAACTGAGCAGCACTTGTGTGTAATGACATATTTTACTACTTTAAATGTTGTTCTGCAAGACTGCAGAGCCAAAATCAGTTCAGTGTTCCTGGAACAGTCCCAGTTATATGCTTGGGGCAGCTCATCATGCAACTTCCTGACCTCACTAATGCTCATGTTGCCAAATGCAATCAAATCTTAACCGCAGGCTCCAACAACTAGCACAAAGGACAGTAGAGACAGTTACTCCAACAAAAGCAGGATCAACTCTTTTATTACCCTTGATTTCAGAAGAAACAATGAACAAGCAGGCCTCCCAATGCTTCTATCCATATAGTGTATTGTGTAGATGTGAGGAATTTCGGTGGATTTCCTGAAAAGTCCAGTGTTTTGGACAGTCCTTGTTCTTTCCAAGTTTAACATTCTTGGGTCAGTCCCTGTTCCCATCTGGAAAAATCAGTCGGCCAAATTAAACTGTAGATCTAACCCAAAAGTGAAATATGGTTTACATACAGTTCCGATAAGAGGAGTCCTCTGGCTTGGTCCTCTGCAGCTTCCCAGATTAAATTATTCCAAGATCTCTCATATACACAATTAGTATTCACCGATCAATCGTAACACTGTGACTTCTTGTTTCTACATTCATTATTCAATTCTATAATTACAGACTGTAGTCCATCTGTGTCTTTGCTTGCCTCCTTTCACCCTGTTCTTCAACAGTCACGAGAGGACCATCACAGCACAAGTATTGTGTGGGTGGTGGGTCATTTACTGCACTGCAGTGACACTGACATGGTGATGGTGGTGTGTTCCTTACACTGGTACGAGTGGACAGTCACTGTCACATCTCTGTAACCTATTATGACACCATTTAAAAATGAATTCAGTAACCAAAATTGGTGTGTACAGATATGGGTGGCACCTTCTGTCCATGTTCTGCATAGATTTTGCCCATTTTTGTGCATGTTCTTTAAAAGCTTACTGATATGTCCAGAATGGAGCAGTACCACTGTAGGCTGTGGGGGCAGTGTAGCCAACAGTAGAATTTTCCCATCAATTTTAAACCACTGTTTACTCCAATGAACTGCTCTCTAGTGGATGTAGCTTTTGTTCAATATAAAGGATAGAAGTATTTGGTCTGGGATTGATACATCATTCAGCATATTCATTTTTGCATGAAAAGGGAGTATGAATAAAATCTATAAACAGCCAAAGCATTTGGTCATTAATATGCACGATTCCATTTCCATTGTTAATGAGCTTATGCTTATGAACACCACTGCATTATAGAGGAAGCAGCATGCTGAGAAACACCATCGTGAGCCTTACATCCTGTTCTGCACAGTTTGCAGGGCATAGGACCACTATCACACTTCTTTTTTAACCTGACCTAGACATACAAAGGTCTAATGACCACACCGCTATGTTTCCCTCCTACATTTACACTCACTCTACTTTTATGATCGTCTATGTTTCCCTCCCTTTTCTTGTTTTGATGTGTTTTGTGACAAAGTTCGTCTTGTGCCGCGATGGTCTTTGTCATCATCACCTAAGGAGGGTTTGGAATTGCAATATTAAAAAAAACGTCCCTCGTAGCCTCACCCACATCATGTTTCTTCAAAACAAAAAGAGAAAGGGAGCCATCAGGTTCCAACGCAGGTCGCGTTCTGTGTTTGCCTTGAAAACAGTTGTCTATTGTCTTTCAGCAGGGGCATGTAGCCCCAGTGAGTAAGCTGATAGTCTCCATGCCCCTGAGAAATTGCTGGAGCGGCCCAGCCCTGGGAAAACACTGCGGGACTGCCTCGTCCAAAAGGTTAATTATCTGGAACTTTCCTCAGCCGAGGCTGGAGTGGAGCAGCCTGCTGACAGAGGAGCTCGGGAGGGATGGGATTGACACTGTTGTTGGGGCCACACTGTCGTTAACTGTATGAGATAATAAGGCAAACACTAGCACTTAATCCCATGGGAGTAAACACATGTACGTGAGTAGCGCAAACATGATAACCTGATATGTAACTGGGTTACACATGTTGACCTTAAAGGGTCTCTTACTGTGATACAAACACTGAAAGGTAAAGTTCCTTTTCTGGCAGTAGGTGGGAAAAAAAAACCCCACAACAATTATCTTGCATCTGTGGTCATCACATTCTCTTTTTAAAATATATTAATTTTTCTAAATATTTTCTCTGTTAATAAAAAGAAAACTACTAATAAAACGAAGGACAGATTTGTACTTTGGAGTTCAAGGCTTGTCTCTGCGGCTGTACCCGATCGAGGTACGATAAAATACCTTTCACTACAAATTCCTTTTCTGTAGCCCTGTTTATTCTACAAGTTAAGGTAATAATATGCCCCAGTAGTCCAGTATTCTACCTCTGAGCACAAAACAGTACTTATACCTGTTTAATTTTTTAATGTGTATGAACGAATGATCTTTCAGAAGTGTTACAATTCCTTATTTAAACCCGAACGACCAACAAAATAAAAGCTTTTACTTTCACTCCATGCAGATCAGTGATATATAATTATATAGAGAGTGTATTCAGGGGCATTTTGAGTAACAGCTGAACACTCAGTTCATCTAGAACTCAGTTCTGGAGTTGATAAATGTTGTGTGATCTACACACAAAACATCTCGTATTGTTCAAACTCTGTTCTTGTACATAGTGATGTGGCATCCATGTCGAGAGCTTTTGCAGCAATGACAGCTTCTTCATCCACTTCCACAATCTAGGATCATGCATTTAGTCATTATCAGCTGAACTGTCGCTGCAAAATGAGTCTTCTGAAAAATGAGACACAGCCCAAAAATGGACTAAGTGAAAGGTTTCTAGACTCTCTAGAATATTAACAGACTGGACTTTTACATAAGTTTTGCTAAAATCAAAATCGCTTCTGCTTATATGACATGCATTTGACATGCACAGCTCTAAGAGGGGAACTTGTTTCTCCTGAACTTGTTTTCCTTCACTAATGGCTGCACTGGCTTGGAAGCAAACAGTCATTTACCAGTTTCGTAACGTAGATCAGAATGGCCACAAATGAGCCGGAATTCTGACCAACAGAGCGATTGTGGGTCAGGAAGAATTTACAGCTATCCGCCAAGGAGGGGATTACCCTAGGCCTGCGGAGGAAACAGACAAGACTGAAGCATCCCGTCCACAGCCCTCAGAGCACGGGGCCTCTGCCAATTTAGAATTCACTTACAAGAGGGAAGATGAGCCGCTTAAAGGAGCTGCATGGGAAAATGTGGTCTACCTGTTCAGAATCCATCTGTTCCGATCTGATGAACACAAAGAACATCTGCGCGAAGGCCCTGAAACGAGGGATTTCATTTGGCGACCAGCTATCTAGTGCAGCTTCCAAAGTGTCTTAAATCAAGTAAAATCTGGTGGCTGGAAACACAACCACCACACTGATGTAAATACCTCAAATCGAATCCAATCAAATTCATTTGTAAAGGGTTTTGCTAAAAAACGGTGTCACATAGCATAAAAGAGGCTGTAATAAAGGTAAAGATGGACTAATTAAAACCAGAGGTCAGTAATCCCAGTCCAGAAAGTCAAAATCCACCCCTGGTTTTTGTTCTGGCTGCCAGGGCGACTCTTCTGCAGCTCTGATTAAAACTCAATCCCACAGCAAAGCGACATGATAGCTCAGAGGTTGAAGGAGGCATGGTAGATGCTGCCAGATGGATTTCAATTTCAAGTGTCCTCATCGTGTAAATCGGGTCCACTGGTCCTCCATGGACTTCAAGATATTGGGACTGAGTTATATATATATATATCATTTGTGTATTGACACAAGCAGTTTGTAACTATATCAGTATATAACTGGAAGTGGGTTCACTTGAGTCCACAGCCGTGCCTGCAGTGATGAGAAAAGGCTGACTACATGCTGAAGCATCATGACTGAGCAGCAAGCGAGCCAGTAACAGATGCTACATTTCCGCTCTCTTCCAGGCCTGGATTCAAGCAAGAATAAGCATGACGGTGCACAAGAGGCAAACAACTGTAGATGCATCACATGAGCAGCCACAAAGATTTCCTCCTGAAAGGCTGCTATCAGCCTGCGGAGGCAGATGTAGGCATGGGATTGTCGCCATATCCATTTAGAAACACTTGTATCTTGTTTCTAACAAGGTGGTGGGAGTATAGTTGCTCTACTTGTATGAGCTACTGCAGCCCAACCTCATGTTAGTGTTTCACTGTCCCCAATGGAGATGGTCTTCAGTCTGTCCGTCCGTCCATGTTCCTCCGCTGTTCCGGGGCCAGGTCACGGGGGCAGCAGTCTAAGCAGGGATGCCCAGACCTCCCTCTCCCACGACACCTCAGCCAGCTCCCCAGGAGGGACCCCGAGGCGTTCCCAGGCCAGCCGAGAGACATAGTCCCTCGAGCGTGTCCTGGGTCTCCTCCCAGTGGGGCGTGCCTGGAACTCCTCTCCGGGGAGACGTCCAGGGGGTATCCGAAAAAGATGCCAGAGCCACCTCAACTGGTTCCTCTTGATGTAGAGGAGCAGCGGCTCTCCTACAAGCTCCTCCTGGATGACCACGGATCTCACCCTATCTTTAAGGGAGAACCCGGCCGCCCTACGAAGGAAACTCATTTCTGCATGGTCATCAGCATTTTAGATATATTCTGATCTGCAATTCTCCACTGATAACAATCCCGTGTAATAGTGGTGACTCAATGATTAGAGCACTCAGTTATTGATTACAGGGTTGGATTTTGTATCCAGGTTGCCTAACCTGCCACTGTTGGGCCTTTGAGCAAGGCCTTTAACCCTTTCCTGTTCCAGACTGGGACTGCATTCCAAACTGGGATATGCAGTATTTAAGAAGTACTTCATTGTATTGTACACGTATAACGACAGACACATTTTCACATTCCTATATCAAACATTTGTTTGGATTGGTGTTAGTCCTGATCCTTTGTTCTTGTTCAGTGTTTCCTCGTGCAGTATTGTTCTTTCCCACCATTACAGTAAATGCCACCAAAGTGCACAAAACTTAGACCTGGTTCTCGCCCAAACATGGTACTCCAGCTGCATTCCATAGATCTGCTCTTCATGTCATCAAAAGTACCCACTTCAATTGCCATCAGAAAGACTCCAAATACCCCTGCCACCACCTCCACCTGGCCTCTCCTAGACTCTAAAGGTGCATTAAGGTCCATACTTAGATACTACTGCTAACTAAACTCTGAGTATTATGAATTCCTTTAATGTCCATAGACACATTTCTGTTTAGTCAGCTGTTTTTGCACAATTTCGTTTCGTTTCGTTTCCATTTGTAAAACATGGTGCTGGTAGTAGCATGATTTGTGGCTGTTTCGCTGCATCTGGGCCAAGAAAGCTTGCCATTACTGATAGAACAATGAATTTTGTACCAGCATATTCAAAAGGACAATGTCAGGACATCTGTCCGTTAGCTGAATCTCAAACGATTGTGGATCATGCAGCAAAAAAAATGACCTTAAGCACACAAGTTGTTCTACCATAGAATGGTAACATGGTTCAAGAATTAGTTAGTTAATGTTAATGTTTTGGAAAGGCCCAGACAAAGTCCTGACCTTAATCCATTAGAAATGTTCTGGAAGGACCCGAGTCAAGCAGTTCATGGGAGGAAACCCACCAACATAATAGAGCTGAGGCTGTTTTGTATGGAGAAATGAGCTAAATGACTAAGTGTAAGATTCTTGTGTCATTTCTTCTCCTTATCTACTTTTAGGACTACTTAGGAATCTGAAGATTCAATTTAGGTCAATTTTATGCAGAAATAAAGCAACAAGCTCAACTGTATGTATATTTCTGACCCCATATGAAACATTTTTGTATCATTTTGTCCATGTGCTAGTTCCAGGAGCCCTCCAAAAACATACGTTTTCTGTACCAAACTCCTATTTCTTTCTTTTATAGATGTTTGTTTGACCCACTCAGAAAAATTAAATCAGGGAAAGCACAATATTGCTGTCATTCATGTCCACGATGAGTGCATGTAAACTGACCACAACTACATAAAATGCATTTGACAAGTGACAAAGGTTTACAAAAGTTTATTGATTTAAAAATGTGATTTCAGTTGCTGTGCAATCCTTCAAAAAATATTGTGCACTTTACATAAAAAAAAAAAATCCACCAATATTGTGGCATCCAATCGGAAACGTAATCACAGAAGCAAATATTAAAGTGAACTGGCAGAAAATATACAACCCACTCAAAAAGTCCACTCATACCGTTGTCCATCACATCCATATATACTACAGCTGATATAGGATATATGCAGGACCTGTCTAGATCCTGGTTAGGTCTGTCATACAGTCCATTTGACTGAACAAATTAAAAGGTTTATAACTTAGTGTATATATTAACAGTTCTGTGTTTACTAGCTTTTGATTTCTTTTTCCAATCAAAACGTCATATATAAGTCTCAGCAAAGTTCTGTTTAGCAGCATTGTGGAAAACATATTAATGGGTATTGAACAGCACTGGTGAATAAATCTAGAAGTCTGTAATCAGGTATTAGACAGTAAGTGTTTGTCTGAGAAAGCTTGCTGATATGCGATAGCCTGTACATAACTCAGAAACTCAGTCATTCTTCCCCTAAGAAAGACTAGGACAATGCCTAATTGTCAAAAACGTCTAAAAAGAACTTCTCGGGGTCTGTTTAGTGTCAAATCTGGTTAATTAAAAAACCCCAGTAGCATTGCAAAATGTCGATCCGAGGTACCCATAAACTAAAGACGAGCATAATAACCAGCCCTCTTTCCTGTTAAAACAGAAAATACCTGTAAATCTTCAGGCAAATACTGGCAGCTGAAAAAGTAAGCAGGCAGATTGATGGGAGGGATATGAGTAGCAGATACATACATTTTAACAGCAGAATATAAATGTAATAATCTTGCCTGAAAGACAGCAAACTAAAAAAAAAAAGTATTGGCACTGACTTAAAGCAGCATATGACTATGAACAACAACCATAATCACGTGGGATATGTTAGCTTCAATGAAAAAGCATGAGATTTGGCTACTTGAATTCCTGAAATAGAAGAGCTGGTGTGGAAGTGGTTCCTAGTGTTCTTTAGCAAGTGAGGACGATGCCTGGATGATGCCCAGCCTCCCGTTCACTTGAAGTGTTTTTACTGTGACAGGGACCTGAGGAAAGTCAAACAGAAAGACATGTGGTGGGACCGTCATATACTTATCAAGTACACTTTTCAATCAGCTCAGTAGTTTGTAAATAATACTAAGGTAGAGGTGTTCATTTTATATTGCGGGGAGAGCAGAGCAGAGAATTTAGCTGAAAGTGTGTCCCTGCGGTGTCCCTGTGGAGGCTGTACTTTACACTGGTTATTTACATGCTTCAAAATTGTGCTACATTATATTAACCAAGATAATAATCACAAAAACGTACATGATCACAGGCAAATTATCACACATTATCACATTATGGGCAACGAACCTGAAACCACAATAATTGATAAGTATGGTGTACTAGGGCCTCCTTTTGCGGCCAATACAGCGTCAAATCGTCTTGGGAATGACAGCTTCCTCTTGCGTCCACAGTTAATCCTGTTGGATGTGGTTGGTCCTTCTTGGTGGTGCTGACATTACCCTGGATACCGTGGCTCTTGATACATCACAAAGACTTGTTGTCTTGGTCACAGATGCGCCAGCAAGACGTGCACCAACAATTTGTCCTCTTTTGAACTCTGGTATGTCCCCCATAATGCTGTGTTCATTGCAATATTTTGAGCAAAACTGTGCTCTTACCTGCTAATTGAACCTTCACACTCTGCTCTTACTGGTGCAATTAATGAAGATTGGCCACCAGGCTGCTCCAATTTAGCCCTGAAACCTCCCCACACTACAATGACAGGTGTTTCAGTTTCATTGTCCAACCCCTGTATATACTTAATACTTAATATACAATGATCATAAGAGTAATAGCACCTCATTGTTTCTACACTCAGACTGTTAATTTCTACACACAGGACCACCACAGAGCAGGTAATATTTGGGTGGTGGATCATTCTCAGCACTGTAGCGTGTTGTTCTAACACAACTGGATCAGAAACAGCAGAAACAGCTGCTGGAGTTGTAATGATAGAGCCCTAATTATCCCACAATTTATAAACATGACTAACCAAACCAAATATTTCTAAATAAGATCCTTAAAGAAGTAGTTCCCAAGTAACACCAATTAGCCCATCACAGTGTCAGTGTTGCTCATTAGCTGAATTAGCACGACTTCGTTAACATTCACTTTCTTACCTTCCGAAGCCGTTCCGCTCCAGCACCAGTACGGATGGCTTCCAGTAGGGCTTCTCTGGCCAACTCTGGGTTCCCACCTGCAGGTAGCACTACCGCAGGCTTGGACGGGACTGAGGGAGGAGGAGGAGGTGGTGGAGCAAAGGCAGGTGGTGGAGGAGGTATAAACGCCGGAGGATCAGGAGAGCTTGGGGAGAGCACGTCTTTCTGAGTGGACCTGTCCTCTTCTCCCTTCCTGAAGTGCTCCAGCTCTGCCGCAGCTTCTGATCTCGTCTGAGGGCAGTGGTAGCATAATGATTAGAATTGGCTACAGCACAAACACAGTGAATTTAAGAAGGAGATACTCGTTTCTGTGGTTCAGCAGTGGAATTTGAAGCCTGTTTGGCTTTATGAGCTCACCTTCTTCAGTCTTGTTAAGTTACTTTGTGCTCTGATGGCTGACATTAGTGCAGTGCGCTCATTCTCAGTCTCCACAAAGGATGGCTTCTTTGTGGTAGCTGTCAAAGACGACCCAGATACCTGCAAATTTAACCATAGTTCAAATTCAGACCATTTAACAGAATAACTATAACTTTCTGAACCGTTTATAGTTAGGAAACTGCAATTTTAACATATGTAAACGTTTGGTCTTCATTTGAACTATACTGAGAGATGGAGGTGATATAACTAAACAACAAAAGCAAAATTCATTTGCAAAATGTCATTAATAGAAATGCATTTGTCTTGTGAGGAACAGGTTAACCAAGTTAATAGCTGGTATCTCCTCCCTTGGCTGAAATAATGTCAATGAAAAGTTTCCTATAACAGTCTACCAGTCTCTGACATTGACTGGAAGAAAGGTTTTCTCACTCCTACATCCGGAATTCTTTCAGCTATGTGATGTTTGAGCTCCAGTCTTTGTGCAGACGGTCTTACATTTTCTTTCTGGATCTTGGTGATACATTTCAACAACCAAGACCAAACTGAACAATTGTCTGAGGTTTAAATAAGACAGTCTCCTCCAAATCTAATCCTTTGCAGCTGTACTAATAATGTGCTGCACTTGATTCTAATTATATGCATCATAAGTAGTAATAAATGTGGGGGTGTCCTAACTTTTATATGCAAAATAACATTGCATTCCTAATAAAATGAACTTTAATTATCGTATTTTCCGGACTATAAGCCGCACCGGAATATAAGCCGCACATACAAAAAAAACAAAAAAAAAAAAAAAACCAAAACAAAACAAAAAAAAAAACAACAACTGGAAAATAACATATATAAGAAGAAAAAGCTGCACCTTATTATAAGCCACATGGTTTAAAGCGTGGAAAAAAAGTAGCGGCTTATATTCCGGAAAATACGGTATGTTTACATTACCTTCATCCCACAACAGTGTTAAAATGATCAAAAGTCAATTTTTGAAAGTTGTAATGAAATATCTCAAATAATAAAGTATATTGAAGAAAAATGACTTGTTCAATATTGTAACCGAATTTTGAAATAATTAATAGCCTAATAGTTTCACGGCAAACTTTGGACCCAAGCGTGTCTTTATATTTGGCTCTGCAGTGAACCATTGCTTTAAGAGGGTTAATAATTGATCTAAGTAGATGTGTTGTCAGAGCAATTACAACACGAACATGAGCACATCATTTGTCTTGTGGGTATTGCGTAAGCAGTGAGAGACCGGCCATACCAGTTTCTGACTAGTTAACCAAGTACCTTTCTGAGACGTTCAATTCCCTCTCCAGACTGAATGGCCTCCATCAGTGAGCTGTGAAGAGATGTCTCCTTCTCAATTGACTTCAGCATCACAGGCTTAAACTTCTTCACGGGCCCAAACACACTAACCTGGTTGGGTTCGGGCAGAACGCCTGCACTGTGTATGTCTGGTTTCTTCGGTATGGGAGGACGGGTAACATTTGTGGGACTCTTTACAAGTGAAGAGTTTTCTGGGGCACTTCTGATGGACGTGTACTCTTTAGAAGGACACTGATGGGACTGTGAGTATGTAGATGCTTGTACTTGTCCTTGTAGCTTGGAATTTATTGGGCTGGAGTCCAGAGATTTAGTGTTTGCCGTCCCGAAAGATGGGGCACTTCTGCTTGTACCATTGAACTGGGGTTCCTCGGAGCTTGCCTGCTTCTCGGCAGTGTAACTAGGGTAGCTTTGTGAACGTTTGGGACCAGCAAAATAAGGCACTGGATTTGTGGATGCACTTGTGGAGGGATTGGGATCCGTACGATCTGACTTAATCTCATGTTTAAAGTTTTGCTTAGAAAATTGCCTTTGTCCACCTGTCGCTGATTCTGGCAGTTCCTTGCCTGAGGGATTCCTGGTGTATTTAGCAATAGCCGAGGCAACATACTGGCTAGAAGTTCTTCTGGAAGGCTTAAGAAAAAAAAGATTTTTCCTCGGCTCTGACACAGAGGTGTTTTCAACAGGATCTGAAACAGGAAGCTTGTTCATTGCTACAGAAGCTGAAGAGTGGACTGGTGACCCACTGGCCTCTTTTGGTCTTTCCTCAACAATTGGTTTCTCTGGAGGTTCGGATATTAGTGTTACAGCGACAGGTTTAGGCACCTCAGCTTCCCTTATCCTAACAGAAGCTTCTTTGTTGGCTGTGGGAACTGCATCCTGCTTCTCAGCTGAACTCCAGAAGGCCTTGGCTTTGCCCAGGAGTGGAGAATCTGGGTCATGAGTTGCTTCATCAGGATGATCACATTTGTCTTGAGTTGAGGCTGGCTTAGCCTCTCTCTGTTTAACCATGTTACCTAACTCGTCAATCTTAATGGCGCCTGTGCCCAGGGTTCCTGTTGGTTTGCGAGTGTGAGGCATGGCTGGTTTGGGAGGAATGACGGTGAAAGTTTTCAAGCCAAACCTAGACACAGGGTTCTGGGTGATCTTGATTTGAGCTGCAGCTGGTGGTTTAGCAGACCTGGCTCTCTGCACTTCAGGATCTTCCAAGCTGTAGCTCCGCACTAAGAGTGGAGGCTTCAGTCTGCTCTCTGAAACACTCTGAATGACTGGACTTAGAGACCTGTGTTGCACACCGTAATTCACAACCTTCGGTGTCTCTGGTTCGACTTTAACAGCGTGGCTTACAATCACCTTTTCCGTGTACTCAATATGATCTGCTTGGGTTGGACTAAGCACTGGTTTGTCTGCCACACGAGCATTGTTGTTTTTGTTTTGCACATCCATGCTCATCTTACTCCAGTCTCCAGTGAGATCTTGATTGTTCCTGCTTTGAGTACTGTTGAAAGCTTCACAAACACTTAAACTGGACTGATCGTCATCGTGGACTTCATCGATGGCTGTTACTGGAACATCCATATCAACCACAGACACAGGGATTTCATCATCCACGCATGCAGATGCCTCATCTGAGTGATTAGCTTCTAGAACACAGGAAGGAGTGTTTAAGTGGATGGCAGTTATTCATGAACAGCACTGCGACCAAATGAATTGGCCATTTGTCTTTCGCATCACATAAACCGCAGTGGAGTGTGCTAATATTAGAACACTCAGAACTTCAACAACCTGTCCATTTGTTGATTACGTGAAGCATAAAGGATGCAAAAATAAGGCATTTTCATTCAGATCACCTGCTAAATCAGCATCCAGATCAGCCAAGGTTAGGTGGATTTCAGCAGTGATCTTGGCGTCCTCCTCAAAGTTGTTTTTCCTTTCTGCCTGATTTCCTCGGCGTACCTCTCCACTGTGAGCATTGCAGTAAAGAGAAACATGAGTTGCAGAATGAGAGTAATTTCATCCAATATGTGACCTATGATTTCATGCATTAGCCTCTAAAAGACCCCTAGTCTCTGTAACTGTAGGCTACATTTACATTTGTACCAGCTGATACAAATCCAGAGACGGCAGAAGTCACATTCTTCAGTAAAAGTTTGAATGTTCTTGTTAGAAACTATTTAAGTAAAAGATATCAAATATTTTCGTATCTGGATTTTCCTACAAATGACATTTTAATATCTGCTTACGAAATTAAAATACTTTTTTCTTTTATATTTATATAAATATTTATATATTTATCCTTATATAAATATATAATTTATCCTTATATACTGTTTTAGTATTTATTGATATCATTCTATTTATTTTTTTAACACACACACACACACACACACACACACACACACACACACACACACACACACACATATATATATATATATACAGGTTGTTATCTGCTTTTCTAGCTACAATTCTGGAATTCATGTAATTCACAGTTCATGTAATTCAATACAGTTCTGATATATTTGTTACTGTATTTGCTATATTTGTTAGCATGGCTGACAGGTATACAAGTGTTCAAGTGTTCCCAACACAACATACACACCACTACTTAAACATATACTGGTTTATACTGGACCAGTACTGGTGAGGTAGATAGAATTTGCTGGTGTAATTCAGAATTAATTTTCCCATCTATGATTGCACGCTGTCCTGGGCCAGATGCAGCAAAGAGGCCCAAACTGAACTGCATTTTACTGCACCTTTATACATTTTTAATTACATAGATTTACCTTTAATGGAACTACAGTATTTATACAAAAACTGCAGTGTTTTTTTTAGAAGGGAAGGTTTGACAGCAAGATGTCAG